>JAMPIV010018617.1:0-97460 GCA_024509875.1 Oreohelix idahoensis
TGCCGGACAGTCACCTTGGCTTGATTATGTAAAAGATTTAAATCCTTATATCTTACTGTTAACTCCATTGATTATTTAAACAAGACAGAAAGACAAATTCTTTAGGCAGGATAGAACAATTCAGAAGCCTTTGCTGCAGAAAAATACAGCAAAAGTATGGGAGGTGTCGACTACTTCAGCCAACTAGGTGCAAGCTACCCCTACCCACACATATCCTATTTTTATATCATTTCTTAGTTGAAACTGCCCTGGTCAATGGGCACATAACCTACAACACTGCCAACTCTACAAAAAAAGATCAAAGCAAAGATCAGGATGTCAGTATGACTCTTATTGAACCTGCTATTCTTCGACGTAATGTGACACCTTCAAAACCACAGGTCACAACAACACGACTTACTGAGCACCACTTCATTGATAAATATGAAAGGACAAGATACAAACCAGACTGTAAAGTGTGTAAGGCTGCAGGGAACAGAAGCCAGACTTGCATGTACTGCCCAGATTGCAATGTACCTCTATGCCTGATATTCTGCTTCAAGTTATACCACACAGTCAAGGATTATCAACGATCCAGACAAAGACTCCTGCAGAGGCCTACAGCTACAAATTCAATCCCAGTTAATAAAGGAAGCAGCTCAGACTCCAACTAGAGGTACGTAGCTACTCAAACATTTACAAACGCTCATTGTCATGCCACAGACGCAGAATACTTTCAAAAAAGACAAACACGAAAAATAGTTTTTTTTGCATTTTATTCACAATTTTATTAGCCTTTTATGTTGATATACATTAATCATTAAATCAATATGTCAGTCAAGCTTATTTTATTCATTGACATCCATGTCACTAACATTTTATTGCGCTGATGTTGAACAAATTCGCTAAAAACTGGGAAAAGATGTCTGTTTTTCAATCTTTTATGAATTAAAAAAAAAATGTTCTTTTTAAAGAAATCTGCAAACACCCTTGGTAATGGGAGACGGTAATGCTCCGGATTGCTGGTCAGCAAAGTGATAATTATATCTGAGAAAATTAGATGAGGAAAATATTAGAGTTTCCCATCCTTGAAAATCACGTGCTGGACCTGGAAAAACCTGGAAAAAGCCTGGAAAATGCTTGAAGAAATTTGCTATGAACCCTGGAACTTATTTCTAAGTGTTTTTACTTTCGGTTTACATTTTTAAAAACAATTACTGCTGGATATTAAAAAGCTTATATGATTTTTTATTCGGAAATGTCAGTTTTTGAAAAGTTTTCACATTTGAAGCAACTTATATTGTGACATTAAGCTGCTTCCATTTGTGTCTTAAATGTTACAAACTGTATCTTTTGTATATCATAAAAAGGTTATCATAATTGTGGGCAGTTTGTGTTTGAAAAAAGTTTCTGTCCTGGTCACGTACATGTAAGCAGTTTTGTTTTTAAATAATTATTTGGGGGGGTAAATTTTTTTTTAAGTATCAGAGCATGTCTGGTTTTTTATTTAGCAAAATGCAGATAGTGACCATTTGTAATGCCTCATAAATTTTTGTTAATATGTATTGCTACTATATTCATCACTTAATAACAATTTATTGAGGCATCTATTTCAGTGGTTAATTTGCATCGTCTGCATAGAATTCAGTGAATTTAAGATAGTCATTAACTGTACAGAATAGAATTACTTCACCCTCTCTCATGGTGTTATACGAGGTGACTGATATGAGGTGCATAGTGCTGGCAACCTCATCATGTAAAACAAATTACCACAGCTGCGAGAACACCTGAATTTATTTGTGCAGGGGGGAGGGGGCGGCAGCAGTGTGCAGTGGTGATTCCATGTTCCACATGGAGTGAAAGGACTTGATTAACCCTTTTAGTTTTATTTAACAAGTGTTGAAAATTGTACCAGTCAGGATCTTTTATGGTTTTGGAACAGGTGGAAATTATTGGAATCTTCCTCTTTTGTTTGCTCCTATAACCATGCCTGTTCCTCAGCAGTCTATCTCAGACCTCCTGTTTTCGCTACAGTTTCTCCCTCAAAGGTGTTAAAAGTAATTGCCAAACAAACAAACACACAAGATTAAAGTACATTAATATGATAGGAAACTCTTTACAGAGTGATACAACAGGAAGCAATCTGATCATCAGAAGAAGTCCCCCCATCTGACAAGTGTTTCGGCCCGATTACTCCTTTACACTCTAAGGGGGGCGGGCCCACTTGGGTCATGACTCCCAAGCGTCTCAGCTTCCTGTTGTCTTGTATCGAAAATGAACCCATTTCACTTACGGTAGCAACTTTAATCCACAACGCCAGCCGTGGGGGCAATTGTGAAAGTAACAAAGAAAAGACAAATTATTCCGTTCGTTCCGTCGCCCTTCACAACTAAGGACACACACTGAGACACGAGC
Source organism: Oreohelix idahoensis (assembly GCA_024509875.1). Classification (NCBI taxonomy): domain Eukaryota; kingdom Metazoa; phylum Mollusca; class Gastropoda; order Stylommatophora; family Oreohelicidae; genus Oreohelix; species Oreohelix idahoensis. The sequence goes on from JAMPIV010018617.1 coordinate 2,395, forward strand.
GCGCAGCCGACGAACCTTAGCCACTGCGCGCCGCTGAAATTCTGTACCTGACACACTCCCTATAGTATACATCGCCTGTTGCCCCAGAGTCGCAGCCCCCTCACTAGTACACCATATAAACTCAGCGCTGTGGACTTAGAAAAATTTTGGTGTTTCCTGTACCGCAGCGTTTACCGTCACGATCTCCATTGCCCACTGCGGTTGTTCCACAGCCAGCCTGATGCCTTTTCGGCAGTTTCGCTAAGCCTATTCAGTGCCCTTGTTCTAGACTGTCCCTTCAACCCCAACAGTTTCAATAAATCATACATTGATGCAGCCACAAGCCCTCTTGCGCTCACTTCAACCGCCATGACCCTTGCACTGAATCCATCGTGTCTCAGATCCGCGGCTAGATCGCTATACTTGGCCGCTTTAAATGAATGTTGCTCGTCTAATCTGGATTCAAATGGCACGGTCAGTTCAATCAGTATGACCTGAAGCGTTGCTGAAGAATGAAGCACTATATCCGGCCGTCTCGTGATTTTCTGATACTCTCTGGATATGCCCCCCGTCCAGGTAGGTCTACCGCCATCTCTCAGTCGTTTGCACAGTCAAGAAGAGATGGTAAACTGCTACCAGGTTTACTCGGTTTGGGGTGTGCTGACTTTCCTGCCCTCAGAAAGTATGTGTTTGTGGTGTCTGGCCGGACTTTGCTATTCGCTTTCATTCTTGCCTGATCTATTGTCGCAGCAAGCTCATTTAGCACCAAGTGTATCGTCCTTGCCCTAATGCCACCTTACACGCTGAGAGCACGTGTTCAAGTGTCTGCCTCCCCTGGCACAGGGGGCACTGCTCATCATCCGACTTTCCCCATTTCACAAGGTTGGTGGCCGACGGCAGCAGGTCATACATTGATCTAACCACGAAGCTGAGCCTAAGAGGTGCCATATGCCATATATCTTTCCATGTCAAGGATCTCTGCAGGGCTCCTTCCCATGTAGTCCATTGGCCTTGTTGGACCTGCTGCACTGCTTTTAGCAACCTCTTATCACTCTCAGCTACTCGTATCTCCTGAACTACCATGTCTCTGCGTTCCCTGCTTGATGCCTTGGACCACCAGCGGATGTCACCATGCCCAAATCCCCGTCTATTCGTTTGTGTGTATCCGATTACCTCTCTCAGTTTGAGTGACTCTTCAGCAGCATCAACAGCTTCTTCCACTCTCCACTTCCTTCCCGTTTTCAGTGTGGGCTGAATGGACTTAACCACGTCATCAGCTGACTCGCGTAGCATCATTGCAAGCCTTGCTTTTCCAACTTTGTACTCTTCAACAACTGACTTGAAGGGAAGCAGAAGTTTTGACTTTTTGCAGTACAGTGCTACATCTGACAGACCTGGTGGTGCCCCTAGCCATTTTCTTATGAACTTGTTGACCTTCTGCTCTATAGCTTCCACTGTACTTGTGCTTACTTCATATATAAGCAGTGGCCACAGCAACTTTGGTATCAACATGAACTGGAGGCACCACAGTTTGAACTTTCCCAGGAGTCTGCTTTGGTCTATGATCTGTAGTCCTCTGTCTGCCATTTCTATTGTCTGTTGCACTGCCTTCGAGTCTTTTTAAAGAGGCATCGTACACCCTGCCAAGACTTTTAACAGGTTCCTCAATGACAGTAGGGATTCTTTGGCTGGAAACCGTGAATATGACCTCTGCTATCTTCCCTTTCCTGACTGATAGGCTTCTCGACTTCTTGGGTTTGAAGCTCATTCTGCACCAGCTGACTAGTTCATCCAGGCGTGCTAACATCCTCCGGGCCTGATGTTCATCTGATGTCAGAATTGTTGTGTCATCCATGAATGCTTTGAGCGGTGGCATGTGACACATTCCACCGAGCTTTGGACCTATAGCCATTCCTTCAGCCGCATTGAGGATTACCTGCACAGCCATGACGAATAGTATCGGAGAGATGGTACATCCCATCGCAATTCCAACTTCAAGGCCAATCCACTTCGTTGTGTACTCTCTGGTTGAAAATCTGACAGAAAACCCTGCGAAATACAGCTTCAGCATTGCTGCAATCTCTTGTGGAACATGATACATTTCTAGGGCCTGCCACAACATCTGGTGTGGAACGGATCCATAAGCATTCGCTAGATCCAACCAGATTACATGGAGGTTTGTTCTGTCAGACTTTGTCTTTTGGATTGCTTCCCAGATCATTGTGGCATGCTCTAGACATCCTGGTGTACCTGGGATACCTCCTTTCTGAATGGTAGTGTCAATGTACCCATTTGCCAGGAGGTATGTAGTGAGTCTTTTCGCCATTACTGAGAAGAATATCTTCCCTTCCACATTGAGTAGTGAGATTGGCCTGAACTGACTGATGTCTGTGGAATTTTGTTCCTTCGGGATGTAGACTCCGTTTGCCTTTCTCCATTCCTTGCTTACGAGTTGGGTTTTCCACGCATTCTTCAGTAAACGGAGCAGTCGTTTGAGAACCTCAGGGCATCTTTTATACACCACATATGGAACACCATTAGGACCTGGAGCTGACTTGCACCGAGCTTTCTGGACAATGCTTTCTACCTCTTGCACCGTTGGGGGCTTGGTGTTAAATTCAGCTCCTGGCTTACCCGGCCATTTAAGGCCTGCCATGCTGCTGAGCGGCTCATTTTTGCGACCATCTGAATATGTCATTCTAAGGTGTTCTTCCAGGTCTTCTTTCCTGATGTTTAGCGTACCCGACCGTGGCTGCTCAAACAGTTCTTTGGCAAACTTGAAGGGCTCCCTAAAGAATCTTTCCCTATCCCTTCGAGTCTTCCTTCTCTTCCTGTACAACCTTTCCGCTCTACAAAGGGCATTATGTTGGCCTTTCAGGTGCTCCCAAACTTGCCGTAACCCTTCCTTCTCTGTGGCAACTGCGTTCTTGAACAGTTTTCGGGCATGCTTCTTCTGTTTCCTGATTTCATCTATTTTAATTTGTCTTCTACTTTTCCGTGGTGGGTTACTTTCCCTTGCCTCCCTCACTCCGAACACTTTGCGACAGTGCAGATATATTATGTCGCCGAAGATTTCCAGCTTCTTCTCCAAAGTTAGCTGCTTCAGGCTGTTATCCAACTCTTTTGCCAAGGCTTCGTCCAGCTGTTCCCAAAGCCCTTTTGCACTGGCAGGTGGAAACTTTATTGCATCTCTCTTCCCGTCCAAGAAGTGTGTGAGATCATCATCTGGCAGATCAACTTGAATGTACTCAGCACTGTGGATTGACTCCTGGCTGCGTTCTTCTAACGTCTTATCCGTCGAGACAGAGCGCTGTTGATCTCCCCCTGATGACCTCCCACACCCCTTTTTCGTTCTGTGGATTTTCATTCCTCTCTGAGTAGAGAATTCCCTACCACAGGCACATGGAAATTCCAGCCGTTGTTCAGAGCTCGAAGTCCGTGTAACGGGTCTGGTCGATTCCATTGAGGCGCCTGTGGATTCATCATCCTCCCCCCTTTCGGTGAATCCTGGGGGCATCTATCGTTTTTGGGTCCTATAGCAATTGAATACAGCTTAATAGTTTATATTTGCCTAATGATGGTTACTTAACATTTTATGTTTCAGTATGAATTATATACATATAACTGGCATTTTCTTAGTATTGTGTACACCAAAGGTAAAAGTACTAAGACCAGTGTTGTAATAAAAAAAAAAGTCATCATCATGTGACGTATTCTTTCCAGAACGTTGTCTCCATTACAGCTGCTCTGAACGCATCACGATTCTGGGCAAGTCGACTTGCATCAGCCAAAGACAAGTTCAGACTCTCTGTGATGTCCTGGGTCCACCGTCGTCTAGGTCGACCCCTTCCCCTTTTTCCAGGGACCATGCCTTCCATCACTATTTTTTCCAGACTATTATGTCTTTTTATATGACCGAAAAATTTCAGCTTCCTTATTGCGATGGTATTTAAAAGCCAATGTTCCTGTATGTTTAGTGAGTGCAGTACTTCTCTGTTGGTCTTTTTTCTGTCCAGGGTATTCTCAACATCCTTCTGTAGCATTTCATTTCGAATGATGTAATCTTTTTTGCAACTGTTTTATTGAGTGTCCATGTCTCGCAGCCGTATGTTGCTACTGGGAATATACATGCTCTGATCAGTTGTAACTTTGTTTCTTTGCTTGTGCCTTGCCATAGGTTTTTCATCTGTATTAGTTTATGTGAAGCAATTGCAAGACTTAAAAAAAAAAGTGCTGTTCTAATTTTTCAATTTTTGTCCAAAAAATAAAAAATGGGGACCAATGGCGAGAGTAAGAATAATTTTTGATGCACTCTGACCTTTGCGAACATATTCACCCTCTTCTTCATCTTCAGTTTTTTTGTAATTCAAAGGATATCCTTTGAGACAGTCTACAATACGCCATTTGACATTTAAAGATCTGAGCATGGTGTACGAAAATGGCAACATGGGGTTTCCCATATTGTTAAAGTTCTTGTCTCATCAAAAGCTGAGAAAATTTCATTTTCGTGCAGGAATGTAGCAGAAGAAAATTTCAACACATGGTTTCACTCGTTGGAATTTTTTTGTCATCAAATGCTGACTGTTTGTTTGGAAAGCTGATAAAATTTCATCGTAGTGCAAAGTGTAGTATAATAAAATGTCAGCATGGGGTTTCACTCGTTGCTGATGATCTTATGTCATCAAAGACTGATAGAATTTATGTTCGTGTATTTTTATGTCTGAGCATTTTTGTTTAAATTGTAGTTATTAGGACCTTGTAAAAGATTACTTTTGGCAACATGTTTTATATAAATGTTAAGAAAACGTATTTTTGGAGTCATATAGACACTGAGCAAGATTTTTTTTTAACATCTGTAAAGCATTGATAAAAAACAAAACATTCCATAATATAATGCATATGTATTTCTCACAACATTTTGTATGTCATTTAAATGAGACTTTTTTTACTTTCTCGTTGTAAATACTTAATTATATGGTTCATGCATGTGTACGCTCTTGTAAGATATTTTGTTTCTGAATAAAAGTAGATTTCATAATAGGCTGTTTTTTCCAATGACTTGTTTATACATTAGTTCCGGAAGTTGTACTACTGTCTGCTAGCAGCAGCCAAGAAATAATGGTGGACGAGAACTATTATTAATGCTGTACCAATGGTGGTATCCATATCATTATTTCCCTTTTGCTTCCTGTGGACCACCACTGCATGAAGCCTACATCAAAGCATGTGTGCTCTTGGAGCAGTTGTTTCTGCAGCAGTTTATTTTAAATGATGAGGTTGCTAGCCTCATTCACTAGGAGGACATCAGACAACCTCTGGTGGACAGTGGACTGGAACCAGGCCAAAAGGAAGACAGCTAATAGGACAGCACGATGCTGTCTCTGGCTAACCTCTACACCCCAGCGTAGAAGAGGAACAATTAAGTTAGTTTTTGCTTTCTTCCTCTTCTGTGTTTTTCCCTGTGATGAAGGCCATGGGCCATGTTGTTACTGATCCAACGGCGCTTGGGCTCTCACCCTTCGGCCCAATGCCATGTAGTGATATCTGCATGTTTTCGCAAGTTATTTTGTTTCTCCGTACAAGTTGTTCCACTTATCTGGCCTCAGACAACTTTCCTAATAAGAAGCATTGCCTATTTTTGTTCATTTACCCATCCTGATGATCCAAGCAGTTTTGCTTTCACTATAGTACATCAGAGATCCTACATATATATTTCAGTAGTATTCATCATCACCTGAGCCACGGTAGAGGAGTGGTTAGTGCACTGGCTTCCTAGCTCTGTGGTCCATGGTTCGATCCCCAGTTGAGGTGGGATTTTTTAGACCGCAAACGGCCCCCGGGGTTGACCCAGCCTCTTGAATTGTGTACCAGAGCAACTTTGGGAAGGTTAAGGCGGCCGGTGTGATGCTGACCACATTACCCCTAGTGTGCTGATGGTCAAGGAAATATGGGCCTAACACCATATTCCCAATATGCCTCAATGGGCGTAACGGGATCCGTTATCTTTTTTTTTCTATTAATCATCATCACAAATCGTACATAGCTGAACTGACAATAACTTCCTTCTACAACTGTCTCTTAGGACAGATACTGGCTTACTCTTAGGAGCAAGCTGGTAATTCTCATATATACTGTTTTCCTAGTCATCTTATCACACCATCAAATCTTTAATTGCGGTCCTCCTCTGTTTCTTTTGCCCTCTGGGGTCCGCGGCCCATGGGTTAAGAAACCCTGAACTAGAGGAACGTGTTATGGGTGACGAAAGTCAAAGCATTAGTGCTTCGTCAGATATGATCATCGCCATCTCTAACATGATTGATAATCCAACACAACAATTAAAATAGTAATGACATAATACAGTGTATATCATCATCTTTCTTTCATCTTTTGTTCCTTACGAAGCATGGGACCACCAGTGTATCTGCCCCCATCAAAACACTGATGTGCTCTTTCAGTGACGGTTTGTGTAGTAATTTGTTTTGCATGTTGGGACTACCAACCCTATACACAACCTCACCTTAATCGCCTCTTACAATTTTCCAGGAAAGAACACAATACAGTGTATATGCTTCCTGACAAGTTAGCTCTTAGATGCATCAATGCCAAAACCACATGTCAAAATTATGGAAATTTATTTTTAGTTCAAATGATGGTGGTAAATATGACAAAATATCAAAGAAAACTGCACACTCACACTGTGTATTTACAGAAAAACGCACATGAAGAGTTAGTAAAATGAGTTTAAGATTTAAAGGCCCATTATTTTTTATGGACACTACTTCAATACTCATTCACTCATTAGCTCCCAGCTTTCTGTGGAGAATAGATGTCTTCGGTGAATCATGTCACACACTCGTTCTTGTGCCACCCATTCAAAGTCTTTCCATTTCGGCAATTTTCTGAAACTTCCAGATGTCAATTTGAATATGTTTAAAGAAAGCAGTGGTTAACCTCAGGAACGTTTGAAAGCATATGAATTTTAAATGTTTAAAAAGTAGAGGTTAACCTCAGGTTGTTGGTATCTTCACAGAGTCTGTCCAGGAATGGTACTGGTGACGGCCATATTGGCTTTCTTTGTTCCTTATATGTTGGGTACTTTTGCAGATGATGTTCAGCAGCCATTTTATCAGTGCCACAGTTACACTGATCGGTAGTTCCTTTCCTTAGCTTGTTGAATAGATGGTATCCCAATCTGTTGTGACCTATGTGGAAGTCTGAAGATTACCACTCTTTCACTTGACTTGTGGTAATATGCATCATTTTTTTTGGGTGGCCTTGACACTTTGCTTACCATTTGTGTCTGCATCTGCTCCATGGCTTCTTTATAAGTTAATGCTTGTATCAGGCTGAGGTAGCTTTATGCCTTCCTCTGCCAATCTGTCAGCTTCTTCATTGCCGTGGATGTTGCAGTGAGATGGAATCCACTGTATCTCGACTGTTTTGAATCGCTGAAATAGTTTGTGGAGTATTACTCTTATGCCACTTATATCTGCATTATTTTGTCTTCTCACCGTTGCAACCACAGATAGCAGATCCACGAAGAAAGTTACTTGTCTCTGTCATTAGAACTTCAGCTGCAGTTTTCAAGGTCTCTCTGCCTTTGCTGTGAAGTTACTTGGAGAATTTTTGTTGTTACCAATGACAGCATTGTTTTGGGGTTTTTTTTGTACCGTTATTTAAACATAGAAAAATTCCTCCACCTTCATTCTTTGTTGCATTAATTGCTAGTCATCTTTGTATGCATGGGTCCAGGTGTTGCTTGGGTAATGTTTCTCTAAATATTTTGTGGTTAGGGTTTTTTTCTTAATTTCAGTTAGGCTGTTCTTTCTCCCAATATCAGAAATGTTTTCTATGGTTCCAAGGAAGTATTGTTGTTTCCAAACAGATAGCCTGTGGATGGGTTTCCTTACTGATATGGCATTTCAGGGATCTTCTCGTTTTTGTTTATTCCACAAAGTTACTTCACTTAAGTCTTCCCCTTCTAAGACCATTTATTCTCTAATGTAGTGATTTTACAGGTGAGTCAACTGTCCAGATTCTCATAGGCCGTCTCTGGATGCACGGGAAATGATGACAATAACATGTGGTTAAATGTTAAGTATACCTGACCAAGCACTTTACTAATTAGCAAGAGTATTAACTATAAAGTTTAATATGACCACCGCTAATTCTACTGTAATATAAGTATGGATGCCCTGTGTAGTTCTTTAGGTCCTTTGAAAAGATTTAAAAAATAACGGGATCACTGCACCCTCAGACATGCCGTATAATACAGGGTGTTCCACGAAAAAGCAGCCCCATTCACAAAGTGAAAGTAGCCAGTTTTCCTTTCTTAATAACGTACATTATTGCCATAACCATGACGTCACGGGCTGCTTTTTCGTGGAACACCCTGTATAAGGCATCTAATATTAGGTTGTAAATGGAGCTGGCAACTTTATCGTGTACAACACATTGCCACAGGAACCATTGCTTAAAGAGCATGTGACTACTTGGTACAGACTTCCTGCACGGGGACCAAGAAAATGTTGATTATAATCGCAGATAATCATATTAATTCAATGACTATAACCACAGACAATCATATTAATTCAATAACTATAACCACAGATAATCATATTAATTCAATGATTATAACCATAGATAATCATATTAATTCCATGATTATAAACACAGATAATCATATTAATTCAATGATGATTATAACCACAGATAATCATATTAATTAAATGTTAACTAATAATATTGTATCTAGTTCAGTGGTTTTCATCCTTTTTTCGCTTCTAGCACTGTTACACTGAACTCTGAAAAACTCATACATCCAAGTAGTCTTAGTACCCTACATGGCAGCACACTTAATTTATATTTTTCATCATAATGACATTTTAAGGAGCAACTACTCTCAGGATACATGTTATTGTCCACACCTTATAACAAGTGGAGAGCGCAACAACCAGCCCAATACAGTTTAAAGGAAATAATAAATCTTAAAGGCATAATGTAACAAAACGTATGATTTAATAATGTCTGGGAGAATACTTCCAGAGATTAAGCCAGAATATTTTCTGCTGTTCACCCCTACGCACAATTTTTAAACCATGCACCCCTGTGATACCAAGAACCCTTTGAAAAAAAATTCATGCACCCTAACTGACTACCACTGCTCTAGCCACAGAAGACTAATAACATAATCTAACCAGAGTTAACGAATAATAATGTAATCTATGGGGGTCCTCTCATGAGAGAAGGAAAGAATAGGTCTACTGTTCCCTCATACAAGGAGACTAATATAGAGCTGGCAAGCTCATCATGTACAAGTAATTGCCATAGAAACCACTGCTGCAAGAGCATGTGACTGTGTGGAGCAGACGTACTGCAGACGTCCTGCAGGGAGGACCAGCTGCAGTAGTGGCTCTACGCTCCAAAACGGGCGCAAAAGAAAATGGCGATGATGTTATACTCAGACGCTACACTTCTGCTTTTGAATATTGGAAAAGATGCAGGCATATTAATTAAAAATTGAAACAGTTGTATCTAAATGCTTACAAAATTCCTTTGTGCTCTATTTCTTATTCTGATCTTATAAAATGTCCAACTTTAAGCAAATTATTGATAAGCAGAAGTACTTTTAATGGTCCCAGCGACTTCTACTTATCCAGACTGCACTGTATGTGTTTACTATAACAAATAACAAAGTTTAACACTGCCTTTGCATAGATGTGAAAAACAGGGTTTTGGAAAGGGCATGAATACCCAACGGTCTATCTTGACCGCAGTTCAAAATTTATGAAAAGCTAAATTAGTTTTCTTACATTTGTCATCCCTAACAATTTACAATATCAAAGGGCATATGAACAAACTTATGGTTTGTACAGAACAGCCAAACTCATGAAATCTTCATATGACATACGAACGTATCCGCTCATCGAGATGTCCCTCTGCCTGAAAGCGTCAGTCAGTGACTTCAGCATGACGCATGCCTGAATAAAGCTGTCCAGTGTGAGGGAGCGACGGCCATAGTGGTCAAACTTGATCACAACAGTCTGGACAAACTGTGGGGACACATTGTAGCCCATCGCCATGAAAGCTGTGAGAAAATGAGAAAACTCCACTGAAACATTATGATCAACTTTCACATAAGTAAAGGAAACACTCGACTAGTAGTAAAGGGGTTCCCAACCTGGAGTACTCATGCCCCCAATGGTTGCGAGCTGCATGTCAAGGGGGTATGGGAAATATCTGGTACACAACCATGTTATCCAACTGAAATGTTCCAGAAATAGCAGCATTAGTTTTAAAAAAAAGTTGTGCACTGGAGACAGAACGGTGAGTCCTACTCTCAATAAAATCCAAAGCAAGAAACAAACTGAAGGCTGAACATAATATGCAGGTATCTCTTTCAAAAACTGTACCAAGAATACAACTTTTGGTTGACAAGAAACAGAATCAAACATCTCATTAATTAATGCATTCTGATAAGATTCCCATTTATGTGTTGGATTTAATCTCTCTCGATCCCCATACGCTTCCCAATGCAATGAAAGATCCTTCTGCATTCTCATTTTGATATCACTGTCCATCCCTCCAACTTTGTCTATATTGCTGCCAAGATGTATGTAAGATTCCACATCTCGTAGTATTGTTTCCTCAAGTTTACCTTGTTATCATTTACAACTTTATGATACACAAAAATGTTAAGATGTAATGAACACAATTTTTTTTAATGAACAATTATTTATTTTGTTTATTTATTATTTTCATATGTATGAAAATTTATTTCCCCTTAAATTGAAAAGGAGATTTGGGACGGTTTACTAAAAGCCGGGGGGGGGGGGGGGGAAAAAAAGTGTTGGGAGACCCTGTTAAGTAATTAGGTATTTTTGTAAAAGATATGTCTTTGAAAGTAAATACAAATTATAATATCTTTTTTGGCTTCTCATTACCTTGCTGTAGCTCCAGACCCTCAATTGAACCAGTTCTGTTGATGTCATAGCGGTCAAATGTTTGTTTCCACTGTTGTATATAGTGAAACAAGGCCTGGAACTCATACAGGTCAATGGTTCCACTGAAGTCCTTGTCAAACATACCTGACAACCAAGGAATTTACATCTACATTAAAAACTCTTCATCAAATTTTAGTTTCCATAAAACTTTTACTGCACAAATGTCTGACAATGCTGAAGGAAGATATAATGGTGTTTTTCAGCAAGTTTTATGGTTTTTATTAGACGAGCATATAACCTTTTATCTAAACACCAGAAAACCTAAATATTGTGAAAATCTAGTGTCTTTGGGCTACTTTTTTATCACAATTTCAGTTATTTTTAACTATTTTGGGGCTACCTTTTTATGACAATGGGCGGTTTTTGACTATTATGGGTGACTTTTGGCTATTTTTTAATGCACATTTGGCCACTTTTCTAACGATTTAAAAACAAACAAAAAATGTTGGTTTCCAAACAAAGCTGTCCTTGAGGGTTTGGGATAAAGGATAAAGGATTTGTATATTTTCTCTTTTCATAATATTGTAGCACTACCTCCATCCATCTTTTTCTGGTTGTTAAAATTAATAATGGTGGCTAATGTAAAACTGAAAGATAAAATTAAAAACATAATAAAAATTGGTCAGTTTTGTTGAATGATACACTTCCTTTAGCACTGTTCATGCAGTACACATACTAAAATTGGAACGATACAGAGAAGATTAGCATGGCAAATTCGTAAACTGTTCCTTTTTTTTTTTTTTAAAATGTATGCCCGCTATTACTCGAGGCGAAATCTCAGGTTAGTATGTCTAACCTGAGACTGATTTTACATGAGTATCCTATTTTCCCTGTACGCTGACAACTGTCCTCTCGACATTCAGGCAGATACTCGCCATCTTCTGAGAGTACCCATTAGAGCTGGGTCGGCTCAGGAGCCGTTCAGGTTATTCCAGTCCCTGGTTGACGACACTCCCTCAAATGTACTCGTCAGGGCTCGAATTAACCCAGTCCGAATCCCGGTCGATGATACTCCTTCAAATGTACTCGCCCGGGCTTGAGCCTGGATCACCCGATCGCCAGTGCAGTGAGGTAACCATTACACCAGCGCGGATCCCAAGTGTTCCTTATTTTTTATTTAACCTGTGTAATTCTGAATAGTAAGTATAGCCAACAGGTGGATGTGAACATCAGTCTAAAGAAGACAGAGGTCATGACACTTATATGAGAGCTGTGTACTTTCTGTGATTCTCTATGGTGCTGAGTGCTGGAGAGTAACACACAAGGAAATGCCGAAATGTCCTCTTTCCGCACAATCTGCCTAAGGGGAATTCTCCAAATCTTTTGGCTGAATACCATCACCAACCAAGAACTACTTACTTGGAGTAACCAAGAGGACATGCACACCACCATAGCTGGCAGAGGCTGGAGTTCGGTTGGCTATGTCCTCAGAAAAGATCCCGATGCCATCACAAGAACAGCTATGCTATGGACCCCTGAAGGAAAGTGAAAGAGAGGCCGACCAAAAACAACTTGGAGGAGAACTGTGGAGGTCGAGATGCAAAGAATGAACCAGAGCTGGGGCACTGCAAGAAAGATGGCAGCTGACCGAACAATGTGGAAGCAGTTTGCTGCTGCCCTAAAAGACGCCACCAGGCATGATGGCCACTGACTGCTTTGACAATCAGCGGCTAAGGATCAAAGAAGTACTTCTGAATACATAGATAAAGAATGTAACTAATGCAAACTCAAGCATGTTGTACAAGGCAACTAATGAGGTTGTGCGTGAGGCTGGCAGCATCTTCATGTCAAACAAACTGCCACAGAAACAACCACTACAAGAGCATGTGAATGCTGGGTACAGGCTTCCTGCCAGGAAGCTGTGGTGGTGGCTCCATGCTCTGTAAGGAGCCCAAAGGAAAATGATGACACTTCTTTTAACCTGTTTGTGATTGGCTGATGGAAAGGTTCACCCCAAAACGTCCGGGTGTTCTGAATGGGTTGTTTAACTGTAAACAATTCTTTCACTTTTCACCACGCTAGGTGCATAGACTTTCAACAAACTTATGCCAAGCCTTCATGTCACGCGCCATCAGATCATGATCTTTTCATGTCTTCTTCATCCAACTGTAAAAATTACTCCTGACCCAGTTTTATTTATTTATATTTTATTTATTAATTATTTTAATTTAATTTCCTAGTTTTTGATGATGCAATATATTTGGTAAGTGATTGCGGCTGGTCAGTTTTCTGCAAAGTTATGTGTCCAGTCATGGTAATACTAACATACAGTCTGGATTCAAATTAAAAATCTTCAACTCAAATGTCAAGACAAACTTTTTTTTTTTTTAAAACACCACACACACACACACAACCAAGAATTTAAAAACTCATTCATGGATTCGTTCACTCATTCATGGATTCGTTCACTCATTCATGGATTCGTTCACTCATTCATGGATTCGTTCACTCATTCATGGATTCGTTCACTCATTCATGGATTTGTTCACTCATTCATGGATTCGTTCACTCATTCATTATCCTTTAGATTCCAAAAGAGCATAGGCCTTCAACAAACTTGGCATCAGCCATTAGCTAAAAATCTTGTCTTCTTGACCCCTTTCATTTCTGTCGCCAGTTCTCTTCTCTGTGTGTTTTTCAGTGTGGCCGTACAGCGGATGATGTTAGTGTTGATGGTACTTGTCATATAGTGGGACTCGTAGCACTGTCCCGCAGTGGGCAGCTAGGTGTTGATGATGCTATGTTAAAACAAATCTTGACGATATAACATCACACGACAGACAGATGATGGGATGGAGAACATCTGGCGAAAAGTACTGCACTCAAACAGCGGTGAACAACAAAGATGATGTTTATTTACAGCTAGTCATCAAATCCGCTGAAAATCATAATTCATGCCCAACCTCCCCTCTGAGGCGGGTCATCTTCCATAATAACAATGTTTATAGGCAACTTTTGAAATAAATCTTCTCTCGCTCCATCATTTTTTTCTTATACAGTCTGAAGCTGTCTCTAAGATTTCTAGCTCATTTATTGTTCTGTTCTTCTGGTTTTCCTAACCCTTGATAAGGCCCGTACGACTGGTGAACTAATCGATGTATCTTTGATATAAGACTGGTCTAACCACCAGGGCTGTTTATTTGTATCAATAGTCACTTGTTCTACGTTCTAGCTACTGTCTATTGTCTCTGGAACTAACACAACATACCTGTTCGTCTTGTAGTCTTGACAACTTTGTTAACACAATCTTGAACTGGCAACATTGTCTTTATCTATCATCTATTAAAGGTGGCGTTTGAGCATCTTGTTGGTTCGGCAAAATAATTTGATACAATACTGTGACCACAGCAACCAACCACCTTCAGTGGCTTGTTCGTCAGAAATATCAACCATCAAACATCGCTCGCCACTACAATCTTCTTTAATCTTTTTACTAAAACATTATTATGCAAATCAGTCACACCATAATTTAGAACTCACATGAAATACCAAACCAAAACACCAAGCTACATCTCCCAAAAGGGGACCTACGGAGTTACCTCCCTTCCCTCAAAACACACCACCTCTGCTCATTTCACCTCCCTTAACAAAAAAACATATAGTCTATTAACAACTCTATCCAACTTTCTTAAACCATTTTTCTGTACTCTCTCTCATTCTTAAAGTCCCAAGCTACCGGTCACATCAGTCCCCCTCTACCTCTCTTACCCTGGGGATTCCAGAACAAGGACTGCCTTGTAATGCAATAAAAGGTTTCCTCAGTGTGTATCCTATCCATCACCAACATCATTCTCTTCTTATCCCTGTGTCACTGGCATTTGTCTGGTTCTTGTCATCAGTTCCACAATGGTTGTCTTATAGAAATGACTTGACATCTCAGTTGAAGATTCTGATTTTTTTTGCTGGACTTGATTTCTTTAGATTTTGTTGTATGTTTCTCAATGCAATGAAAGCTCTTCTAGCCTTTTGTATTCTTATTAGATATCTCTGCTTGTTTCTTCAACTTCTATATTGTTTTCACATCTTGACATTTTTTCTTTAGATGATGCACTCACTGGTCCCACGGCCAACCCTTAAGTTTTTAGATGATACAGTAACTGGTCCCATGCCTAATCCTTAAGTTTTTAGATGATGCATTAACTCGACCCATGCCTAACCCTTAAGTTTTTAGATGATGCAGTAACTCGCCCATGCCCTACCCTTCAGTATTTAGATGATGCAGTAACTGGCCCCATGCCAAACCCTTAAGTTTTTAGAGGATTAACTAACCGGCCCCATAGGTAAAGGATCCCATTACATGCCCATTGAGGCATATTGGGAATATGGTGTTAGGCCCATATTTTCTTGACCATCGGTACACTAGGGGTGATGTGGTCAGCATCATGCCGGCCGCCTTAACCTTCCCAGAGTTGCTCTGGTACCTAATTGGGGCTGGGTCGACCCAGGAGCCGTTTGCGGCCTAAAAAAATCCCACCTCATCTGGGGATCGAACCACAGACCACTGAGCTAGGAAGCCAGTGCACTAACCACTATGCTACCGCGGCTCCTAACCGGCCCCATGCCAAACCCTTAAGTTTTTAGAGGATTCACTAACCGGCTCCAATCCCAAAACTTCTTAGTCATCTTCTAGAACATACCTGGTAGGTTACAGTGTGCCTTTTCTTTGCTCCCCTTTTAGGCCCCAGTAACACAAGTAATATATCAGTCTTCTTCAAGTATCATGTACAGTGACGTAAGTGATCAGGTCTCTCCCCACAAATTCCTGTCCCTCATTTTGCTGACAGTAGCTTGATGACGGTCAGATATCACTTGCAGCACATAACACTCCCTACAAGATGAGGTGGTGCCTCTTAACGTTAACGTCATTTGTTCTAAGGAAGTTGTTTCTATTTATGGCTGTACAAGGGTTTGGTTTGGTCTGGTTTTAAGGACTATCTTCATTGCACACAGAACGGACTACTCCATCAGAGCTCCGATTTCCTCCCTTAGATCACACAAGGAGGATCTCAGCATAGTGCATGAACTCCGTAGCACTGGCGAGAATCCCAATGTGTGTATATAGGAATCACACATTCTATAAATATTTTTGTGGTAGGTAGGTTTCTAATTTTTAGGCCTATTCTTTACAATTTCCAACTGCCGTGGGACTTTTAACATGCGCAACTTGCACATGGGACCTCCTATTTTTTCGCCCTTATCTGAGAAGGCTAGGCATCCGACCTCACTACCCAGGAGACCAGGGGGGGAATATGACATCATTAGGACCACTAGTTCTGAAAAAAAAAAATTTTCATTAATTATATTCCCTGTACTGGGAATCGAACCCAGTACCTCTAGAACTCGAGGCGGACGCCATACCTCTTAGCCACTCTGACCACCCCAAAGGGACAATACAATAGTGGTTTCCCCTTTCCTTCCTGTGTATAAGAGTTTCCAACTGCTTTTAACTTAAAAAGTGTAACCCACAAGGTGAGGGGAGAGTTTAAGGTGCCTCCATCTGGCCAGCTGTCACATTATAAAGTTTCAGAGGCATCTAATTTAGGCAGCTGCCCCTCACAACTACTCCACCTCGCCTTCTTGACCACCACGTGGTTTTAGCCACAGCTGCTTATTCTAAGCTCTACATTTAGAAACCATCCACCACCTGGCTGATGCACTTAGTAGGAGGACAGGCTCCTCATCCCAAGAATATACTGATGATACATATCACAAACAATGTTTCCTCTCATACTTCCTTACCTATCATTAGTCTACATGTTTCATCATTAAACTGTGTCCAGTTAGTGTTCACTAATGCTCTCTGAAGCTCATGTGCTGTAATTCTGCCAGATCGATCTGTGTCCACTGACATAAACCATTGCTGTATCTGAGGATCAATGGTCGGAGTCTGACTGTACCCTAGCATAATGCAAACAGGAAAAAAAAAAAAACAAATGAATGTGTCCATCAGTTTAAATTTAAGTAACAGTTAATTAAATAAATTAATGTATTACTCAATCAATGTCCATAGTTTTCTTACCTGCAAAGGCCGGTCCCACATATTTCTAGTCATCTATCAGTATTCTCTTCATCTTTATCTTTGCGTATTATCTGGCCTTTAGTTTTGTCACGGTGTCCCTCTTCATGTATAGAGTAAAAGTGAGGGACAGTACCTCGCGAAGAGTAACCGCCATATCCTTATTGGATAGACAAAGTCCTATCTGGTTCCACTAATTTTTACCTAGCATGTGTATAGATACATGAATTCCACATGAGTATAGTGATTGGTTAAACTACATGAGTGGTGCAGGAGAAAACCGACTTTATAGCAAAAGTATTCCAGTTTATGGATGAACCAATTGCTATTAAATCCTTTTGTCCTAGATCAAATACTTTTTCAATGTATAATCTTTCAACAAATTAACTCTTAGTATACGAGCGGCCTTTCATGACTACCATTACAGATTTTGCAATAAATAATTTATTTATAAAGATAACATAAGTGTTATATATCAAAATGTGAAGAAATGAAACCCCTATATCATGCACGTAACTAAATTGTTCATTGGTTTTAAACATGCATTCAGCTATAAATTTTCGCTATTGACGGGGATCGATCATCGGCCTCTCTAAAAGGCCGCTCGTATACTAAGAGTTAATATAATAAGGCAGTGAGTAATTTAAAAAAAAAAAATTAAATAATAGTGACAGCAAACATTGACCTGGGGGTCACTAAGGCAACAAATAAAGAATATGATCACTATTACTTCAGGCATGTCATAATGTGACAACTAATGTGAGGTTTGTTCATGGGGCTAGCAGCCTCTTCATGTAAAACAAGTTGCTACACAACAATGCTGCATAACCATGCACTTTAACACAGGTTTCCTGCAAGGTGGCCACCTGCAGTGGTTGCTCTATAAGGAAGGAAAAGGGAGATGAATAAATGAACATCAAATATTCTCCAGTACATGTATACAGAGAGAAAGATGGCCACTGAAGCTTAAAGAGATCCTATCTTAATAATTTTTTCAATGAAAAATCTTTCCAAATGGATTGTTGTTGTTTAACTAGGGCTGCTGAGCAGTGAATACCAAGTTGAGGACTCACTGGTATTAACTACACTGTAGATCTAGGCTTTTCCTGTGGCTTTTCTGCCATTCTGAAGCATTGTTATTGTTAAACAGAATTGACATCATTGTACTCCGGGCAAACCCATAGGTGCTCAGTCTCCATCAGTATATGTCGAAGAGTGTGAATGCTAACTGTTCCTGTAGCTCGCTGGTTGTAAACACGACGGATGCATCGTCTCATACATCCATCTCTACTAGCCTTACGTTTGATGCCAAATTCCAACAGTCTTAACCTTGATGATTCATCTGTTGTAGTGTCATTCTCTAACAGACGATCATTAATTGTTCTCAGTATATCTCCTTTATCCATATCTAGTGTCCCCACTATGGGTGCTCTTGATGCTAGTCTGTCAGCTCTTTCATTACCACAAACCCCAGCATGACCAGGACAGTATACCCACACCAGCTCTTGTAGACTGGAAGCTTCTATGAATGTTTTCCATTCATGCCGCAACCAACCACTTTGAACCTTCCGAAGCGTGGTCTGAGAGTCTGACACAATGATAGCCTTTGTTAATGAAGTTTCAGATATCTACCTTAAGGCTGCAGTAATAGCCTCGACCTTCATTCTCATGCTGGAAGTTGTTATCTTGTAAGCCCCGCTATGTTCAGCGACGATTCTGCCCTGCACCCAAGCAGAGAAGCCCCAACCGGATTTCTCACCGAAGCATGTCGAGTTGAAGTCATGAGCTTCAGTTTCTCCAGCTTGGCTTGCATTTAAAGGATCATCACATCTGGTCCCAAGCTTGGAGTAAGAAGCATTAGGCATACTGTGCATTTCCCCCCATCCAAGGGGGCTCTCCAACTAAAATACTGTGCTCTGGTTTTGGGCTCTCCCAACGAATTGTCACGTCCTGCACAGAGCCACTTTTCAGCCCCTACTGCCTATCACTGGGTCCATAGCGAGATCCTCCTGCATGCAGTCAACCAGGTCAAAGCCAAAGAATCATGTCTTTATTTTCTCATGAGTGCCTGATACATACCTTTATGTGTGTAATATTTATTTATTTACTGTTTACAGGCCTCAGGTTCCCCTCTTTATTTGTTTTGGATTAACCAACTTTGTTTTGAAATATCTTTGATCCATGGTTGCTGGCTGACAAAAGCAATCGGTGATGATCACACCTTGTAAAATCTTGTAGGGCAGCAACAAACACTCTCCACCTCTCTTGGTCCATGGCTAACCTTCATCTGATGCCCCAACTCCGGTTCATGCTGTTCATCTCAGCCTCCACAGTTATCTGCCAGGTTGTCTTTGGTTGGCCTCTCATTCGCCCTCCTTCAGGGTCCGAATGTGAGGGAGTGATACAAATCTCTTCCTTACTTCTACTGACAAAGATATGTTGCATGATATTTTTTATTTTCTAGGGTGGTTTTTACTTTAGTTATTTTTTTTAAAAATTGATGTGTTAATTGTTATGAAACTGAAATCTGTCAAATGTATATTGTTCATATAATTTAACAGAAAAAAAAAGATAAGACAAGAAAACATACAGAGAAGAATTTTCAAAAACAAACAAAAATGGAGTCTTAGAATTAAAAGCTGGGATGTGTCACTTTAGTTTGGTGAAAGATTTATTACCTCTCACTTTGCACACAGGCTTGTTAATTCATCACTGTGCGCAACTGAGTAGAACACGAAAACGCTTCGAGTGTGAAAGCGTGCCAGTGGTGAAAGTTGTGTCGCACATGTAATTAGCATATGACGTAGGCATGGTCTGCTGCGGTGGATGAAGGTTATCGTTCGGCCAGTTAGTTTTGGCTTGTGTTTTCAAAGTGTACGGATATATATGTGAGAGCGACAGACCAGTGTTCAATGTTATAAAATATTTCAGAGTCAGGATCATTGACTGACTACATTATGATGTGTGCCTGATTGTATGTGGCTTAAGGAGAAGGACAGTAAGTTATCTGAATGAATACGGTTCTGATTTGTAAAGAATGAAGGCGCCGTAGACGATACATAGACATTCTGACTTTAAACCGACACAACAACATTATTGCTTATGTCTGCTACTGAATACATTTGTGTTAATGATGTACCATCATATCATCATATGCTCTCAAAAATAGTGAAGTACACTCATGTTGTATTGTTGACATATTAAATATTATAAAACGTACAACAAGCTGTTGATCAAGATAATTCAAGTTGGCCATTCATCATGTTACTGTTTAGACTGTTGTCTATTATAACAAAAATACCTTACAAGACCAGGGCAGCACATTAATATACTCGTTACCCATAGCCTTCAATAAGTATAAGGTAACAGTGACAAAATATGATCCATAAGTCAATGCAGTCACTTCTGACTACAGTTAAATTTACTATTCTTCATTTACTATACAAATATTCATAAACATACTTCATTCGTATAGTAACACCAGATGGTGGAACATGCAAAGATATCAGTAGCAGAATGAATAAGGGCAGAACAGTCTTTGCCAACTTAAATAACACATAGACACCTTTCCAGTACAGTTAAAAACACTAAAATAAAAATAAGAATATATGAGAGATGCGTACTTTATGTATGTCTGTATAGTGTGAAATGCTAGAAGACAATAGAAAAAGAAATGTCCTAATTGCCAACTTTCCATACAACCTTCCTTAGGAAAATTCTCAGAATATTGTGGCTGAACACCACCACCAACCATGAATTGCTTACCCAGAGCAACTAAGAAGATATGCACACCTTCATATCAGATAGATGCTGGAACTTGGTTGGTCCTCATGCCCTCAGAAAAGACACCAAAACCATCGAGACTGACATGTTATGGACCCCAGAAAGAAGGTGAAAGAGAGGTCGACCAAAAACAGCCTGGAGGAAAACTGTGGATGCAGAGTTATGATACAGTATGAAAGATGGTCACAGACTGAGTCAAGTGGAGAGAGTTGTTGCCGCCCCATGAGACATCTCTAGGCATGATGACCACTGATAGCTTTGTCAGTCAGCAGCCAAGGAACCAGGAAGAAGATTCACAAATATTAATTGTTGTGCATGGCTAAAAAAAAAAAATCAAATTTAAAAAATAAAAAGGGAGCCGCGCTAGTGTAGTGGTTACAACACCGCTCTGGCGACCGGGTGATACAGGATCAAACCCGGGTGACGGCATTTGAGAATTTTTCGTCGACCGGGATTTGGACTGGATTAACTCGAGACCTGGCGAGGACATTTGAAGGAGTGTCGTCGACCAGGGACTGGCGGCTCCTGAGCCGACCCAGCTGCAATGGGTACCTCCGAAATCGGCGAGTATTTGCCTGAATGGCGAGGGACACCTGTCTCTGTACAAGAAATAAAGGGATACTCATGTAAAATCAATGTCAGGTTAGACATAAAAATAATAACCTGAGATTTCGCCTCAAGTATTAGCGGGCGTACGAAAAAAAAAAAAAAAAAAAAAATAAAAACTGTTACCTGCAGGGCCCACTGAATAGGCCTGACCCACCATGTATCCAGCTGGTGAAGGCGCATATCCAACAAGTTGAACGCCATATCCTGGAACATTTGAGTACACACCCGAGTACACACCAGGAGGACCACCATAACCCTGTTGTAATTACAATACATAATAAATAAAAAAAAAAAACCAAACGTACATCTTAACCAACACATTGAAACCAGATATGACTAAACTTCATCTCTTTATCCAAGGCTGACAGTAACAGATGTTCTATATTTATGTTACTTGTCTTGATGATACAGGTTGGTAACCCTTTATCCAAGGCTGGCAGTAACAGATGTTCTATATTTATGTTACTTGTCTTGATGATACAGGTTGGTAACCCTTTATCCAAGGCTGGCAGTAACAGATGTTCTATATTTATGTTACTTGTCTTGATGATACAGGTTGGTAACCCTTTATCCAAGGCTGGCAGTAACAGATGTTCTATATTTATGTTACTTGTCTTGATGGTACAGGTCGGTAACCCTTTATCCAAGGCTGGCAGTAACAGATGTTCTATATTTATGTTACTTGTCTTGATGATACAGGTTGGTAACCCTTTATCCAAGGCTGGCAGTAACAGATGTTCTACGTTTATGTTACTTGTCTTGATGGTACAGGTCGGTAACCCTTTTACCAAAGCTGGCAGTAACAGATGTTCTATATTTATGTTACTTGTCTTGATGGTACAGGTCGGTAACCCTTTATCCAAGGCTGGCAGTAACAGATGTTCTATATTTATGTTACTTGTCTTGATGGTACAGGTCGGTAACCCTTTATCCAAGGCTGGCAGTAACAGATGTTCTATATTTATGTTACTTGTCTTGATGGTACAGGTCGGTAACCCTTTATCCAAGGTTGGCAGTAACAGATGTTCTATATTTATGTTACTTGTTTTGATGGTACAGGTCGGTAACCCTTTTACCAAGGCTGGCAGTAACAGATGTTCTATATTTATGTTACTTGTCTTGATGGTACTGGTTGGTAACCCTTTATCCAAGGCTGGCAGTAACAGATGTTCTATATTTATGTTACTTGTCTTGATGGTACAGGTCGGTAACCCTTTATCCAAGGCTGGCAGTAACAGATGTTCTATATTTATGTTACTTGTCTTGATGATACAGGTTGGTAACCCTTTATCCAAGGCTGGCAGTAACAGATGTTCTATATTTATGTTACTTGTCTTGATGATACAGGTTGGTAACCCTTTATCCAAGGCTGGCAGTAACAGATGTTCTATATTTATGTTACTTGTCTTGATGGTACAGGTCGGTAACCCTTTATCCAAGGCTGGCAGTAACAGATGTTCTATATTTATGTTACTTGTCTTGATGATACAGGTTGGTAACCCTTTATCCAAGGCTGGCAGTAAACAGATGTTCTATATTTGTGTTACTTGTCTTGATGATACAGGTTGGTAACCCTTTATCCAAGGCTGGCAGTAACAGATGTTCTATATTTATGTTACTTGTCTTGATGATACAGGTTGGTAACCCTTTATCCAAGGCTGGCAGTAACAGATGTTCTATATTTATGTTACTTGTCTTGATGGTACAGGTCGGTAACCCTTTATCCAAGGCTGGCAGTAACAGATGTTCTATATTTATGTTACTTGTCTTGATGATACAGGTTGGTAACCCTTTATCCAAGGCTGGCAGTAACAGATGTTCTACGTTTATGTTACTTGTCTTGATGGTACAGGTCGGTAACCCTTTATCCAAGGCTGGCAGTAACAGATGTTCTATATTTATGTTACTTGTCTTGATGGTACAGGTCGGTAACCCTTTATCCAAGGCTGGCAGTAACAGATGTTCTATATTTATGTTACTTGTCTTGATGATACAGGTTGGTAACCCTTTATCCAAGGCTGGCAGTAACAGATGTTCTATATTTATGTTACTTGTCTTGATGGTACAGGTCGGTAACCCTTTATCCAAGGTTGGCAGTAACAGATGTTCTATATTTATGTTACTTGTTTTGATGGTACAGGTCGGTAACCCTTTTACCAAGGCTGGCAGTAACAGATGTTCTATATTTATGTTACTTGTCTTGATGGTACTGGTTGGTAACCCTTTATCCAAGGCTGGCAGTAACAGATGTTCTATATTTATGTTACTTGTCTTGATGGTACAGGTCGGTAACCCTTTATCCAAGGCTGGCAGTAACTGATGTTCTATATTTATGTTACTTGTCTTGATGGTACAGGTCGGTAACCCTTTTACCAAGGCTGGCAGTAACAGATGTTCTACGTTTATGTTACTTGTCTTGATGGTACAGGTCGGTAACCCTTTTACCAAAGCTGGCAGTAACAGATGTTCTATATTTATGTTACTTGTCTTGATGGTACAGGTCGGTAACCCTTTATCCAAGGCTGGCAGTAACAGATGTTCTATAATTATGTTACTTGTCTTGATGGTACAGGTTGGTAACCCTTTATCCAAAATTCTCGGGGGCAGCCTTGTTTCGGAAACCAAATTTTTTTGGTTTTCAAATGTTGCCCAAATCATTAAAAAAAAGTAGCCTAAATTCGCTTAAGTCACCCCTTCTGTATTCAAACAATAGCCCAAAGCCGCCCAAAATAGTAAAATATTTCCCAAATTGTGATAGAAAAGTAGCCCAAAGTAACTTTCAATTTTCAGAATATTTTGATGTTCGGATAACAGGTTATATACCCGTATAATACTTCCTATTAATCACGGATATTTTTTTTCCCAACTTACATTACTGTTGTCACCCTGCCCATTTGTAGTCACCCTTATTATTCATTATGCTTTTCAAAAAAAAGTACATCTAAAACATGTTCGGGGGGGGGGGGGGGGGGGACAAAGATGGATTAGGACCTTTGCTCACACAGATATGTCGCTTCTTCTTCTTTGATCCTTAGCCGCCGACCGTCAAAGCAGTCAGTGGCCATCATGCCTAGTGGCGTCTTGTAGGGCAACAACAAAATATATGTCGCAAGAGGTGATTAATATAAGGTTGTGTATAGGGCTGGCAATTTCATCATGTAAGATATATTGCTGCGGAAACTAATGATGCAACGGCAAATGATTACTTTTGCAAATGAAGAGAAAATGAATACTTTTGCAACTGCAGTGGTAGTTCCATGTTCCATGGGCAGCAAACAGGAAAATTATGAAGATAATACATAAGAAGAAGAAATAGTTTTAACACTGTCACAACAAAAGAGCAGCCATCATAGTAGCCAATTATGTCTTCCTAGGCCAGACAAAACATATAAATGCACAACATGGCATGTTAACTCTAAGGTCAAAGGTTACAGATGGACATTCCTGAGTCCATGTAAGTCCACATCCTGATAACATCATCACATCCTTTTTTTCACTCCTGCTCCACATGCAGCCACCATTGCAGATGAGGACGCCTTGAGGACGCCTATGCCAAAGCACAAACTCTTGCAGCTGTGGTTTCTGTAACTATTAGTTTTACATGATGAGTTGGCCAGTCATGCACAATTTCATATTAGCTGCCTTTTATGACATGCCTGAAGGAACAGTAGGCCTGTTCTTTCTTTGTCTCCTCAGAGACCAGAGCCCCCCCCCCCCCCCCCCCACCCCCGTGCACTAAACAGGGCACATCCTGACGTAAAGTTCAAACAGGTTTTTACAATCACGCAAATACTTTTCCATCTACTGCTCATGTTGTGGGGGCCTCACTGTGAAAGCTCAATACTGGTTTCTATTCCAATGTTTACTTCTTTTATACGCTTCCACTATGGTCACTTGAACAGAATCCAACCACAACACTCTCCAGAGTGCCAGCTATGTAACTACCCCTACGAAACTGTTAACCACCAACCACCTCTTTGAGTGCCCAGCACTCGATGATGTTAAGAAAACGTTCCTTCCTCGGAGGCCAGATAAGTGGAACACCTTGTACGTAGAAACAAAACAACTTGCGAAAACATGCAGATATCACTACATGGTATTGGGCCGAAGGGCGATAACCCAAACGCCACTGGATCAATAATGACAACAACAACAACAACAACGTACGCTTCAGATGCATCAGCATATATACTTTTTGGGTTTGTTTTGTTTTTTACTCTTTCCATTATGATGTTATATATTTTGTCTTATTTTACAACTCTTGATCAATAGCAGTCTGTTATACGGAGCCAATCCTAATATACAAAAGAGAGTCATGGACAATTAGTAGCAAGCAGGTAAAGCCCTGGAGGCCACAGAGATATGGTTTTACAATGGAATGTTAAGAAGACCACGAACAGCTAAAATGAGTAATGAGTATATCCTGAAAATATATTGTGTGCATAGGAAGCTTATTATTCACATCAGAATTCATGGAGGCATATCTAGAGTCATCTTATATAACAACCAGCTATGCACAATGCTACAGTATACAAATTGAACCTCTGCCTGGGAAGCTAATTACACTCTCACTGACTCTTGAAATCATCCATACACTTTCAGGGATTCCCCCTGCGATGAAACTTGTTGAGAATCCAGCATTGCACACTAAGCTTGGAGAAGTCACTTGAGCCCCAGACGTGATTCTCTGTCTTTGACTTGGTTGACTGTATGCAGAAGGATCTCACTATGGACTCAGTGATAGGCAGGGGGAGCTGAGAAATGGCTCTGTGCAGGATGTCACAATTCCTTGGGAGAGCCCAGAACCAGAGCACAGTATTTTAGCTCTGCATATTTGTAGAGCCCCCTTGGATGGCGGGGAATGCGCAGTATGCCACATGCTTCTTACTACTAGCTTGGGACCAGATGTAACGGTCCTTTAAATGCAAGCCAAGCTGGATAAACTGGAGCTCATACTTCAACTCAACACATTTCAGAATGGTAGAAAAATCTAGATCTACAGTGAAGATAATATCAAGGAATCTTCAACTTGGTGTTGGCTACAAAAGAGCGAAAAGGTCATCAGCCCTAGTTAAATAACAACAATAAAAACAAATTTCACATCAGAAAGAAGCAATCTAATTTCTTTGCACACATTATGAGGAAAAGAAAGCTGCCATATATTGTGACAACAGGAAAGACTGAAGGTAAAAGAGACATAGGACAACACAGAGAGAATATACTGGATAGTTTGACATCAAGGCATGGAAAGAAGTAAATTAATATGAAACAAATATAAAGGTATCACCCGTGTGTTACCGGGGCCCAAAAGGGGAGCAAAGAATAGTAACACTGCACCCTACCACGCATGTCGTAAAAAGCGACTAAGGAGGGTATGGGCATGGGGCTGTTTACCCCATCCCGTAAAAACTTCGCACAGTGGGCTGATCACCTGCTTGCCAACCAATCTGATTACGGAAACAATGATAGATTGTTTGGTCTGTTTTTGTTCCACAAAGACGCCACTAGGCGTGGTGGAAACAGTGATAGATTGATCAATTTGTTGTTGCCCTAAGACGCCACTAGGCGTACTGGCCACATACTGCTTTGCTGGTTGATGGCTAAGGATGGAAGAAGAAGAAGATAAAGGTATGTTATCAGGCACTCGTAGGAAATAAAGAAGTAGAACACTAGACAACAGAAAAACAACAGACATGAGTGGCTTACCCATATCCTGGGTAAGCCACTCATGTCTGTTGTTTTTCTGTTGTCTAGTGTTCTACTTCTTTATTTCCTACGAGTGCCTGATAACATACCTTTATATTTGTTTCATATTAATTTACTGTTTACAGGCCTCAGGTTTCCCTTCCTTATGTGTTATAAACATGGAAAGAAGTCAACAACAGAAATGATAAGCAGTACTGAAGACTGAAGTTGTGGTGAGACATGATCACCTATGCCAACAGGCATGGCTGTTGTTGCTTAATTATGGCTGCTGAGCATGTCACTCTTCTGCTGTCCGTGCCGAATCCTTGGCATTATCTACACTGTAAGGCTAGACTTTTCCTGTGGCTCTTCTGCCATTCTGAAACTGTTTTGAGTTGGCACTATGAGTTCCAGTTTCTTTCCTAGGTACTCTCTCTTGGCTTGGTAAGCAATTAAAGGATCCTCATCATCTGGTTTCAAGGAATGGCATACTGTGCATTACCCCCCATCCTTGGAGGTTTTCCAAATATGCAGAGCTAAAATGCTGTGCTCTGGTTCTGGGCTCTCCCAAGGAATCATCATGTCCTGCAAACAGCCATTTCCCAAATTCCCTTGCCTGCATTCTATCCATTGTGAGATCCACCTGCATGCAGTCAACCAGGTAAAAGCTGGAGTTAAATAAGAGGCTGAAGTGATTACCCCAAGCTTTCGTGTGCAATGTTGGATTCTCAGAATGTTTCACCACAGCGAGAATCATAATGTTTGGCCACTCTTCTCGATCACTGAGTGTTGACCAGCCTGTTTCCAGGATACACAAAGTGGAAGTGCTTCAGGACATTGATTAGTGGTCTAACACCAGAATCACTCAATTGCTTTGCATCCCAGCAGACATGGTGCTTGGAGAAGAAGTAAATAATTTGCCTGACTCTTTCAAGTCCATTGTGATATTTTTAATGACTCTTCCAATCTGGTTTTAAACCCTTTCTATGATTTTTTCTCTTCTAGTGTTGTCTGCTGTTTCTGACTTGTTCCATTCTGATAATATATCACAATACTTGCTATTTTGTACCACACATGCATCCTCCCTTGTCTCACCTGGTGTTCCCTCTCAGGTGCTAATTTAAAAAACCCTCTGATCTCTTCAATATGTCTCTTTAGGTGCAATCAACTCATTCTTAGATTAATTAATTATAGTTCTCTTTATATTTCCTAGTTAATATTCAGGTCCTGCATTTGGAGCATTCTTTCTCCTTTTGCATTCCTTAAGAGCGTCTGATTGACAGAGTAGTTCGAGTGCTGGTATCTCACGGCAAAGGTGCCTGGTTCGATTCACGGTATCGATTCGCTTCAGTCTACCCAGCTGTAAATGGGTACCTAACTTTGCTCTTGAGTTAGGGAAGGAAAGGGCAGTGAGGAAGGGAGCTGGTTACACCAACAGCTGTAAATGGGTACCTGACTTTGCTCTTGAGTTAGGGAAGGAAAGAGCAGTGAGGAAGGGAGCTGGTTACCCCACCTCTTCATGCTGGACCTAGTATAGTGGTCTCTAACACTTAAGTCCCCTGAGACAGCATCTGCTATAGCACTACCTTTACCTTTTACTCCTTAAGGAGCATGAGATCACCAGTGTTGCTGACCCTCTTGCAGGAAGCCTGCACCAAAGCACTTCCTGTGCTCTTGCAGTAGTGGTTTATCAAGCAGTTTGTGTCGTATGCTCAGGCTGCTAGTCCCATGTAAAATTGTATATTTGTTGCTTTTTACAATATCCCTGTGGGAGAAGTTGTATTATTCTGTCTTAATCTTCTCAGTGGACTTTTAGAAAGTTTATCTCCAGTTTCCTTCTCCATGTGTTGTTGGATCTCCATTTATTTAGTTTACCCTGGGAATCACAGAACAAAGTTGCCTCTGTAGGTCTATGCTCTTTGGTCAGCTGAAGGGTAAAGATGGCCTCACATAGTGCTTACTGAGTAAGTCTTACTTCATAAAGAAAGTTATACTATTTCAGAGACTTTACTTTTTTTCTGCTTTTTTTTTGGAAAGCGGAGGGCACACAATCATACATTCACACAATTTTACAGTTCTGATTTACTGCATTTGGACAGAGTGGAGGGGGGGAGAAGATACTATATTTAGATACGGAAATCAGATTTTATTATCTTGAATTTACTACGTTTTATATCCTAATTATAACTCATCAATGGTTGAACGGGATACTTCATCTTTAAAAAAGATAAAATTGTATTTATATTATTTAAATAGTCCAGAAATGGTTAAATTTAGGTTAAATAAATTAACGGTTGAAACGAACAATAGTCAGAGACACAGTAATGAAAGGTAAGGGTTAGGGTTACATTTAGGAATCCTAAACCTAACCCTAAACCCTAACATTAATCCTAACCCTAATGGCTTGGACAACTTGATTGATGGCATTGAAGAACATGTCCCATTCTTCTTCATTTCAACCAAATTAATAAAATATCATCAATTATCAACCAAATTAATAAAATATCATCAATTATCAACCAAATTAATACAATATCATCAATTATCAACCAAATTAATAAAATATCATCAATTATCACTGCGGTTCTCTGCCACATTGCTGTTGTTAGTGTTGAACCGCATCGATGTCATTGCACTCAAGCTCATTGATACTCAGTCTCCCTCAGTGTATGAATACTAACTGTTCCTGTCGCTTGCTTGTTGTATACATAACGGATGCATCCTCATACGTCCATCTCTGCTCGCCTTACGTTTGATGCCAAATTCCAACAGTTTTAACCTTGGTGATTCAACTATTGCAGTGTCATTCTCTAACAGGCGATTATTAACTGTTCTCAGTGTCTCTTCCTTATCCACATTCAATGTCCCCACAGTGGGTGCTCTTGATGCTAGTCTGTCAGCTCTCTCATTACCACCTACCTACCCCTGCATGACCAGGACAGTAGATCCACACCAGCTCCTACAGATTCAAAGGTTCTATGAATATTTTCCCTTCATGCTGTAGTCAACCATTTTGAACCTTTCAAAGCATGGACTGAGGGTCTGACACAATGATTGCCTTTATTAATGGAGTTTCAGTCAGCCATCTTAAGGCTGCAGTAGCTACCTCTACCTCCATTCTCATGCTGGAGGTTGTTATCTTGTAAGCTCCGCTATGTTCTGCCACATTACATAGATTTAATTAATATAACACGGTCTTACAGGCAAGTATGATAAGAGAAATAAAGGGAGATCAAACAACACACGAAGAAGCAATGTGGAAACAGACGTGACAAGGATAAAGAAGAGATGGAAAAAAGGCTGACAAACAGCACGTGACAAATGGGCTTTTGTTAAGGGCTTGTGCTTCGCGGAGAGCTGAATGGTACTGATAATGACGGATGATTATAGGCAAGTGTATGATTATGAAAAAGTGTCAACAGAAGAAAGTCTTAACGACGTAGATTGCGAAATAGTCAGTGACGAATGCGTAGCTTAATGTGTAATTTCAGTAGGCATTTCATAAACTTAAAAAAAGAATTTAATAACGAAACTTAACAACCATTAGTCTGGTGAAACCACATCATTATACACTGTAGTAAAATTTATTAAAACTGAAAATAATAGATGACAAACTGTTACTATTTTAAACGGTATTATGTGTAATAACTACCTGGTAAGCCATTTTTTCGAACTTATAAATTGTGTTTATTTACGGTCTGTAATCAATTGCTCGCCACAACTTATCAGCACTTCTAAGTTAAAACAAGCTTATCTCGCTTATTATTGCCTCTGCTAATGCGTTAATCTGAATATTAAAAACACAGCCAATAAATATATACAACAAATATCAAAAGACAGCCTTACTGTGTACACAGATGGATCCAAGGGAGAGGATGGCAAATTGGGATAGGAATATATATTCCAATATGGAAAATGGCAAAAGAATATAGCATCACGGAAAATACATAAATTTGCACTGCAGAGATGGTGGCAATACTAAAAGCACTAGAAATATTCTCTAATAACCCTCCCAAAAGACTAACAGTTTTAATTGACTCTCTTTCAACAATTAAAGCACTTAGAAACTTACGAGAATGTAGTAGACCTGATATCGCAGAGGAGATATTTCTGGCTACTACATACTTATATTCCAGAAGATGTTCAGTCTTAATTGCTTGGATACCTTCACATGTTGGCATAGAGGGAAATGGAAAGGCAGATAAAGAAGCCAAGAAAGGTAGATCTGATAAAAATCTAATAAATGTAGGGATGAGTAAATCAGAGATTAAGAGCTTAATTAAAGATTTAATAACAGATGAATGGAAAGCAGAGTGGGATAAAAATCTGAAAGGAAGACATGCATATAAGATGTTTAAGGCTCCAACAAGAAAATGTCATATCTAGGGAATTGAAAATTCCCAGTAATAAGAAACTTCTCAGACTACAGCTGGGAAAAGGCTATTTCAGAATAGAGGAAACTTACTGTGCAGTATGTCTTCAAGACAATAATATAGAACATTTCTTGTTAAAATGTAAGAGGTATGAACAAATGAGAATACCAATATTAGATTATTTGCAAGCATCCAACTTACCTATAAATATAGAAGAGGTGTTAAGAGTAGACAGACCTCGGGAACTGCATAATATAGTTAAACAATATTTAACACGAACAAATGTTAATATATAGTGGTTGGAAATGTGAAGGTCTGATGCTGTTATTACAATGCTTATGACTTTTAACAGATGAAAGTCAAATAATTATCTGTTAAAGTCAGTTATATAACTGGAACCGCCGGTCTTTACACCCCTCCACTTTAATATTTTTCTTGTTCAGAGTTTCTTCTTTGTTTTTTTTAATATTTATTTATTTATTTAACGTGTAAGCACACTTGTGATTGTCCCTATTTACAATGATTT
Source organism: Oreohelix idahoensis (assembly GCA_024509875.1). Classification (NCBI taxonomy): domain Eukaryota; kingdom Metazoa; phylum Mollusca; class Gastropoda; order Stylommatophora; family Oreohelicidae; genus Oreohelix; species Oreohelix idahoensis. Next base: position 34,369 of record JAMPIV010018617.1, read on the forward strand.
GACAAATGTGATGCTACTTTCCCATATCGGCAGTTGTTCATATTATTTGGAATTGAAAACAATATATATCCTAATTATAACCCATCAGAGGTTGAACGGGATATTTTTCTTCATTAATATTAAAAAAAAATAAGAAAATCGTCAACACCCTTTAGCTCACCAAGGAGCAGGGCCGTAGATACGGAGGGGGGGGGGGTTCACACCCCCTTAGGGGAGATTATACTGTACCGGTACCAAAAGAGTGCATTAATTTTTTTTAATTAACCCCCCCCCTCTTAATAAAGTCCTATCTACGGCCCTGCCAAGGAGCAAAGGCCTTCAATAAACACATGCCAAGTCCTCCTGTTACGTGCCATCCGCTCAAGTTCTTTCCATGTTTTCCTCATTATTTTCACCTCTGTATGCATCCAGCTCTCTTCTCCATGTGTTTTTTGGTCTACCTCTGCCTCTCCTTTTTCTAGGTTTCTGTCGTAGTGAATGTGAAGATATTATCACACATCTGAATGTTACTCCCAGGCTGTTTCTCTGAATGAAATAGCTGTAAATGTTCTCTGTATATTTGGTGTTAGGAACACTGTTTACTGTCATACGGGTTTGATTAAAGAAATGTGTGCTGTAAGTTCTGCCTCATCAGGCCAGGGAACTTTATAGGATTAATATAGAAAAATCTTCTGTCATTTGTCCCATTCCAGTTTTTAACAGTTAACACAATTTAACATGGAGAAGGTGGACCTAAAAGGGTCTCCAACATCAGATTTTTACAGTCAATGTTTTTGTATGTTTAGGAACATATAATTTGGGATGTCATAAGCCATCTGAACATGACTCTCTCTATAAAACCGTTGGATCGCAAATGGTATGACCACCTGTATAAAAGAGAATATATAAAACAGGTAATTCTACTATAATTAATTCTAACACCCGCGTTTTTTTAATGTAAGATCTGTAAAATCACTCCGGTATTTAATTATTTATATTAAAAAGAACACCACGAGTGACTAGCTAATGTATCGCGTTTACCACTAGCTATGAACAGTTAATTACTTAAAATTTACTCAAGATGAAAATAGAAATAAATGGTTATTAAATAATCACGATCACCTAGCGTTTTATAATTATGTTACACATCTATTATCTCGGGAAATAACCCTAGAAAACATAACACACGCAGTAAACGAAATGCAAAAAGGCAAGTCACCAGGACCAGATGGACTCACAGCTGAATTCTACCAACATTTCTTCCCCATCTTAGGTCCTCTCCTACTGAGGGTATATTCAGAATCTTTCGCAAAACAGGAATTTCTATCTAGTTTCAACCTGTCATACATCACTCTAATCCCTAAGGACGATCCGGACAAAAGAAAGCTTAAAAACTACAGACCAATATCACTCCTAAACACCGACTATAAAATTTTAGCCAAAACCCTAACAAACAAACTCAAACCTTTCATGGCTACACTCATACATTGACATTTTCGATTAACGTCTGAAGAACTTTGCTATAGGTTTATTTAATAGGTTTAAATTAACACAAAAATCCAGTGAAGTAAATGAAGAACTAAACGACTAAATCACTCAAACCCCAATATATATTACCGCAGCACACAGAATGAATTCGGACTCCACGCATAGAAGAGATCCCAAGAAATTCTTGTAGAATTCTAATATAAGAGCTAGTTATTTCCTTCAACTCTCTGGCGTGAATGATAACTGCATTTTTTTTTTTAAATTAATGTGTTTGCTACTTTTCTTTGTATCACGCCCCTTTCAACCATCTACCATGTACATGGAGTTGTTGGTTATATCAGGACGTGTGTCCTTTATTGTAATATGTTTTTATTTGTATTTATTTTATACTATATTATCTCTAGTCGGTATTTTTCCTTTTGTAGTTATAGTTCAACATGGTTTTTAAAAGAAATTCCAAAATATGCTATTTTCTAAGTTAGTATGTTTTTAATTTTCACTGGATGGTTTCTTTGGTTAATCTGTATGTATCTGGGGCGAGTCTTTCACGATTTTGGACTACTGACTCAAATCCTTATTTGTTTTTTATATGTTAACTTTAGTTTTTGTAATATAGTGTTTTATTAACTTTTGCATTTCTGAAGGGGTCTTTGTGCCTATGAGATTTTCTACCCTCATTTCTACATTGTGGTTACTGCAGTATGTCTTAATGTTTTGCCTCTGTTGGTCATATTTCTTGCAGTCCACCAGAAAGTGTCTAATTGTGTGTGGTTCTTGACACTCTTTACATGTGGGTTCCTCAATCATGAAATATCCAGTTCCAAGCTTGAGCCTCAGCAATTTTTTTATTAATTGGTATTTTTAGTTCATCTTTTATTTGACATTTTTTGCTTGGTTTTTTAAGGATTTTATATGAGTGTCTTGCTTTTTTACTTTGGTCCCATGCTGTTATCCACTCTTTAGTTATTGCTTGAGCAATTAAGCTCTTAATTTCAAACTTCCCTAAGCCTACTTCAATTTTGTTATGGCTAGCTCTCCCCCCTTTGGCTTCTTTGTCTACAAGCTCATTTCCTGCTATCCCCACATGTGATGGTATCCATGTTAGTTTTGCACTGCATCCTATAGTTTGTAGATATGTATTAGTATTTCCCTATAATATGTAGTATTTCTGTTTCCTCTATATATATCTGGTTACTGATTTTCTACATTCTAAATTTCTGTTTTCTGATAGCTAATACCGTTCTATGTACTCTAGTGTTTTACTTTTTGCTGAGATTATGTCGTTAGATTTATTTATGATCTTTGTTAAGTGGGAGTCAGTTTCTGGCACTTTTAATTCCCATGGTGGGATCTTTGCTTTATACAGAGCACTACTGTTTATCGCATTAAATAGGTCTGGGTATTGATCCACTTCATCCATTGTTTTCCACCCTGACGGGTATCTATTATGGTTTAATGGAATGTGGCCTATGTACTGGTTACCCCTATCAAAGGTTTTATGTGCTGGGTGAGTTGGATCTTTTGCCACTCTTGCCCAGTAGCTGAATCTCAGTTCTTTTCTCCTTAGCTCCAGGGGTATAATGCCTAGCGCTACTTCTAGTGCCTCTGCTGATGTTCCCTTTGAGGCACCTGCTATTATTGACAGTGCCTGGTTTTGGACTGTGTCTAGCTTTTTCTTATTGCTTGGGGCGGCTGATGCATAGACAACACTGGCATAGTCAAGTTTGCCCCTAAAAAATGATTTATAGAAGGTTAACATGGTCTTATTGCAGGCGCCCCAACCACTTCCTTTCATATATCTTAGCATGTTAATAAGTCCCCTACTGCTTTGCACTAATAGGTCTATGTGTTTGTTCCAGTTTAGTTGCTGGTCTAATACCATACCAAGAAATCTAGTTGATTTTGCTGTGCATACTTTTTGCTCATTAATGCTTATGTCAATTATATTGTTTTTAATTACACGCCCTCTACTGAAGATCATTCCTATGGTTTTTTTTTAAGTTTAGATTAAATCCCCACTTGTTCATCCAGTCAGATACTTTATCCATTTGCCTTTGTACTGTTTTATAGAGGAATGGGAGATTTCTTCCCGTTCTCCATATCGCAGCGTCATCTGCAAACTGGGATAAGTTGTTTTTTAAGTCTTTAAACTCGTCGCCTAGGTCGTTGACCATAATCGTAAAGATAGATGGTGATATTACTGATCCCTGGGGAATTCCATTCTGTTGCTCATACACCTCAGATCTATCATTGTTTATTTGTACCGTGAAGTATCTATCCTGCAGGAAGTTTTCTAGATAATTGTAGGTTCTGCCTACTATACCTAATTTCCTGATTTTGTGTAGTGCACCCTCCCTCCAACACTCATCATATGCTCTTGCTACATCAAGGAATATTGCTACTGTCTTTTCATTCCTTTTGAAGCCTGTTTTAACATCATGTTCCAGCCTCAACAGTTGCTCTATTGTACTATGTTGGCTTCTAAAGCCTGCCTGGGTTGGACTGTACAAATTATGCTTTTCTAGATGAAATTTTAGGCGTGATGGGAAACAACGGCAGAGAAAACCTGTCTGCTGTTGCCCTAAGACGCCACTAGGCGTAATGGCCACTGACTGCTTTGACGGTTGGTGGCTAAGGACGGAAGAAGAAGAAGAGAAGAAGATGAAATTTTAGTCTACTGTTGACTATTGTTTCTAGAATTTTTCCTAGATGCGATGTTAACGATATTGGCCTGTATGAGCTGACATCATGTGTTTCCTTATCTGGCTTTAGTATGGGGATGACTACTGCTGTCTTCCATGAACACGGTATTTTTCCCGTGTGCCAGATTTTGTTGTAGAGGGATGCAATCACTCTTAGAGTTGTATTTGGTACCTTTTTGAGGATTTCATAGCTCAGAATGTCTTCCCCAGAGGTAGTATTGGTTTTTCCTGCTAAAGCTCTTTCTATTTCATCTACTGTAATATCTGCATTTAAATAATTAGCATCCTGTGTGGTGTCCATATTTTCTCCTTTTAATTTTTCTAGCAGTGTCTTCCGCCTATTTATTTCTGCCTTATCTAGACTGTCTATTGAACTAACCTGATAGAAGTATTTAGCTAGTATGTTGGCTTTTTCTCTATCTGTTTCTCTGGTATTTTAATTGTTGGGATTTTAAATTTCTTGTGGTTTCCTCCTTTAATTGCTTTTAGTTTTCTCCAAACTGTAGTTACTTGTGACCTATGGTTTAGTGTTTGACAAAATGTTCTCCAACTCTTTTCTTTAGCTCTGAATATTATTTTATTTGTTTCATTTCTTACTTTTTTATAGTTTGTGTAATTCTCTTCAGTTTTGGCTTTTCTATACTTTGTAAGGGCTAACTGCATTTTTCAGAGATATCTATATATATATATATGAATTTAATGACAATTAATAGCTTCATGCGAAGTTTCTCGCCTCTCTTGATTCTCGGGAACTTTTTCGACTGGGCCTACCGATCAAAGCTCTATTACACACCATCTACTGCTAGACTTCCCCCGTTCGTCTTCGTTCTGCAGCAGTTACTAACCCTCTTAGACCAGTTCGCATTAACATGTCAACCAGAGGTGTGAAACGTTCTGCTTCGTTCCTATGGACTACAGCCGTCTTTAATAACTGACCGCTTGCCGTTTCTTCTGGCGACGCCTCCTGAAGGGGATGACAGAAAAGATAAATAGCTTTATTTGGTGGCTCGAGAGGCGAGGCAGTAGGCGTGGCTAAACTAAAATAAGACAAAAGCAAATGTCGTGGTTGCCCGCATGATAACTATATTGCATACAAACTAGCACGCGTGGAAATTCCACATGGGAATGATGCATACTAATCAGCACGCGTGTGGATATCCACGTGGAAACCATGTTGGCGATTTAATTTCAACGTAAATTCAGGGGCCCTGGTGCTATTCAAGGGTACTATTATTATCATCCGACAATTTAGGGCCAGCTTATATTTTCATCCGTCACATCTATGGAATATTTCAATCTCCCAAGGACAATCCCGCCCAACACCTTTCCTGGCACTGATAGTAACATTATTATCACGGAATTCATCACTATATATCGGATTTGTGGACTACGAAAAGGCATTTGACAGTGTAGACAGAGAATCACTTTGGAAATTGATGAGGCATAATGGAGTTCCCCTGAAGATCATTAATTTAATAAAGAAAACATATGAAGACATGACATGCAGAGTTCTTCACGAAGAACAGCTTACAGAACCGTTTGGGATAAGAACAGGAGTGCGACAGGGATGCCTCTTGTCTCCATTTCTTTTCTTACTAGCAATAGACTGGGTTATGAGATCATCGACAACACACAACAGATATGGAATCCAGTGGACTCTGACTAAGCAGTTGGATGATCTGGATTTTGCTGATGACTTGGCTCTTCTGTCCCGAAACCGTAATCAGACGCAGGACAAATTAAAAACACTCGATGAGAGGTCACAGCAATTGGGTCTGAAAATACACAGGAAAAGACAAAAATAATGAGAATAAATGCAGGTAATGATAACAGGGTTGAACTTGAAGAAACACCAATACAAGATGTAGAATCGTACACATATCTTGGCAGCGCTTATTTACACACTCTATTTTGCACTCTGATGTTTTACATTGCGCATTTTTTGAGATGATACTAAAGATTGAAAAGAGAAGGGAAAAACGGATAAAGAATTCACACACCCTCGTTCTTGAAATTTTAAAGCGCCTTCTTTTATATAGTGGTAATAGTCAAAACAAGGGATGAGAAAGAAAAAAAAAACACCTGAATGCCTAAGAAGTTTCAGTGAAGGGATAATGAAAACACTTTTTTTCACTTGTGTTATAAAAAAAAAATAACCCTGTCTTTCTTATGTGCGATTCCATTTTATTTCCACAGTCGTGCTATCATTGCTGAGCGCTGGATATACCATATATAACTCGTCTTTGTCACAGAAAGCATTCATTCAGAGGGGGGGGGGAAAAAAATAAGGATTGGAAAAAAAACTGAATAGACAAAACTTCCAATAAAATGTTTCAGAGAAGATACAATTAAAACCCTTCTTTTCCGTTTTGCTTTCTTGTGATAAACGAGCGCAAAGGCCTTATTGCTCTATCTTTTCCTACATCTTTCGTAATGTATTTTCTCCGACATTTGCTCTTTCATCCAACATTGGCGATCCACATTTGCTATTTCATCGTTGTGATTACTCGAGACCAGTATCTAGAGAACCACATTTGTTCTTTCATCGGGGGAAATGAAAGTCCTTTGATTGAGTCCCCATACATGACATTATCGTTTGAAGCCCACATTGCATCGTGATAAATCTAGTGAGAACACATCTGATCATCCCAATCAGACATCTGGGTGTTAGTATTAGACACTGTTTATCCTTCCACCTGTTGGATATTCTTTCAAGTACACCCTACTGTTGAAGTAACACACCTCTGTAGAGGTAACAGATTCTTAAATACATCCGCCACACAGGCCGATTCTATCTATATGTATGCTGTTGTCCTGTCCCTGTGTCTGCAATGTTGACATGGGTGTATGTAGATTCAGTTACACCCCACAGTACGTACGTAAGAGTACATGCAGGAGTCAAAAAGGATTGTAAACGACTGGAACAGTTTGATATTGTTTATTCCGTTACAACACAGACACGATGACATCAATGACACACATTCGACAGAAAAACACGAATCATAAATCTCCACACTGCAGTTAATACACAATATGGCCTGTACACCTCCTGGCCCTATAATAGCTTAACAGCTTCATACATCTCCACACTGCAGTTAATATATAATATGGCCTGTCCCAATCCTGGACTTATAATAGCTTCATAGCTTCATACATCTCCACACTGCAGTTAATATATAATATGGCCTGTTCTAATCCTGGACTTATAATAGCTTCATAACACTCTACACTGCAGTTAATATATAATATGGCCTGTCCCAATCCTGGACTTATAATAGCTTCATACATCTCCACACTGCAGTTAATATATAATATGGCCTGTCCTAATCCTGGAAGGATATGGCAAGTGCCCTTAGCTTATAATAGCTTCATAGCTTCATACATCTCCACACTGCAGTTAATATATAATATGGCCTGTCCCAATCCTGGACTTATAATAGCTTCATAGCTTCATACATCTCCACACTGCAGTTAATATATAATATGGCCTGTCCCAATCCTGGACTTATAATAGCTTCATAGCTTCATACATCTCCACACTGCAGTTAATATATAATATGGCCTGTTCTAATCCTGGACTTATAATAGCTTCATAACACTCTACACTGCAGTTAATATATAATATGGCCTGTCCTAATCCTGGACTTATAATAGCTTCATAACACTCTACACTGCAGTTAATATATAATATGGCCTGTCCTAATCCTGGACTTATAATAGCTTCATAGCTTCATACATCTCCACACTGCAGTTAATATATAATATGGCCTGTCCCAATCCTGGACTTATAATAGCTTCATAGCTTCATACATCTCCACACTGCAGTTAATATATAATATGGCCTGTTCTAATCCTGGACTTATAATAGCTTCATAACACTCTACACTGCAGTTAATATATAATATGGCCTGTCCTAATCCTGGACTTATAATAGCTTCATAACACTCTACACTGCAGTTAATATATAATATGGCCTGTCCTAATCCTGGACTTATAATAGCTTCATAACACTCTACACTGCAGTTAATATATAATATGGCCTGTTCTAATCCTGGACTTATAATAGCTTCATAACACTCTACACTGCAGTTAATATATAATATGGCCTGTCCCAATCCTGGACTTATAATAGCTTCATAGCTTCATACATCTCCACACTGCAGTTAATATATAATATGGCCTGTTCTAATCCTGGACTTATAATAGCTTCATAACACTCTACACTGCAGTTAATATATAATATGGCCTGTCCTAATCCTGGACTTATAATAGCTTCATAACACTCTACACTGCAGTTAATATATAATATGGCCTGTTCTAATCCTGGACTTATAATAGCTTCATAACACTCTACACTGCAGTTAATATATAATATGGCCTGTCCTAATCCTGGACTTATAATAGCTTCATAGCTTCATACATCTCCACACTGCAGTTAATATATAATATGGCCTGTCATAATCCTGGACTTATAATAGCTTCATAACACTCTACACTGCAGTTAATATATAATATGGCCTGTCCTAATCCTGGACTTATAATAGCTTCATAGCTTCATACATCTCCACACTGCAGTTAATATATAATATGGCCTGTCCTAATCCTGGACTTATAATAGCTTCATAACACTCTACACTGCAGTTAATATATAATATGGCCTGTCCTAATCTCTACACTTATCAAAAAAACACAGCGAAAACCATCGCTAGACATATTCCTAGTGCTCTGCACAGACACACACTTATAGCTGACTCCCTCAGTCAACTCCCAGCACACAATGCTCTCTCCTACACACACAGGGCACACACTGTGAACTACCTGTCACGAGACTCGACTGTTAGAAACCCCACTCAGTCAAAAACACATGTGGGCTAGCCACGAGCTTAATCACAGCTCACTACAACTCAGGGATAAATTCCTCACAGGCGTGACTCAACGCTGTGAGAAGCGATCATCGCTTTGTTCTCGATCATACGAGAAGATATTATTCCTATCCCCTTTTAAACAAGCATCAGCTTAATCGGGCATCAAGTGCCACAACCCATAATTTAACTTGCCAAAAAAAAAACATATTCAGAATTACTGCCCTTTCCATAGGATCAACTCGTTACAGTTTCCCACACACCCGGGGGGAAAAAATGATTCTATCATTTTTTTTTGAAAATCAAACTCCCAAAAATTTAAAAAATAAAAAAGCTCTAACATATACCTACAAAACTTTATCTTATGATAAACCAAAATAGTACATTTACAAAAAATATCAGCAGTAAATGTAAAAATGAAGTGTCCTACCAAATCAAAGAAGTATATTAAAATTAATCTAATACAAAACCAAGCTAAGTATATTCAATACAGACTAAACAGGAAACAACCAATAGTAAAGGAAAAGACAAGATCAAATAACGAAGTATGATTCGTAATGGAGGAAAATGTGAAATCAAAATATGAGAAAAATCAAATAAAATCTCAAGATAACAATCAAGTTATACAATTCCTTAAATGTAAATAAATACAATTATTATCTTAAGTTATAATTAATCTAACAATACAAAGAATGAAAGTATAACAAACGTAACGAGAAAAAGTATACAAGAAGTATGAAGTGAGACGTAGATGAAGCACAGAAGTATAACGAAAGTATGAAACGATGCTGAAAAGACAATAGAAAAGATGTAAAGTAATGATCAATAGCCAATAAAGACAGATGGAAATAAAAGATGTAAATGTAGTGAAAGTTGGTAACAATCCCTTACAATAACTATCTAAACAACGTATTGTCAAAAAAATACAATCATAATAGAAAAGTACAACAGAAAATGACAAAGTATTTCTATATATTAACATCACAAAAGAAAACTTATGACAAAACAGAGCATAAAAAGTAATCTAACCAAATTATAAATTTTATACATAACTGAAAATAAATTATACTAAATATCAAAGCTATCAAACATTTCGCACTGATGCACAGTCACATGCTAAATACAGAAACAAAATATATCAAAACATCAAAACAATTTCAAAGAACTAGTGCACTACACATTACTAACTATAATGTGATGGGGCCGAAAAGGAGACGCCCACCCCCTTCCTGTTTTTGGGCAGATTTATCGCCCATGTATTTTAGAAGTGCGCGCAGCACGCTAGTATGTAAAAAGTCTTCAAGATTGATGAAAAGGCCATAATAATGCCTTAAAATTAAGTTGTGGTGTAGAATTGTGTTTTTGCTCTAGAAATAGTTGTGTATATCTGTGTTTTCATGCCCGGTAAAGCAAAATCGCGAGTGTCATTTAAGTGGCTAAATTAATCCGCGCAGCGCGCAGTAAATTGAGTGATTCGACCTGAGCTTATAAAAGAAAAAGCGGGCCTACTTTGCCACAGCCGCCCATTGAGAACAGACGAAGTAAGACACACAGAGCCAAGCTGTAAATGCCTTGAGCACGTGAGTTAATTTAAATTAGAATTAGTTTTATATAATTCTGAAATATTATCGATGTGGCTATTTTAATGTTTAATGAGATTAAAAGATAGATAGATAGATGTGAAAGTTTAAGAGCGATTATTTCATTCATCAGAAAGGCAGATATAGTATGAAGCTATTTCACGTGAATTTAGATAAGATTAACAATAGCAAGATGGCACCCACGTGGCGAGGACTGTATAAAAAGCGGCGCCAGCGAGTCGGAATAACACGCCCCGCGTGGTAAATGTTACGCCATGTGACACGTTGTGTATTTAGTTCCAGTTTTGTTTAAGTCGAGAATAATTATATTGTATTCCTTAATGTAAAAGTAATTGAGTGTATTTCACGATTATTGATTATTCTACTGTATATATTTATGGGTTACTTTGAAGTGAGAATATGTATTTAGATTTCTGGAGAGCGTGCGTTAGGCGTAAGGCACGTTGAGACAGGTGTTTCTCTGTTTGCTCCCGGCGGAGCATAGAAACACCAATGCAGCTGGTGTCCATTACAGGCCCACAATAAGCATTTTGATGCTATTGCTGTGGTTGTTTCGGTGACGGTAACGATGTGTTTCGTGTGATGAGTTCCCAATCTCATCAGGGGTCATATACGACACGCTTGTTACCAGGCGCACCAGTCGCCACTTACGACATGTTCAGAGGGCAGTGACGAATACTGAGATGGACCAGTTGCGAGGTGGTGGGTTTATTCTCATTAAGGAGAGTATTTGTCGTACATATAGAAGAATATTATTTTATGTCCAGTTGATTATTATTATTATTTAATTATGGTTATGTGAAGAATGGTTTGTGAGAGCACGTGGGCTCACTTGGAGATATATATTTCTCTTCTCCGCTCCTGAGGGAGCATGGGGCCACCAGTGTGGTTTCATCCGTATGAAGCATTCAGATGCTCGTGCAGTAGTAGTTTCGGTAGCAATCTGTGTTACACGGTGAGATTGCCAGCCTCATGCACAACACCGTACTAGTCGCATTGGACGACATGCATGAGTGTGTGTGTGTGTGTGTGTGATAGCTGAGTGTGTGCTCTTGCAGTAGTGGTTTCGGTAGCAACCGATGTTACATGGTGAGATTGCCAGCCTCACGCACAACACCTTACTAGTCGCATTGGACGACACGCATGTGTGTGCGTGTGTGATAGTTGAGAGTGTCAGGTAGTACACGTGGAAGGACTGTTTGACAGGTGAGAGTATCATTATTTAACTATTATGATTTTAACCAGTCGTTGCTTTGTTTGCTTCTCCAGAATTAGCAATCGGGCACATGCTGGGTGTTTTGTTTTGTTGTGTTCGTTGGTTTATTTGTTTAATGTTTGTTGAGTCACTGAATGGGTTGTAAAAATAAATACAGCCCCTGCCTCTAGAATCAAGAGTTTTATTGTTGAATCGGGTCGGTGCGAGTGTGAAAAGAGAGTGATCACACATCACAATATAATCATCATCATCATCATCTCGCCCACCCTATCACAATTGGCGTTGTCGGCAGGATAAGGCAGACAGTGACACTGAGCAAACAGCAAACGAGCAAATATAATAGTGTAAACACCCAGTAGTGCGGTCTTGCAGCAAGATGGCATCGATCAATGCGCCTGTGAAGATATTGTACGTGAAGGGGCCAGAGATAAGGTTATTTAGTGGAGAGGGGAGTCCCACTTGGCAAGAGTTTGTGGGAGATGTGGAGCCGCGTGGAAGGTGGCGCCTTTTTGGGCAGAAGACAAGTTAGACATGATCTGGAACAACGTGACACCATGGGTATCTAGAGAATTACGGATACGTGGTGGAGCCAAGGCCAGCCCTGAGAAGTTATTGGAAATAGTAGAGGAAGCCTACAGCGAGCAACCACCAGTCGGCGAGATGACCAGGAATTTCCAGGCCGGGAGTCAGGTGTCTAGGGAATGTTCTGTTTTCTTGGGAGGCAAAAAGCCAGAGACACTGGTGCAGATAGCAAGTGCAGAAGATCAGAATGAAAAGGAAGCACTTAAAGCAGAATTATCTCTTCTAAAGTTCCAGTTAGCACAGATGTCACAGGCCAGTTCGCCAGCACAAGAGGAGGTGCAGAGAAAGAGAGCACCATGCCAGCCACGGGAACAGCCAACGCAAGACGAGGAGGTGTGTCCGCGGGAACAGCCAACGCAAGACGAGGAGGTGTGTCCGCGGGAACAGCCAACGCAAGACGAGGAGGTGTGTTCGCAGGAACCGCAACTAGCCCTTCTTGTATGTGAGAGTCAGGCTGTCGTCAAGGAAAGCTGTGAGCTGACAGCACCAATAAACGCAGTGGCACCGACAAGGCGAAAAGGGATGTGCAAGTGGTATAGTGTCCACAGGGGATGGGGGTTCATCACGCCAGATGATGGAGGTATTGATGTATTCGTACATCAGACCAAGATCTACAGAAAGGGATTCCGGAGTCTGGCGAAGAATGAACGAGTAGAATTTGACAGCAAACCATCGGTCCAGGGCATGGAAGCAGTCATTGTATGCGGCATTGGCGGTCAAGAGTGTAAGGGCAGCAGGAAGCGACCCATGGCACAGAGGAAGCCCAGAAAGATAAGATGCTACAATTGTGGAGACCTGTCAGACCACATGGCAGCCAAGTGCCCTCAAGGCCCGCGTCCGAAGAGATGTTTTGGATGCAAATCCCCAGAACATTTGATAGCCGCCTGTCCCTCAAGGAGCTCTTTCCCTAGACGGACTGTCACAACCAGGTTGCCTTTAGGGCGCAAGCCAAGAGATGGCCACGACAACTGTCACACTAAGGGCGCCGAGAGAATTGGCCTTCGTCTAGGGGAGGAAACCCGTCCTAAGCAGATAGGAGGGAGCGCAAATCAAGGTTCAGCAGAGGAGCCTCATCAAAAGCAGGTTGTGGGGAACGTAAGCCACTGTTCACATAAAATGGGTGTAAAACCCGTCAGGAGCAATCCCCCTTCAAAGTCGACAGTTGCAAGCACTGACAGGCAGATGTCACGGGCAGGCAGCGACGCGGCACCGGTGAGCGAGTCTTCAAGACCACAGCGGCTGACAGCCCGACAACGTACAACTGGGGGCATGACGACCAAGAGAGTCCCCAGCCGGGTTGTACCGAATACAGAATCTGAGCCCAAAACATCGCCGCTGAGAAATAATCAGGCGCAGCACCAACGATCCGAGAGATTTCGACTGAAGCGCCAGAGGTAGTGATGTTGTCAGGACGACAACAAAATCAGGAGGGCGATATGTGATGGGGCCGAAAAGGAGACGCCCGCCCCTTCCTGTTTTTGGGCAGATTTATCGCCCATGTATTTTAGAAGTGCGCGCAGCACGCTAGTATGTAAAAAGTCTTCAAGATTGATGAAAAGGCCATAATAATGCCTTAAAATTAAGTTGTGGTGTAGAATTGTGTTTTTGCTCTAGAAATAGTTGTGTATATCTGTGTTTTCATGCCCGGTAAAGCAAAATCGCGAGTGTCATTTAAGTGGCTAAATTAATCCGCGCAGCGCGCAGTAAATTGAGTGATTCGACCTGAGCTTATAAAAGAAAAAGCGGGCCTACTTTGCCACAGCCGCCCAGTGAGAACAGACGAAGTAAGACACACAGAGCCAAGCTGTAAATGCCTTGAGCACGTGAGTTAATTTAAATTAGAATTAGTTTTATATAATTCTGAAATATTATCGATGTGGCTATTTTAATGTTTAATGAGATTAAAAGATAGATAGATAGATGTGAAAGTTTAAGAGCGATTATTTCATTCATCAGAAAGGCAGATATAGTATGAAGCTATTTCACGTGAATTTAGATAAGATTAACAATAGCAAGATGGCACCCACGTGGCGAGGACTGTATAAAAAGCGGCGCCAGCGAGTCGGAATAACACGCCCCGCGTGGTAAATGTTACGCCATGTGACACGTTGTGTATTTAGTTCCAGTTTTGTTTAAGTCGAGAATAATTATATTGTATTCCTTAATGTAAAAGTAATTGAGTGTATTTCACGATTATTGATTATTCTACTGTATATATTTATGGGTTACTTTGAAGTGAGACTATGTATTTAGATTTCTGGAGAGCGTGCGTTAGGCGTAAGGCACGTTGAGACAGGTGTTTCTCTGTTTGCTCCCGGCGGAGCATGGAAACACCAATGCAGCTGGTGTCCATTACAGGCCCACAATAAGCATTTTGATGCTATTGCTGTGGTTGTTTCGGTGACGGTAACGATGTGTTTCGTGTGATGAGTTCCCAATCTCATCAGGGGTCATATACGACACGCTTGTTACCAGGCGCACCAGTCGCCACTTACGACATGTTCAGAGGGCAGTGACGAATACTGAGATGGACCAGTTGCGAGGTGGTGGGTTTATTCTCATTAAGGAGAGTATTTGTCGTACATATAGAAGAATATTATTTTATGTCCAGTTGATTATTATTTAATTATGGTTATGTGAAGAATGGTTTGTGAGAGCACGTGGGCTCACTTGGAGATATATATTTCTCTTCTCCGCTCCTGAGGGAGCATGGGGCCACCAGTGTGGTTTCATCCGTATGAAGCATTCAGATGCTCGTGCAGTAGTAGTTTCGGTAGCAATCTGTGTTACACGGTGAGATTGCCAGCCTCATGCACAACACCGTACTAGTCGCATTGGACGACATGCATGAGTGTGTGTGTGTGTGATAGCTGAGTGTGTGCTCTTGCAGTAGTGGTTTCGGTAGCAACCGATGTTACATGGTGAGATTGCCAGCCTCACGCACAACACCTTATTAGTCGCATTGGACGACACGCATGTGTGTGCGTGTGTGATAGTTGAGGGTGTCAGGTAGTACACGTGGAAGGACTGTTTGACAGGTGAGAGTATCATTATTTAACTATTATGATTTTAACCAGTCGTTGCTTTGTTTGCTTCTCCAGAATTAGCAATCGGGCACATGCTGGGTGTTTTGTTTTGTTGTGTTCGTTGGTTTATTTGTTTAATGTTTGTTGAGTCACTGAATGGGTTGTAAAAATAAATACAGCCCCTGCCTCTAGAATCAAGAGTTTTATCGGGTCGGTGCGAGTGTGAAAAGAGAGTGATCACACATCACAATATAATCATCATCATCATCTCGCCCACCCTATCACAATAATATAAAGTCTAGCGCTGGTGTAAAATGAATATCACAATGTCAAAAAAAAAATACATTTTCCAAGAAAAATAGAATACCAAAATGTTTAACAACGCTAAATTCCAAAAAGAGAATAAATAGTATTACATATATAAACAATTCAAAGTTATAATTAATAAACTAATCAATGAAATCAACTTTAAGAAAAATGAAGGACATATAAACAATGTATCTCAAAACAGACCCACATCAACAAATGTAAGTTTAATTTAACCTTTAAATTCTTTCTGCACACAATTACGTTCAGCTCAGCTACAGTGTTAATTAGCTATAATTTTATGTCTTACTCAACTTGGTATGATATACTCTATAAATAAATCTACCATCTGTTGCTACTGAAAAAAATGAAAACCGTTCTATAAAATTATCTGCAAAAAAAATTTTGAAAATAAATAAATTATTTATCAACTAATCTGCTAAGAAAATGCTGCATGCCTGACTGGCAAGAAAATCAAGCTCTGGAAAAATCAAAGTTTCACAATATGTTAACAAATCCAAAAGAAGATGATTTCAGATACATACGAGCTATTTCCAAAATTACATTTCACATCATAACCGATAATTCATATCTTCTGTGTATGTTTTAAACATGGCATCAAACATGAGAACAACAACAACAACAACAAAAATTAAATTAAGTGAATAACAACCACTCAGAACTATCTAAAAGTTACCACTACATCAACACAGTAAATGAGTTTGTGCATAGGGCTGGCAAACTCATTATGTACAAAAACTAACTTAACAATCACAGTTACAAAAATTCAAAGTACAATATAGGAGTATAAAGATAAATGAATATGATCCAAGTCAGCATAAATTTGTAACTAGCATGTATAAATACAACCTGCTTATAGCATTCATCAAACATTACAGTCAAGTCATATAAATAACAATAAAAACAAAAAAGATTATGGCAATCAAATGATGCATCATAATACCACCACGAAATTACATGTTATTCTAAAAATAACAACATATCATGTACGATATCATAGAATACAAAAAATATTTACTGTCTAAAAAAAAAAATCAGACGTAAACACCTCCACTTTATTTAGAACCTGCTTGACCCTCAGCAAGTCACACATCAGACGATAGTTGGACGCTGTCTGGTTTCGCTTGAACAAACACCCGAGCGCAAAGCTGACCTACATATTTGACCGATACTGTAAACAGGAGCGCTGACCTCTATTGAACAGTCACCACTGTGAATGAATACAAATGAAAATCTCCACTTTAATCAGCCGTAAGATTTAAATAGCAAAAACGGATAGTTAATTTAACAATTACCTAGTGGTTCGTGTAAAGTCCTGGTCTCTTCACGATGTCATCAGCTCTTTTTTTTTTTTTGACACACAGTAGACAACACAGAATGCTTAGGACCAACTCAACCCTGGCTGAAAGTTGCCACTGCTGTATTCTGCAATAAAGTTTTACACCTAACACAACGAGATGCTCTCGCGACATCAAAATTAGAACAAGCAGTATCATTCAATATACCCTTATTATTCTTATCACCCTGTATATAAGAAAACTTAAGCTCTAGTTGAGGAAAGTCACTCTGGTTATGTGACGAAAAATTTGGAGATTTGTTATGTCTATAGAACACATCGTCTTTTACTCTATCTTGACCATTGTTATTTTTATGAATCAAGTTAGCACTGTTAGTTTTGTTGCGATTACCATCTCCTCTTTGAATATAGTTACTTCTAGGATCAAAATGTTGAAATCTGTCAAATTATTTACAGTTCATTGCATAATAAGAATTACCACTTGACAAACTCCTTTGGTCCTGTCTAACCTTAGAATTATTTCTCTTACCAAAGCCTTTACCTTCTTTGCCTATGGGGATATGTTTACCAATTCTGTCAAACTGACTGAGCTGAGTTTGACGAGCAACTGGACCGCTATAATGTTTATCATCCCGTCCATAATGTGTCTCATTCTTGGACCTAGTAGTACTAGATTTATTCCTTGCCATAAATTTATCAGGGTTTACAACAGTAGATACATGGTTGAAATTAAGAGTTCTGGCTTGAACTTTATGACCATTCTTTTCATGATTAATAGAACTTGATGGCAATCTAGAATTCTCTTTGTTTGTCTGACGCCACGAATCACAATCATTAGCAGAGACGCCATCAGCACGCGGAAAATTGTACCTGCCACGTAGGGATTTACCTCTATCCTGCTTAACATCAGTGGAAGTATTAGCAACGAGTGTGTGGAGCTGACTCTTTGCAACTTTCTGTCTATCACTGTCAACATTGACAGAAGACCACATTTTGTTTTTCAAAACCATATCTAGCATGCCATATATTCTTTCCCTTGCTTCCGCAATTTCATTATCCTTAAGTGAAATCTCTTCACTTAACCTTTTATTTAACTCCTTAACAGCCAAAACTTTGTCGCTTTCTTCTGCTAGTAATTTCTCAACCTTAATCAATTTGTCTTTCTTCACCATTAACTCTTCCACTCTCTCTTTATCATCCCTCTCAATCTCACTATCATGGTCATTCGTAAGCCTATCAACCTTTTCTGGTAATAGAGCATTCTTTTCTTTAAGTTGGCGACCTAGGACAATGTTATAGTTTAATAGACCAACAAGTGTTTTATTATAGGACTTTTCACGTTCCTTTTTATCTTCCAACTGAGTTTTCAACTCTTTGATTTCGCTTAATGCAGAATTCAAACTTGCTTGCACACTAGCAAGTTCCGAGTTTGATTTATACAAATCACCTGTGAGCTTAGACAATTTTTCCTGAAGTTTACTGTCTTCAGCCATACTCTTTGATCAATTTTTTCTTTCCTGTCTGTTGACTGATTGTCAGAGATGCCGTAGAAAATTAACGTGTGTATATTTCTTACTATATGATCATGTTTAATATTCATATAGATGTATGCAGATGAACGAAGGTAAGTTAATAACCTTGCTAAATCCTCTGCCATTCTCAAATGAGGATGAGACTGAAAATTGTCCTTAGCAAAATATCTTAGGGCTTTTGACGTATTGACCAAACATCTGTCCATTACATGTGCCTCAAGCTCTGGGCCTTTCAATTTTTCAAAATGTTTCCCTTCTTCATATAAATATACCAAAATAGGCCTCATATCATCAGGATCTGTATCAACATCAAGATCCATAGTGATTTATCTATTGAGTTCACTACATATGTAATCACCTATACAAATTATTGTATACCAAGAGGTTGGACAACTACCCTTCCAGATCACAGAGTTAACTACCTGTTAAAAAAAAATGAGCTTATTCCCAAATCTGTATCAGCAATACCTTTCTATAGTACCTTTATATGGGCATATTCAGGAAAGTCTATATATATGTCATAGCCATAAGTTACTTATGCATCAACTTCTATAATCAATCTATATAGATATCGACAACAACCACAACAGATATCAATAGATTAAGTTTGTACAATTCAAGAAGGCCTGATGACATAATGGAGCGACACAATTTAAACTCTACCAAACCACTTATCTGTCATTAATGTCGTTCCTCTCCGCCAAGACACTGGATATCACAAAGTTATGCGGCTAAAAACACTCCACTGCGGGAAGGTACTTGAACTTGACTTTTTCCCTTCAGGTACTTGTGATAGAATAGCATGTGCACACACGACAACAGGAATCGGAAACAGTCTGGAACTCAGCAAACACAGCAACTCTTGACTCTTCTGTAGTCGTAAAGGTATACGTAACACCGTGTATTATTTTTTTTTTTTTTTTATAACCTCTTGAACTTGAAATGGGGAATAACTGGAACAAACTGTCCCCTGGTACAAACAACCGTCAAAGTCTACTCCAATGCCCCCCCGTGATTCCACGGTGTTGCAGACGTTGTTGTTGGATATGGTCACTAAATCGAATGTCAAACAGACACTGGTGTAGAGTTGAATACAACCACGAATAAAACGTGCGTGATTTCTCACTTGCGCTACACAGGCAGATAACAATACCAGGTCAAGATTCTGAACACAGGAGACCCAAGCCACGCCCACACAGGGCTATTTATGTGTACATCGAGATCCCGTAGTAATAATGTTATCACGCAAATGACATAGGTGTCAGTTACACCCCGTAAGACTGGTATAGAAGATAAAACCAGTCTTGGCCACCACTGTTAGTATTATCCACTGTTTATCCTTCCACCTGTTGGATATTCTTTCAAGTACACCCTACTGTTGAAGTAACACACCTCTGTAGAGGTAACAGATTCTTAAATACATCCGCCACACAGGCCGATTCTATCTATATGTATGCTGTTGTCCTGTCCCTGTGTCTGCAATGTTGACATGGGTGTATGTAGATTCAGTTACACCCCACAGTACGTACGTAAGAGTAGATGCAGGAGTCAAAAAGGATTGTAAACGACTGGAACAGTTTGATACTGTTTATTCCGTTACAACACAGACACGATGACACCAATGACACACATTCGACAGCAAAACACGAATCATAAATCTCCACACTGCAGTTAATACACAATATGGCCTGTACACCTCATGGCCCTATAATAGCTTAACAGCTTCATACACTCTACACTGCAGTTAATATATATAATATGGCCTGTACACCTCCTGGCCCTATAATAGCTTAACAGCTTCATACATCTCCACACTGCAGTTAATATATAATATGGCCTATCCTAATCCTGGACTTATAATAGCTTAACAGCTTCATACATCTCCACACTGCAGTTAATATATAATATGGCCTGTCCTAATCCTGGACTTATAATAGCTTCATAACACTCTACACTGCAGTTAATATATAATATGGCCTGTCCCAATCCTGGACTTATAATAGCTTCATAGCTTCCTACATCTCCACACTGCAGTTAATATATAATATGGCCTGTTCTAATCCTGGACTTATAATAGCTTCATAACACTCTACACTGCAGTTAATATATAATATGGCCTGTCCTAATCCTGGACTTATAATAGCTTAACAGCTTCCTACATCTCCACACTGCAGTTAATATATAATATGGCCTGTCCTAATCCTGGACTTATAATAGCTTCATAACACTCTACACTGCAGTTAATATATAATATGGCCTGACCTGATCTCTAAACTTATCCAAAAAACACAGCGAAAACCATCGCTAGACATATTCCTAGTGCTCTGCACAGACACACACTTATAGCTGACTCCCTCAGTCAACTCCCAGGACACAATGCTCTCTCCTACACACACAGGGCACACACTGTGAACTCACTGTCACGAGACTCGACTGTTAGAAACCCCACTCAGTCAAAAACACATGTGGGCTAGCCACGAGCTTAATCACAGCTCACTACAACTCAGGGATAAATTCCTCACAGGTGTGACTCAACGCTGTGAGAAGCGATCATCGCTTTGTTCTCGATCATACGAGAAGATATTATTCCTATCCCCTTTTAAACAAGCATCAGCTTAATCGGGCATCAAGTGCCACAACCCATAATTTAACTTGCCCAAAAAACATATTCAGAATTACTGCCCTTTCCATAGGATCAACTCGTTACACTGGGCATGCTGTAATTTCTGTGGACGACCATTGTTATCTTTGTGGCTAGAGACGGGTCACCACATTGGATGCCCAGCTTGGCCAAAAGAAAAACATGGGTCACAATATTGGACGCCCAGCTTGGCCAGGTGAAAACGAGTCATGCTGTAATGGTGTTATCTTTGGTCGGCCGCTGTTCAGACAATCGTTGGGTTACCACATTGGACGCCCACCTTGGCCAGGTGACTTCCAGAAATATATAATACCGCATAATCTACTAGAGTGAAGCAGTTCAGTTTTTATATTGTGAGGCAGAGATACAATCCAAAAAAAAACGCCTAGCCTAATACACGTGTTTATTCAGAGTGGATATAATTCAGTTCTGTGATGAATTGTGTTCTTAAAGGATTTTGCGAAGGGAAAAGAAGGTTAGTAGATCTTATACAGATTATTAATACATTTTCTTAATTTGTGTTTATTTTAACCTCACAGCTAAAATGTGCGAAAGATAGAGTTTCAAATAATTCTTGGCATAACTGATTAATAAAATCAGAAGATTTTCCTAGAAGATGATAGGATGATAGGAGGTAATTAATAGTTCATACTTCACCTTCATCATCATCACAGTCTCCCATGCGCACACACTCTCATGCACAAGATATTTAACATCATTAGAATTGAACTCAGAGAGAGATGGATAACGAGCAGTAGTATAAATGAAAGTCAACCAGTGATGTTAAATGTGAAAAACTTACGAAGACTGTTGTGTGTCTTCAGTTCATCAGAAGTCTGAGTCTACACGCAACGTGTCTGACGTCTAACCAAAAATAAGTTATCAAAAACTGACATTTGGCTAGCAGAATTCGCCATAGGACATCTTCCATTCCTCAATTAAAAAGGAATATTGTCTCACCCACAAGTCAGAAGGTGGACGCAGCATTTTTCGTCACCATATACTGCTGGCTCACAAGTTCAATACATCGTTATCACAAGTTCAATACAGAGTCATCATAAATTCAAATCACTCGAAAGATCATTATTATCAGAAGTCAAGCTAAAGAGCTCAAAAGTGGAATCTCATATTTATACCAAGTGCAACACACTCTAAAGTGCATTCTATGAAGCAGACTCTAAAGTATATTTTATGAATCACGACTACATACGCAAGGTTATGAGTCTACATATCACTAACATTTCGTGAAGATATCCAGTCTGGCCAGTACCCTCGGGAGATTAGACAACAGACCTTTTGTTCATATGACAACTATTAACTGTTGATCCACACTACAGAGATATACTCAAACAGTGAAGGAATATACATAGATATCTCGTCAGCGTTCTCCGTACGACAACAGTATTCATCAGAACTTCCTCGACTTAGAGATACCCCACTGGACATAACGTATAACAACGTTGGACATTGTATGCCTACACGTGAATCAT
The DNA here is from genome assembly GCA_024509875.1 of Oreohelix idahoensis. NCBI lineage: Eukaryota > Metazoa > Mollusca > Gastropoda > Stylommatophora > Oreohelicidae > Oreohelix > Oreohelix idahoensis. The sequence goes on from JAMPIV010018617.1 coordinate 57,112, forward strand.
CATATCAATGTGAAGCATTTAGAGACACATGGACTGTGTAGATTACTCACCATTTTGGTAACACGTATCATATCACATCATCATTTCACTTTACACCAGTTCATTCTTAATTAACTATTACTTAATTAACTGTAATTTTATTATCTCATCTGTGTGTTTTGTGTGAATCGTCTTTCACCATCATCACGTTCTAACCATTACTAACCCTATATGTGTGGATATTTCATTAATAAACCCAACGATCGTTTGATCATTATCTAGTTTGTTAATGTATCACTCGTGCTGTCGGTGTTACATATTCACCTATAGGAACCTTTCTCTACTCAGATGAGGTTGAGGGTTTTTTCTTTACGGGATCTAAGGGCAGAAGCTAAGGTCGTGGGGAAACAGAACTCTTTCCATAATAAATTAGAAAACACTGTCTAGTGGAAAGCATTCGCATTCCTGTCTTCTCGTCCCTATCTCGAATAGGCCTTTATTCTTTCTTAACGAGCCAATTTCTAGAGACCTTATATCTAATATCTCATAGACTATTCCAGGCAAAAACTACTGTCGTAGTTGCCCCAGTGACTCACCACACGACATTTCTAAAGTAACGCTGACTTTCACTTTCCGATTCTATTTTATTTCCTCAATCGTGGGCGCCTTGCTTTGTACTGGATGAAAAACAATCCTCCTTTCATTCATTCAGTGACAGATACATTCTTATTTATATAAAAATTTATGTAAGGCAGTTACGCCGTCACAAACAGTTTCGTGTTCCAAAATGTTTATTTTTTTATTTTTCGGGAGATTATAATTTTATTTGACATATCAAAAGGCCGAGAAGCGATCGTGCAGAGATTACTGGTAAATACACTAATGTTAACATACATAACTATACATAATGGTACCATTCTTTCATTGCAATGTATGCCCTATAAATTAGGGCTTGAAAAATAGTGTATAGACTCATTATATTGCCTATCTCCACTGAAATCTTTTTTTTTAATCTTTCCACTTATTTTATGAGAACTGGGAAAGTAAGATCATTACACAGTTTACAAAGTAGTTTTTTAAAATCATGTATCAATTTTATATAAGATTGCTGTTGTCTGTAACAACACACAGCTGAATACCATCCACAATAATATGAGTATCAACTTCATATGCACAGAATATGAAGTGTTCACAAAATAACAATTTAAGAAGGTAATACAAAACCTTTGAAGGCCTAATCATGAGGCACGTAACAGAACTGCTGGATGGCATTCACTTAAGAAAATTAATGAGGTAATTAATAATTGCAATCACTTTGGATGTCAAAATAAGCAAATATCCTATCCTGGGTACGGCATAAGAAAAATAATATAATCAAATATTAAAGTAATTTGGTGATGTAAATGCATCTGTGATAACATTCAATAAACTAATCCATTATTTTTTCCTGTTGGTTAACTGACTACTGCTTTCTTTGAGAACATTCAAGTGGACGTCTGAGAGTGTACGAAGAAGAAGAATACCAATCCAGACTTTGTTCAACTATTATTCTCAAAGTGGCTAACTGGTCTGCACATGATCTGTTTTGTCGAAAACCTGCTTGTTCATCTCTCTGTTTCTTGTCTATGGAATATTTTGGTCTCTCGGGGATAGTCCTGTTTAGTGCTTTTCCTGGCACTGATAGTAACATTATTCCTCAGTATTTCTTCACATGTCTCAATGAATGCCATATACAATGTATCCTTTTAAATACCAGTCATAGGGAAATGTAACGAAAACAAACAATTTGAATTATATCCCTTTAATAAATATAATTGATTATCCCACTTTGAATGACAGGATTACACCCCTTCTTTTAAAATAGTTTAATTAACTAAATTTACTAAACTACATTGAAATAAACCAAATCTACAATAAATTTTACTGTAAGAACGTAAAATTCCTAACGGTCAGTAAATGTTAAGAACGTAAATAGTTGTCAAATTGGTTTTTATACATTTATCTAAATTAATTAAATTATTATAAGATTTAAAAGCTTTTCTGGTATTTTCCATCAGTGCAGGACGTTTTGCAATTTTCTTTGAATGGCGATATCTGAACTGTATCACGTTTGTAATTCTAGATCAAAGTGTCTTAGGCAGGGCCGGGATCACACACAATTCACATATTCTACTAAATAAAGTCAATAAACCTCACTTTGAGCCCCATATCATCATCATCTCAACCCGTAACCCGTCAAGGGGCGTAGGGGTGCCATGGTGGAAGCATCAGCAGACAGGGTCCTCCACTGCTCTCTATCCTCAGCAATGCATACAAGTGTGGAAAAACCATGTCCTGCCCATTCTTTGATGTTATCAGCCCAGGATTTTCTTTGCCTTCCTCTTCTCCGTTTACCTTCGACTGTTCCCTGGAGGATCATTTTCGAAAGGGAGTCATGACGAGTTACATGCCCAAAACCAGGCAAGCTTTCGACGTTTCACTACTGACAAAAGTGGTTCTTGGTAGCCTGCATAGGTGTTTATCTTCTCTCTAACATAGACATTTGTTTTGTGCTCTTTATAGCAAATGCGCAAAATTCTTCTATAACATTTATGCTCGAGGAGCTCTATTGAGCCCCATAAGGGGTAATTAAAAAAAAAAAAATTTGTTCGTACTTTTTACAGTGGATCAGGTAGTGGTCTATGTCATTCTCTTCCTGACATTCTTGGCAGTGTGGTTCCTCTTTCAAAAAGTATGCTGCACCGAGACGGAGACGCCACAGTTTTTTGTTCGATGGTATCTTTAGTACTTCTCTGACCTGGCACGTCCTTGTTGGTTCTTTCAGCTGTTTGAACGCGTGTCTGCCTTTTCTACTGCTCTTCCATGTTGTCTTCCATTCCTCGTTTATAGTTATCTTCACTTGGCTCTTGATCTCCGACCTTCCCAGTCCTGCTTTTATATTGTTTTTACTTATTCTTCCATTCTTGGCGTTCTGGTCTGCCAACTCGTTACCAGCTATACCTATGTGTGCTGGAACCCACACTAGCCTCACACTACATCATCTGTTCCCTAGTGATGTATTAATTGCTAGAATTTCTTCCTTTATGTCTGGTCGGCTACATTTACCTGGGTGTTCTAGTGCTTGTAGTGATGATAATGAGTCTGTAAATATCGTAACAGCTTCTGGTGCGTTATCTTCGATTATTTCTAAACTTTTTAGAATTGAAAAGCCAAAATAATACAGACCTGGATGATCTCAGAGTAGTGCTCCACAAACTTTGTCAACGATTCAAAAGTGTTGTGATCCAATGGATCCCATCTCATTGTAACATCACCGGCAATGAAGAGGCTGACAGAATGGCAAAAGAAGGTTCACATCTACCTCAACCTGATGCAAGCATAACTTTTGAGGAGGCAAAGAGTTTTATCAGAATCAGATACAGAAACAAATGGAATGTAGAAAATCCAGGGCACACACAGAATGATGCTTACTACCAGCTCCACAGAAGAGAACAAGTGGTAATCTTCAGACTCCGCACTGGCCACAACAGATTGAGATACCATCTATTCAACAAGCTAAAGATAGGAACTACCGATCAGTGTAACTGTGGCACTGATAAAATGACTGCTGAACATCTGCTTCAAAGTTGCCCCTTATATGTGGTACAGAGAAAGTGCATATGGCCGACGCCAGCTCCTTTCGTGGAAAAGCTTTACGGGGATTAAAATAGCCTCAAACTGACTACTGCTTTCTTTGAGAACATTCAAGTGGACGTCTGAGAGTGTACGAAGAAGAAGAAGAATTGCTACCATCTTTGCGGTAAAAATCGAAGCCCCTTCAGTTACACTGTAGCTCTTTTTAATTCCCCACTGTGGTATTACGACTCCTGCGCCTAGTTGCCCACTATCACCCTTGGATCCATCAGTGTAGACGGCCAGACTTTGTTTTGTTAGTTGATCTATGAACTTTCTACTTATCATTTTGGCTTCCTTAGCTTCTATGTTTTGTTTGATCTTTTAAGTAAGTGAGTGGGAGCCGCGCTGGTGTAATGGCTACAACGTTGTACTGGCGACCAGGTTTTCATGGTTCAAACCCGGGCGTCAGCGTTTGAAAGAATGTTTACGACCGGAAATTTGACTGAATAACCTGAACGGCTCCTGCACATAAATCCCGTGTGGATGGGAAGGAGCGAAACTCCTGACCGGTGTCGTAGATTTTTTTGATAGGAAATTAAGACTTTGGTTGGTCCCTTCTGAATAGATTAGAATATGTGATATACACAGTGAGAAAGTGACAACAGTTAGACACACAGACGTGGGAAAACTATAACAATACTTATTTAAATATTTGAACGAGCTGACCAACGCACTGATTTAGTTCAAGAGAGATTTTTATTTATCATGTAAAATCTTCTCACAACACCAAAGAAATACATCAAGGAAAACATATACAAATAGTCATAAAATATCAAGAAAATGCTACAAGGGTGATAGCCCCGCTATGATCTTAACTCTAGGTTTAGCCCACAGCCCCGTTAGGATGACAGATGATGGCCCAAAAAGTTATAGATGCATGTGGTTAGAGTCTAGTATTGTCCCCCTTTGAAGGTATAGACTGACTTTGACAGCAGTATCTATTCTAACGTAACACGTTACTTAAGCAGCAAATCTCGCCTAAGGAAAAAAACACATATAACAAATGAGGGTATTATACAACGAACCTCCTTCCGTCACTTTCACTCGATTCTTTCAGCAGGGCCCTGATATACTTACAATCGGGTTGTGGTTTCGCCGGCTGGCGCAAATTTTGGACACTCACACTTTTTATCTGTTACTGTCGTTTACTGAAACAGATCCCAGCTCTGCAGATTTGTTTGTTGGTTTCATTAAAAAAATGGATCTGGGGAGCGTCTGCTTCAGGCGATAGTTATTTCAGATTAAAGTTAATGTCACTTGACTCCCGAGGTAAGAATTAGGCTTAAACGAGCACAAAATGTCAGAACACGAAGTTTCCCTTAATTAGGAAGATGACCGGTGGACAACCTCTCTCAAAACAGAAATTATTGGTTCCCCACTCACTTGTCAACACTGTCGGAAAGTTTATGTCATAGATTGTAATTATTCTCGCCGCCAGGCAGAAAATTTACATAGAGTTTATGGAAGAAATTAAGATCTGGTTCACAGGCCCAGTATTGATCATTACAGTCTTTGAAAAAGCCCGTTAGTGGGATATGGTATTACTGTCTAACTTGCACCGTCAGATCAGTGTTACTTGAGAAACCCACGTGGTTCAAAATAAGGACTGTCTATTTCTTCACAATTATGAACTCTTATTAAATGCTGGTAAAGTTCGGGTCACCCCCAGTATTTCACTGTATAAAAAAGAAAAGCACATATAAATCATTTTCATATTATGTACCCAATATAACTTACATTTAAAACAGCAAGCCTACAGCTTGACTTATATTTAAACTTCCGGTGAAATAAGTTATATAAAATCGATCATCAGGAATTTAGGAATATGGTGCGTATTCCGTCAATATTCGCTGATGTCGCGTCTAGCATTTTATAAGTTTGATATAAAATATTCTCGTCTGAGTATTAGCCGTTTAATTAAATTCCTTATAGCTACTAGTTTGTTAAGCTTAGAAATATTATTTATTCTGCCTTCCACTGTATGCGTCACTAGAAAATAATACAGACTTATAAATTATACACTCAGTTCAAAAGAAACTAGTTAAAATGAAATGAGCGATTTAACGCTTTAAACACTTTAAACCCTACACACAATACTAGATATATAATATTAATATACCTCAAGCACAGCACTACAATGTCACAACGAAACTAAGAGATATCACTTATAAATTTAAGTGTTCTAGAACGAAGTGCCCACGTCTACTGTAAAATGTAGAATGAGTGAAGTGAGTTACAAACTCGGGCCAATATCTTAAAATTAGACAAAGGGCCCCTAACTTATTTCGCTTAGCGAAATTATCTCCCTTACTCCCAACATTTACGTCAGCTTCACGCGTGTCGTAACTGCCACCTACTGAACACGATGTACGCGTGTCAGTTTCAAATCCCAGACAGCCTGTCTGCGGTGCGGAACGATTTTCACGCTACGCCGGAGCTATTTCGACGAAACGCTCGCAGTTTCTGCAAACTGTAGACAGCTGTCTGTCTGCCATGCCCCGATGGAGCGAATTCTCACACCCCCCCCCCCGCCCGGGGACACTGGTCAGTCAGCGCTCTGACCGGAAAAAATTGCAGACGAATGTCTGGCGAGGACCGTATATTCACAGCTATCGTTCGACCGGCAGAGCTGACATTACGTAATCAAGTTACTCGTGCGATTCTCAGTTTTGAGAAAAGAAACAGGTACAGTTTGAGAATACAGAAGAAAATATTTTCCGCACCCGAGTGATGCGAAAAATACAGGAAAAACAAATACGGAAAGATAATAAATAAGAGGATTTGGGTGAGAGAATAGGAAGAAGATGTAGGTAATTTAATGATATAAAGACCTACGTGACAACCGGGTTGGAAGGAAAGTCCACTGACCCCCCCAGCCTCGCAATGACATGTCATTGGACCAAAAGAGCTGGAAAGCTCGAGTGCCGCTGGTTAGAGAAAAAAAAAAAAAGTAAGTGAGTAGTGTATGATTGGTGTTTTTAGTTCCCAGGGTGGTATTTTGCTTCTATATTTATTACTATTATTAATTGTGTTTGACAGTTCTTTGAACTGCGTTAGATCTTCTATAGTTCTCCACCCTGTTGGATATCTATCTTTATTTAAGGGGACGTCCCATACACTTGGTTGGTTTTTGATAAATGCTTTGATAAATGCAATATAGACATGACAGGTGATAAGGTTTTAAGTATAGATGCCCCAGGAGAAGCCCAATCAATACTTAACAGATATATGCATAAAACAAAGGAAAACATATAAGGTTAGTGCTTCATAGAAATTAAGCAGCAGGAGCTAGCAAATCATTAAAAAAAAAACAACGGAAAAAAACAACTTACTAACTACTGATAGGACAAGGATAGACAACAAGGTTTTAATAAAATAAAAAAAAAAAAAAAATAAAAAACAACAACTCAAAAAGAACAAATACTAATACAAATTAAAACCAAGTGTAAAGGACAATAGTTATCTATAAACAATACAAAAGAGAAAATAAAATGGACAAACATTAATATAAATTAAAATCAGCAACTGCAAATGACAATAGCTATTTTAAATGAATACAAAATTAGTAAATAAAATGACACTAAATACCCCAATTATAACCAACTTTCAGGTTGAACAGGGTAGACCCAGATGGAACGAGAAGAGGCAATAACGGGTCAGCTGTTAAGTGCCCGCTCTCCACCCATCACCTCTTCAAAACAACAACAACATGAATGATTATATATATTCGATAATGTTCATAGTGTTCCACATTTTTGTGGAACACCAAACTTTTTTTGACGGCGTAACTGCCTTACATAAATTTTTATATAAATAAGAATGTATGTCACTGAATGAATGAAAGGAGGATAGTTTTTCATCCAGTACAAAGCAAGGCGACCACGATTGAGAAAATAAAATGGAATCGGAAAGTGAAAGTCAGCGTTACTTTAGAAAGCAAAACGGGAAAGAAGGGTTTTAATTGTATCTTCACTGAAACATTTTATTGGAAGTTTTGTCTATTCAGTTTTTCTTTCCTTATTTCTTCCCCGTCTTGTTATCACTATAAAAATGAGTGTGCATTATAATTTCAAAAACAAGGTAGTATGGTTCCTTTATCCCTTTTCCCATTCTCCCTTTAATCCCTACTATCATTACAAAAAAATGTACAATGTATAACCCTTTTAAATGTGCAAGAAAGAGTTTTTTGTAAATGAATGGGTGTGAGGAAGTGAAAGTTTTTTTTTCTTTCTATACAACTGTTCATTGTGTAATTGTCTTTTCACTGAAATTTCTTTATGAAAATATGTAAAATGAAAAATTAAGTACCACGTGTTTGATTATTTTCTAAGGAAACAGAAATCTTAAACATCATGTGTGTGGTTGTCTACAGTTTGCATCTGAGAGTGAGAAAGTGGGCCCGGTGTGTGACCGGTCACAACAAACTTTATTCACATTTCATAAAGAAGAAAAGAAAAATTTCATTAAATTGAAATATACATTTATACACACTCGGGCACACACCGTTACAAGCACGTTTCATTGCACCTTGCATGGTTTTTTTTTTCTTCACCAACAAAAAAAAAAAAAAAATTTAAAATTTGGCTAAGATCAAAGGGCCGGGATCACACATAATTTACACATTTTACTCAATAAAGTCAATAGACCTCACTTTGAGCCCCAGAAGGGGTTAAAAAAATGTATTATATCGACAGCCAAAATGCAAGTTATGCAGTGGCAACATAACGGAAACAAGACCACCTGGTTTACACATGCAGCACAGTGGTCCCTACCCTAAACAAATTAAAAAGAATTAATAGCTTCCAATACACAGCAAACACCCAATATGTACCGAACCATCATGCTTAATACTTTACCGAAGACACCGTGACAGGCAGAACTCAAACTATTATCCCTATTAGCTGAATTCAGACACCTAGTTTGGATTTGTAGGAACAAAGCAGTACACGAAGGCAGACAGTACGACCACAAAATATTTGCGCAGATACACACACAGAAAACACAAGAGTTAATCGGACAGATTTAAAACCTTGACACTGGAATGGAATCTTAACAGCACATGAGAGGCTAACAATAACCTTTTTTTCCCCTAAGTTGCCAATAAAATGTTGTAAATAATTGTAGCATAAGACGCAAATGCCAAGGCAATGCGTATTGTATGCATCTTCACAAATCATCTCATTTTAGGTATCATCAGTTCTTTTCAGTGTCATTTGTAAATAAAAGCACTACACGAATCATCAATTCTACTGATCCTGCCTGCTCTCATTGACTCCTTGTTTATAATCTTATCTCCTTAGCTCTCACCTCTATGTAAATGTTAAAATTTTTTGTAAATAATATCTATGTTGTATAAAATCAGAACCCAATAAAGGTTGTTTAAAAAAAAAAGTATTATATCGACAATCATAAATTTGTTTACAGTTTTGTAAAAGCAAGGAGAAAACAACACTTCAGAGTCCAAGAAGAAGTGTGTAAATGGATGTCTGCGAAGGAGTTAAAGTTTTTCTATGATAAGAAACTTTATACAGAGCGATACAACAGGAGGCAATCTGATCATCAGAAGTAGTCCCCCCGTCCAACAAGTGTTTCAGCCTATTATTATTCTCCTTTACACTCTTAGGTGGTGGCGGGCCCACCTGGGTCATGACTCCCAAGTGTCTCAGTCTCCTGTTGTCTTGTGTAGACAATGAACCAATTCCACCTTGGATGCAGCTTTAAAATCACAATTCCGCCAGCAGGAGTGTTACGTACATTTATTACCTAAGGGGGTAGTCTTCGGTCCTATTACCTAAGGGGGTAGTCTTCGGTCCTGCCAAATGTACGCACCAGTCTTAATATAGTTATATTATTTGTGCGTTCGATTGATTCACGCACTAACGTGCACAATGCAGTGTGAGTTGCTTTGGACGCACGGGTAACCTAGTTTAAGAATTATGACGTCGGAGGATGTGTATGGAAGGGTCAAGCCGGACTGATGGTCCGTTATATATTATATTGTGTCCCTGATGTATGGGAATCATTTCTTTGGAGGACGACTGGTTTGTTTATCAGAAGCTATCGTCTAGATGAATTTGTAAGTCTTGCACCCATGTGTTGATATAATCTTATCCATGATTTTTAATGAAGTATCCACTCATTACTGGTATCTAGCTGGAGTCCTCAGGATAGGATTTCAAGAATGGATCAGATGAGCTGATAGCTTCACTGTTCAATCGTAGTAGTAATCCTACGAAAGGAAATATTATTTATATCTATATTGTAACATTGTATTACGAAGTGCCGACATCTCGGTCATGGCACGTAGTGGAGAGGTTAGCCAAGGATAGTCGCTAACATGTATTTTGGCTTGCTGTAGAAACGTGTGGATCTGAACTATAATCAATTGTCTGAGCAGTCTAAAAGGAGAGGTTTATTTGAGCAAGACAGTATATTTTGAATGCCTTATCAAAGATTATACAGATGTATAGTAAGCCCGATGTCCTTGCAGAAAGGTCAACGGCCGATGCCTTTGAAACTTTAGAATAGACAGATGAATGGTATGAACTTTAGTTTGGAAAGGAAGTATATTGATTAGGAAACTGATTGGATGGACGCATATTGCCATTTTTGGAACATTATGCCAGATTTGCATCATCCTATTTTATGATTGATCGTCTATGCATCAACCGTCTCGTCTGATATTGAATGTCGTGTTTGTACCTGTAAATAAAATACATTGAACGTTGAAGACAAGCCTTGGCTGAATACTTCAGTTTGCAAAGTTCTATTGACATACTTGAAGTCTAGTTTGGAATTCGCGTTATTAGCACGAACTGGTTTTCTCACCCATCATCGTCAACACCTTCAAGGGTCCCAACAACAATATATATATATAATACACAAAGATTGGACCTCAACAATATGGCGGCACAGTGTGTGTTTTGAATTACACTAGATTCAATCAGGGAACGACCTCCTGTAGTTCTACAGTATACTACGATACGTGGATTTGCAAACTGTATACATACTCCGGATAACGGCTGTCTCAAGGTCAAGGACTACGTTGGATCTCATCTTTCAGTCCTCAGTGTCGTATACGAGCATTGTTTACTCAAAAAGAAGTATTGCGATTTCTCATACGTACACCTACGGAGACGAGGCGTTTATTTTTTCTGGCGGGCGAGATAAGTATAAACGTGGTATCGTTGTTACACTGTATTACGTTTAGCTGTGCCTCATCTTTTTATTATGTCCACTTATTATGCATGTGAGTTACTTGTTCTATGTTTCACGTTTATCGTGGGAGGTAGGGAGGTTGATCTGACGAACGAGATCCATCTCGAAGCCTATTCGGGCTCTTCGTCAGACGTTCTGTAGGGCTCAACTTGTAAGTTTCAATTGAGCGATAATTCCGGTTCAAGGCCAGAAACCTTGCCGAAGTTCCGATCGCTAATTGTTCCTTATAATAGTATCTGTTTAGCTGTTTCGTCACGTTTAATTGTTGTTCTCGTAGTTATTTTTACTCGTATTTAGTTTCATGATGAATTTTGTTTGTATTATGCGTCCGTCTCACCTTTCCTGTCGTTCAATTTTTTACAAAACCTATGTTTTTTACACTGTGTTGTCAATTGTTCTGTTGAATATCTGGTCGTAGTTATCATCGTAAATTTTTACGATATTCTATTTTAGTTACACCTTTCTATTTTGTTGATTTCTACGATTGTGTTCATTCGTCTTTGATTATCGTGTCTTGTCGGTAATGTTTCTATTGTCTTTCACGTTGTTGATTTCATGACATTTCATTACATAAATTACTATATTGATTATTGATATATTTCATAACTATATGATAACAAAAGATACCGTTCTAGGACAGGAACGACGTACACTTGGCAAAGTAACAAGGTTAATTAATTTATATTGATTAATTATCATTTTATAAATCAAGAGTATTGTGACTACTTATAAAGCATAATGTATTCACTAGATTATTTCATTAAGCAAGCAAAAGCTCTTCAGATGGCTCCTGATGAAGCAAAAGCATTTGCACTTGCAGAATATAGGAAAGCTCAAGAAATAGAAGCCGAACAGAGAAAGCTAGAAACTTTAAGACTAGAAAAACTTCAATTTGAGGCAGATCAAAAACGGATTGAGTCTCAGGAGAATGAGAAAAAAATGAGATTAGCCGCTGAGGAAGAGGAGAAAAAAATGAGATTAGCCGCTGAATTAGAAGAGAAACGATTTCAGCGAGAGGCAGAACAGAAGCAAAGGGAGGCTGAAGAAAGACTTAAGATTGAAGAGAAACGATTTCAGCGAGAGGCAGAACAGAAGCAAAGGGAGGCTGAAGAAAGACTTAAAATTGAGATGGAAGTTAAACAAAAGGAAATGGAAGAAAGAAGATTAATAGCTGAAAAAGAGATGGAAGTTAAACAAAAGGAAATGGAAAATAAACAAAAGGAAATGGAAGAAAGAAGATTAATAGCTGAACAAAATACATTACGACTTCAGCTTGAGATGGAAGAGAATGATAAAAAACGACAGCATGAACTGAAATTAGCAGAGTCAGAATATGAGGAAGCTAATTCTCAGAGAACTTTTGAAAACCAAACTTCATCCAGACATGATCATTTTAAGGAAATTAACCTTAAATTACCTAAATTTAATCCCCCGTCGGATGACGTAATATTTTTCCTAGATAGATTTGAGGCCACTTGTAGGTCTTATAACGTGGATAAAACACTGTATTGCACATATTTATCCAGGTTACTTACTGGGGATGCTTTAGCTGTTTATCATACTACCAGTATTAATGAGAAGAATGATTATAATGCTCTTAGAGCCGCACTTCTAAAAAAATTTCAAATGACAGAAGATGAATACCGATTAAGATTTGGTACATTGCTACCGCAATCAAGCAGAAATTTCAGTGATTTTCTGTCACAAATACGTCTAACCCTAGAAAGATGGATTGAATTATCCAAAATTGAAAAGTCGTATGAAGGTCTCTTCGATTTACTGATGCGCGATAAGGTACTATCGTCTGTAAATCCTACATTTCTCGCATTTTTACACGAACGGAAACCTTTATCAATGAAAAATTTAGAAGAACATGCAAAAAATTTTTGCACTGCTCACCCAACCATGGATCTAAGTAATGCACAGATTAAGAATGAATTGCCTGTTGCTTTTGCAGCACAACAAAACAATTTTTCACGCAATCGTTCCTTTAGTGCTGACAGGTATGCCAATAAGGGAAATAATTACAATTTTAACAATGATAACTTTTACAAAGGGAAGCAATTTCAACAATCTGCTCCATTTAATGTTTCTTGGAACCAAGCTCACAGATCGCGAGATTTTGGTAACAATAATTTTAAAAATAATCAAGGACATTATAATAAACAAAACTGGAGATCAAGATCTCAGGGTCCGCAAAATAGACAAGGTTCTTGGAATAAAAATTTTAAAGAACATCATAACTTTAATTATACAAATTATCGGACTCATCCAAATTTTAACTCAAGCAGAAATGACAATTATGGCAATTTTAATGCAAATAATCAAAATCGATCGCGTCGCAGAGATAGATCGTCGAGTAATACGGGTAGACATTCTAATGTCTCTTTAATTGATACACAGGCTAACATTGAACAGGGTAAAGTAGCTGAAACTCACAATGCTATGTCTTGTTCTCTTGATTGTACCCAGGTGAAAGACTGTCCAGAATGCTCGACTCTTTTCCAGCCTAAGGCGATCACGACGCTGCGTTGCGGACATACCTTGCCTAGTCTACCTGCAGTCTGTACGGCCACTGCTGCGTCAGTACACCAGGGACAGGGCTCTCTTAAGTTTAACAAGGGATTTGTCAACAACATTTCATGCTCTCTCCTATTTGACTCAGGTTGTAGCACTGTGGGCGTCCGGACTTCGCTGATCAACTCAAGTTGTGCCACGGGCAGGGTTGTCAAGTGTGTGACTTTTGGTGGCACCGTTGAAACATTTCCCACTGCTATTATTGATCTTAATACACCATTTTTTTCAGGAAAGATCCAGGCATGTCTCCTTCCGAATCCAATTTGTGATTTAATACTTGGTCGCATATATGGTATTAAAGAGTGTTCACCACAGCAAATAGCTGAATGGGAAGAGCGACATATTCAAACTGCAAATGCAGTAGTGACTAGAGCGCAAGCTACTAATATGTCGCATGATACACCTATTGAACCTACAGTTCATACCACTTGTGATGATGATGCTCCTATTTCACGGGAGTTGTTTGCAACATTGCAAAAGAATGATGATTCATTAAAAAATTTTTTTCAGTATGTGAACAAAAAGAATACCAGCAACAAACTTGCAAAATCTAGACATGACTTTATACTTAAAAATGGGATTTTGGTTAGAGTAATACGGGAAAAGGATTCATCCTTATGTTATCAGATCTTAGTCCCATCCTCTATGAGATCTCGTATATATTACGACATGCGCATGACTCGCAATGTGCGGGCCATATGGGTTTTTCGCGTACCAAATCCAGAGTGCTTTCGGCATTTCTACTGGCCAGGCGTCCATAGGGACATCACTCTCTATTGTCGGTCCTGTTTGATATGTCAGGAAGTTAAGGTACGGGGTCCATTTCATGCGGCTCCTATTCAAGCTGCGGACATCCCGATTAGACCATTTGATAAAATGGCTATAGACATTATTGGTCCGATGCTTCCATCTGCTAGAGGGCATACGCATATCCTTACGTGCATTGATATGTGCACTCGTTGGCCTGAGGCCATCCCTCTCAAGAACACTTCATCTGCCAGTGTAGCAGAGGCATTGATGTTAATCTTCTTACGCATTGGTTTTCCTCGGAAAATCTTGTCGGATCATGGGGTTCAGTTCATTTCTGAATCCATGTCTCAAGTTATGAAGACATTAGGTATAGACAGATCTCTTAGTTCTATTTATCATCCGATGTCAAATGGGTTAATTGAGCGTCTCAATAGGACACTCAAGCAGTTGTTGGGTAAGATGACCCAAGACCATCCCCAAGACTGGGATCGGGTCATACCCGCTGCTCTGTTCGCGTATCGTGAAGTACAAAATCAAGCCACGGGGTTTTCTCCATTCCAGTTAGTTTTTGGCATGCAACCACGCGGTCCGATGTCGTTAATCCACGACTTATTGGTTGACGAGAATATTGAAGAGGAAACTCAATCCTCTTATGAGTATGTGATCTCTCTGAGAAAGAGAATCATAGATGCTTGTAGACTAGCTACTGCATCATCCGAACAAGCCAAAGAAAAAGCTCGTCTATTTGCAAACAAGTATAGACGTCTTCGCCAGCTTATTCCTGGTGACGAAGCTTTTGTATTACTCCCTGCGCATAACAATCGTCTTTTAATTACCTGGAGAGGTCCTTTCAGGATCATCTCAAGAATATCCGATGTCGACTACATCGTTGATGTTAATGGTAAACATAAAACCTTCCACATTAACATGTTGAAGGAGTATTACTCACGTCCTGATTATCTACAGTCAGTGTTTCAGGCAACTGACGATCCTACACCTCCTATTCAACACTATTCTAGTTTGTCAGTCATCCAAGAAGAAGAATCTTCTTTCGATGATATACAACTACCAATACCAGTTGTACCACTCCATTCCACTGAGAAATGGAATGATGTTACAATCTCATCTACTCTTTCGGCTGATCAACGTCAGCAAGTCTCTAATATTCTACACATCGTATGAGGATGTCCTCACTGACATCCCAGGTCATACGTCAGTCATCCAACATGACATTATTCTGACTGACGATACGCCTATTCGAGTTCGCCCATATCCTATTCCTTTACACTTTCGTGATAAGGTTGATAAGGAATTGGATGAGATGCTTCAATTAAATATAATTGAACCATCTTCATCACCATATTCTTCTTCTATGGTAATCATTAGGAAGAAGGACAACAATATACGTCTTTGCGTAGATTACAGGAAATTAAACAAAGTTACAAAATTCGATGCGGAACCGTTACCTCTTTTAGACGACTTATTGGAGAAATTATCTCATGCCACATTCTTTTCGAAATTTGACCTTTCAAAGGGCTATTGGCAAGTGCCACTCACTCCTAAAGCAAAGCCATTCACCGCTTTCTCGACGCCACGGGGTCTTTTTCAATGGAATTTTATGCCATTCGGATTAATGAATGCGCCAGCTACCTTTGTACGCATGATGCGCCGCATATTGTCTCATCGCCCCGATGTCATTACTTATATAGATGACATCTGTCTTTTCAGTGACTCTTGGGATGAACATATTCATGGATTAAAAGCTTACTTTCTACCTTACGGGATTATAACTTAACAGCGAAACCTTCAAAGGCTTTTGTCGGTTTTCATGACATCTCATTTCTGGGTCACCGCATAGGTCATGGTTTCATGTACACAGAAGACAGTAACGTCTCTAAAATTTTAAACATCTCGGCACCTAAGACAAAAAAACAAGTTAGGTCGCTTTTAGGACTAATACAGTTCTATTCCAAATTCATCCCTCATTTGTCTACTATAACTGCACCTTTTTCGTCTCTACTGAAGAAAGGCACATCTAATGTAATAAAGTGGTCGCAGGATCACCAAACGGCGTTAGACTATATAAAACAATTTTTTTCAAATGAACCTTTTTTGAGGTTGCCTAACAAAAACCTCACTTTCATTCTTCGCAGTGATGCAAGTTCTTACGCTATTGCTGCAGTTTTGATGCAGGAATATAACGGCACCTTATTTCCGGTGATGTACGTGTCCAGAAAACTTACGGAGAGCGAACTCAAATACTCCGTTCTCGATAAAGAGCTCCTCGCATTTGTGTGGGCAATCACAAAACTGGAACGTTACCTCCTCGGCTCACACTTTGTGGTGGAATCTGACCAAAAAGCTCTTACCGCACTGAACACGAAGAACGTTAAATCATCTAAGTCAGCGCGTTACGCTATAGCGCTTCAACCATTCAATTTTGAAATACGAGCTATTCCTGGAGTGAAGAATGTGTTCGCAGACTGTTTGTCTAGATGCCCAAGCGAACTTGTCGAGACTAAACCACTTCCAGATGTTGAAACATCCTCACCGATAACATGAATAACTTTGTACATTATCATTGATTGTACATCTATAAAGACTGTTTATATAACTGAAGTATTCGTATAAGTATAACTTTCATGATATACTTACTTATAGATTATAACATTACTTCTTGTGTAGTAACGTTTTATTAAAACGGGAACAGTGGTATTAGAGTAACATTTTATTAGTACGGGAACATTGGTACTACAGTAACTTTTTATTAGAATGGAAACATTGTTAAGAGCGACAAATATACATTTGTTATTCCTATGGAACATATTACACTACATATCGTGTTCGAGAATATATTTTATCGTGTATGGAACATTGAGAACATCGTCTCGTCGATTACTAACTAGTTGTAACTGAACATTGACAATGAGTGATATTGGAATTACTTAGAATATATTAGTAACTGGTTATTTGTTAAGTAATTAAGAAATATATATATATTAGAATAATTCAATTTAATCTATTTAATTGATTATGGATCACACACATACTAACTTTCTTAGTTGTCACGTAATACCTGCATTCACGGGTCTTAGTTATGATATCTCACTGTTAGATCACTAGTCAACCATACTAGTGTTAGAAAACGTTAAGGGTGTTGATTCCTAAAGTGTTTAATTTTGCATTGCTTCATTTTTGCACATTGTATTTTCAATTTTTCTGTTTTATTGATTCTCTTGTCATTGATTATCATCAGTGTTGCTGTTCATTTTCATTTTTGAAAATCATATGTTTCAAATTTTTTTTTGAAAACTTAGTTGAATTTTATTATCATCTTTTTTTTAATGGTTTTTTCATTTTTCATTTTCAACTTGTTTTTACTTCGAATATTACCACATCGTTCCAAAGTAGGTCGAGTGTGGATGTGTGCTTTAATGCATACTATCATTTAGTTATATTGATTTCGTTTAATATTCTTTTCTTAATATGATATAACTATGCATTTCATATCTTGTGGTAGTTTTGACTCACCTCTCTCGGGTACTAAGTTCAAAAAAAATTAATATAATTAATTTTTTTTAAGGGGAGGTAATAAGGGAGCTGTTACGTACATTTATTACCTAAGGGGGTAGTCTTCGGTCCTATTACCTAAGGGGGTAGTCTTCGGTCCTGCCAAATGTACGCACCAGTCTTAATATAGTTATATTATTTATGCGTTCGATTGATTCACGCACTAACGTGCACAATGCAGTGTAGAGATGGCTACTGTGTGTATGTATCGATACAATGCGTTGAAACTGCATCGTACCCGAACGCTTCGAAACACAGTTTTCTTGCGGTGTCGATACAGTGTCAATTCCTGACTGTTTTGCAGAGACGCACTGTCTCACGCAGATTCGATACATAGCCTGTTTCGTGTATTGAAACTGCAGTTTCAGTTCCCGTCCGCTTCGCTGTTTTGCAAAGAGGCACACTGTATCATTGTCTAACCTTCAGGGGCCTTTGTAAAAATGTGTCAAGCGTGCGGTACATTAGGCGTTTATAAATAGTATGGAAAATCAAACAAGTCATAATTTTTTTTTTTTTAAATAATTCCTCAGGACTGAAAGAGGCTTACTACTATTAGGTGTCTGCTCGGTTTGAGTTGAATCATTGTCGCTGACTGTACCTATTCTAGTTTTATATAATGTGTCATTATTACTGTTATTATTATTATTTTTTTCACTTTTACTGCAGCTGTCAGCATGTTCCCCTTGCATATCATCATAATGAAAACGACTGTGTAAAATTCTTAACAGTGGTCACACGAAATACCATAGATTTGTACTAACGAGAATAAGTAAATCTGCATACTAGGGTGTCACGACTCATGTCTCATTGTTTCAGTTAATTTACTTGTAGTCTGCTGTTTCGAAACAGTTCCATAGTTCTATTTCATCCAAGCGCTCATTATACGCATGTTACGGTACTCTTGATTCGGGCGCTCTCGTAAGAAAACGTGTTTTGTTTATACATAAAATAGTGTTTAAAACTTGTGTTCAACATCATTTAATCTTCATTTATGGCGGGGAGAAGCCCTGTTTGGGATTATTTTGTAAAGATCAAAGACAACAAAGTAAAATGTAACGTGTGTTCTGGTATTTTATCATTCAAGGGTCGAAAATATGCTTCGAAACAGCGAGCGATTCGACACTTCCTGCTTGTTTGTTTCGTCTGCCTCGCTGTTTTGCAGCGACACACTGTCTGATCCTATGTAAAATTTGAATCAACCGTTCGGAACATTAGTATGGAATATCAAACATGTCATATTTTTCAGGGATGTGTTATGATGACTTGATTTTACAAGTGATATTATTTTTGCTGAGAAGTTATAGACACTGGAAATTGTGTCAGTGCTGCAGTTGTCAATGTTTTAGGCGCTATGTTAAAGTTTAAAGTGTCCGTGTGTTCGTATAAATGTAATGGACACTTTATTAGTTCTGCTGATATATGTGTAGGCCTACTCGGTGTGGATTTGAATCATTGTCTACCAAAACTAGCTTACTCTAGTTTGATATCATGTGTTATTATTACTGTTGTTATTATTATTGTTGTTTTTTATTATTTTCCCATATACTGCAGCTATCTTCATATCTACGTTTTATTTCATCATAATGAAGACTTGTGTAAAAATATTGAATTGTGGTCACACGAAACGCCATAGATTTTCACACACGACAGTAAAAACAGAGGAAATTGTCTCACACAATTCATGTATACCCGCCCCGGTACTGTCTATAAGAGACTTCTTTCTCCCCTATACGGGAAATTGTGCCGCCGTGTCGACACACTGTTTCGACACACTGTTTCGACACAGTATAATTAATTGAGCCGACTGTCTCGAAACAACGGAGTGTATCGATTCGCCCACCTCTAATGCAGTGTGAGTTGCTTTGGACGCACGGGTAACCTAGTTTAAGAATTATGACGTCGGAGGATGTGTATGGAAGGGTCAAGCCGGACTGATGGTCCGTTATATATTATATTGTGTCCCTGATGTATGGGAATCATTTCTTTGGAGGACGACTGGTTTGTTTATCAGAAGCTATCGTCTAGATGAATTTGTAAGTCTTGCACCCATGTGTTGATATAATCTTATCCATGATTTTTAATGAAGTATCCACTCATTACTGGTATCTAGCTGGAGTCCTCAGGATAGGATTTCAAGAATGGATCAGATGAGCTGATAGCTTCACTGTTCAATCGTAGTAGTAATCCTACGAGAGGAAATATTATTTATATCTATATTGTAACATTGTATTACGAAGTGCCGACATCTCGGTCATGGCACGTAGTGGAGAGGTTAGCCAAGGATAGTCGCTAACATGTATTTTGGCTTGCTGTAGAAACGTGTGGATCTGAACTATAATCAATTGTCTGAGCAGTCTAAAAGGAGAGGTTTATTTGAGCAAGACAGTATATTTTGAATGCCTTATCAAAGATTATACAGATGTATAGTAAGCCCGATGTCCTTGCAGAAAGGTCAACGGCCGATGCCTTTGAAACTTTAGAATAGACAGATGAATGGTATGAACTTTAGTTTGGAAAGGAAGTATATTGATTAGGAAACTGATTGGATGGACGCATATTGCCATTTTTGGAACATTATGCCAGATTTGCATCATCCTATTTTATGATTGATCGTCTATGCATCAACCGTCTCGTCTGATATTGAATGTCGTGTTTGTACCTGTAAATAAAATACATTGAACGTTGAAGACAAGTCTTGGCTGAATACTTCAGTTTGCAAAGTTCTATTGACATACTTGAAGTCTAGTTTGGAATTCGCGTTATTAGCACGAACTGGTTTTCTCACCCATCATCGTCAACACCTTCAAGGGTCCCAACAACAATATATATATAATACACAAAGATTGGACCTCAACAAGGAGCCAATTGTGAAAGTAACAAAGAGAAGACAAATTATTGCGGTCGTTCCGCAGCACACCACTAACACGCCTGCGTGACTCCGACGAGGCTTGAATTCTTTGCGAGCCGGCCGCTGAAATCTAACTTCACCTGACACCCCATATTATGCACCGCCTGTTTCTTGTAACGCCGCCGTCCTTTCACCAATACAATAAAAAAACTCGATGTATTGCGGACTTCGAAAAATTTCAGGGTGTTTCCTATACCGCAGGTGGGGCTAGGTTTTACTGTAACGAGTTTCATAGCCCATTGTGACATATAATGGAAATATAGCCTACAGTATCTGACAGCCCTGAAATCCTGTTAGCGTTCTATGATTTACTAGTAAAAGTCAAGCATTTTTCTGCCTGCGTTTACTCATTTTAATTCATGCCTCTTTTCCTTGAGACGTAAACAAACGGAAAGTTTACCAACTTCCGCGACCTGCCAGACATAACAGGGAGCGAACCTGGTTTGTTTACCTGAGTTTCTCACTCGAGCTGATCTGTCAATCGTCGGATATCAGACAGACGCACGTGGGATAACACCGGCCTTTTTGAAGTGAGACGCTCAGGCAGAAATATTTTCCTGAGGGACCCTTTGATGTTCGTACATACAGGAGGAGACAATTCTTTGATCTTAAGAAACGGGGAAAATCTCGGAAGGAAACCCTTTACATGGTTCCAAGTATCTGTTGTCGATTAGCAACGCCGACAGAGCGACAGGGAAAAACCTTTTATCTGGGAAAACGTAGTCTCCTGATTTTCTGCTATGCGCTATAGTGTGAAAAGTAACGTTATCTATAGATCAGAGAGACAACAACGTATATAAACTGTGACGCCCCAAACCAGTTATCAGTTGTTGCTCAGAATTTTGGATAGTCTAAACACGTAGTCTAGAACCATTGTGGTAGATGTGTTAATAATTTTTCGTGGAGATTTTCATTTCTGATTTGTGGTAATAGAAATTAGCATTTACGTGATTTAATGTGCTAAGTTTTATAATCTTAAATTCCCTGTTATTTTCTAGCTGTTAGAACTGGTGAAATAAATAACGCGTAGCTATTTTTTTTTACCAGATGTGCAGTTATAATGTAATTTCCATCACCCGCTTTCTCACCCAAGAAGATACGTTTAGTTGACTGATATTAATACACTAGGCGCGACTGATAAGGGACAGAAAAGAATTCACGTTTATTCCATTTTTGTGTAATTTTAGTAAGTGACTGTTATCTATAACATACGACGACCCACCGACGCCGACAATCTAATAGCTATTAATGACAGGCGATATTTGTTAAGTGCGCGTATGTGTAATTAAATAATAACTGACATTACACTGATCGTTGACCGGGGCAGGAGGGTAAAGGCTGCATGATTCAGCCAAAACTGCACTCGCTAAGCGACGCGCGATAGAATAGGCTAGAGACACCGTGTGCCTTTTAACTTTAATCAGGACTGACGGAGAGGATAAGAAATCGTCTTGTCCCCTTCCGTGTACATAGATGTAGATATATAGAATCGTAGCATTTTTTTCATAAATGTTCTTTATTCCTCGCAGACCTGATCAAAGGGCGACCAGCGGTCTATTTTGGTCCTTTTTCTTCATCTACTGATTGATTAGTGTTGTCTTCTTCTTGGCTTACGCGTCCCCAGGATCAGTTATGAACAGGATTGGCCAAAGAGACAAATTAACATTTTAAATAGTAAAGTTAACTGGACTTATCAGTACCCAGATATTTGTTCAATTTTATCAGCCCACTGTGGCGTAACTCAAATAATATTACTATCTGACTTTTGTCAGTCGTATCCGCGGATTTATCCAGCAAGTTACGCTGTTTCAAAATCGGCACTCACCACAGAGCCAGCCGATAGGATTTACTATCATCACCATAGTTAACAGTTTTTTTTAGCAACCAGATGTTTCCCTATACTGGAAGTATTGTCTACTGTTTACTGTGAACACAAGATCGCGGTTTTGCTACATTAACTATACGAAGTGACATTTGTCTACCCAGGAATCAACCACCAAATTAGGCGTCCCCCTTATAAAATTTAATTATTAAAGGAGGGACTGGGGCCAATTTGGAAGATAAAAACACTGGAAAATATATATATATACTAAAGCACATTAAAAACGCACCACCTGTATAATCCAGGAACAGAGTGTGAAATATAAATATAAGTGTTTACAAGTTTACATATTTGGAATCTTTATTCATTTTCCTATGACTCCATGCTGGTCATTAATTTGTACATTTGATTGTTTTGAAATTCATTGCATTCTGTGCAGGCAAGGGAGAAAACCAAAAATTCAACCAATAAAAAAATTCATTCACACTATCCTCAGTGTCTGGCATGTCCACCGTGTGCTTGCAAAAAAGCTTGGCAGTGGCTCCGCGTGGAACGCACAAGTCTCTGAAGGAAATTCCGGGGAATCAAGTCCCATTCACGTGTAAGAGCAGCTTCGAGCTGTTGCAGATTAGCTGGAGAACCTTGCCTGTAAACTCTGCGTCCAAGCTCGTCCCACAGATGTTCTATAGGGGACATGTCTGGTGATAGGGCAGGCCAATCAATCGTCACAATGTTCTGCTGCTGTAGATATTGCTGCGTAATGCATGCGGTGTGCGCACGTGCGTTATCCTGCTGGAGAAGCTGCAAGTCTGGATAATTTGTAAACGCAGGAGCAACTAATGCATCCAGAATCTCATCTCGATATGTCACAGCACTAACATTTCCACGGAAGACGTGAAGAGGCAAACGATGGAGAAAACTGAATCCTCCCCAAATGTGAATACTGCCACCTCCAAATCGGTTGTGCTGACGAACACAGCAATCTGCAAAGCACTCTCCACACCGTCGCCAACTCCGCATACGTCCATCAGCAAAGGATATGTTGAATCTGCTCTCGTCTGTGAATAGGACAACATTCCACTGCAGTCTAGTCCATCTGACATGTTGCTCTGCCCATTGCAGGCGCTGCTGACGATGTCTGTGAGTCACGTTTGGCCCAACATAAGGTCGTCTTGCAGTAAGGCCTGTATCTCTGAGTCGTCGTATGACTCATTCGAGAGACTTGCCCACGTCTACCCACTATTGCTCTTGCTGTTTGACTTGCCGGGAGAGAACGATTCCTTAGGTGACTCAGCGCAATATGACGATCTTGCGCAGGGGTAGTAACTCGTGGTTGGCGACTCCGAAGTCTATCCCGGGCACTGCCAGTGGTTCCGTAACGTTCATTGAGACTGTAATGAAATCTGTGAGATAATTGCTAATTTCAGTAAGATTTTAGTCCTATGATAATAAATAAACCCGCCCTCAGGTGTCTGACTATTGGCATCTTCAACGCCAGTAGAGCGCTGCCTTTGGTGCAGTGGAAATGCTTAAAAAATGACCCGCCGTAAAATCTACACGCCTTTTAGTTTCGGTTTCGAGACGTACAATTAACATTTTCACATCTTGCCCGATCTGCTGCACGAAACTGCGGCAAAACTTATAATTAACGATCTGCCAGAAGTGTGACACCAAACTAACGTTCTGAATTAACGTAATATGTTAACTTTAACGTTATAATTAGTAGTAACTCGGACATTTTCCAGTAGTGAGAACGAGACGACTGTAATAATTAACGCAAACACTACCAACGTTTTGAAAAACCCCTCTTCGCTCTGCACGCGGTTCCTTTACTATATACACACTGTAGGCAAAGCCAGCAGATATAAACACACAGACAGTTTAATTTCTCGCCGCGTAGTGTATTTCTGACGTCACTCAAACTAGTTGGTTTATTTGAATAATGAAAAAAGTGATAGAGAATGAGGGGGGAAGATGGCCGACTTGTGTAAAAGTTATATTTGACGATTGACAGTGACAAAACGGAAAATCAAAACCATAATGAAACTGACCATAAAAATCATATATTAGGATAGCTTAGTGTCTCCTGAGCAAAACTATGTTTTAATATATATGGTAGTCCAATTATTAGCCAAGTTATTGAGATAATACTATATGTCTGCGCACGTTAGGGCGGACAGACTGTTGTTCTTGCTCATTACACATAACGTTATTGGGGACGCAAGTTTTAAAAAAGAGGCATTGGAGTAATTCAAATCCGATTGGGTGGTATAAGACTATAGGAGTAAAGGATGGAGGTAGGAAAATGTTAACCAAAACTAAACATCTTTTTGTATTGGCATAATTAACGCAGATGGACCAATGGACTACGAGACACATAGTTTGTTTGGAATTTTGTTTTGTTTTTTCAAAACTAAATTCAAAAATTGGTAGTTGCCTGATTTCATTGGCCAGCTCTAATAGATATTGGCCAAAGGCTTAGGAGTCTCGTGGCCATTTGACAAGAAATTTTTATATTAACAAGTACGTTGAGAGCAGATGTGATAAATTGTAAAAAATACATACTAAATTCACAGTCTGGACAGGGCAGAGAAAACTGAGGCCATATCTTTTGCCAGTCAACGTTATTTGTGACATATTTCTTTGAATTTGTGGTAAGAATGCTTTATGTATTAACATGCTTGATTAAAACTGCAAAAGTTAGATACTGCTATTGGGAAAAGTGAAGGACATGCCGGGAGCAAACATTATTGAGTCCTCACATTGAACTGTATTTGACTGTTGCATATTGTTATGATTATGTATTAATATTATTGTATTAGAAGATGTTAGTAAGCCTCAGTGTTCCATGAACACTCTTCAACATGCCTAAAGCGTTCATAATTAAGAAAGAAAAATCATACAAAAGGAGATGTGGTTTCTCCACGTTATTGTATTGAAGAAAACTATGAAAAGTACAGTGGCGTATCTGCCATAGGGACCTGAGGTGTGGCCACAGAAAGGTGTGAATCATATAAATTAGGGGCTGGTGCACCTGTATGCACAAGAGGCTGACCCCATACCATCATGTGTACATAGTGATAAGAAATTGTGATCAGATGTGAAAAGGCCAGGGTGTCTTTTATTGCAGGGTTTTTATTTCCTGTTACCAGCCGGTGACCGGAAACCTGGTGAGTGATTGTAAAGAAGAAAAAAAATCTCCTTTCAAAAGTTTATGCTGTCAGCAGATAGCCTGAAGGAGCTTGTGTGTGCCGATCTATATATTCTCTGCAGCGACATACTGACTTGTTATCTTCATACCAAGAATCCCAGGTGATGTGTTAACATCTGGGACATCTGACACTTCATTCAAATAAAAATTGTTATTTCCAAGAATAAACAGAATTATATGGGGCGTGATGAAACAACAGCTCCTCCTAACAAATGACTAACACTAGTAGATATTAAAGTTTTAGTCTGTGAGTACATCTACAGGAATAATATAGTGACATTATACTTATAGGACAAAGAGTCCAGACATTTTAGTTAATCAGTATATGTAAAATATATTTTCCTCATTTTCAAAGACCTGTCCAAAAGAGATGGCAGGACAGGCAGATTAAATTGTACAAAGAAAAGAATTCAATTTTAAAGAAAACTTTAACCACAGTCTTATTCATTTCCTTATAGTGAGTTAAAGTGTATTGTGTTGATGTACCACCATTGTCATTTCACCCCTAGACACTAGTCACATCAGACACCAGCCACTAGAATAAAAATACGGACCGTGTGAGATCTAGGGAGGTAGCGTTAAGTTCCCTCATAATACATCATCATCATCATCTTTTAGAGTCAGGGGCCTACATTTGCTTGACCTCACACGGTTGGCACATACACATCTTTCTTTCTTTTTAGGTAACATCTTAACCTCCCCAGCAAATTATACTGGCTACAGAGACGTACAATAGTGCTGTGGTGGCAATTCAACCTTCTGGCAATGGCCCGCGAGCTTATTCCGGTCTCCAACATACCAATGGCTCGTTGGTGGTCGTTTTCAGATAGTCGTGGCATTTCAAGCACATGTACTGCGTGTTTTGTCTCAACGGCCTTTTTTTTACCGAGTATACTGCCACAACGCGTACACATTTTCAGGGTCATGGCTGCTGGGAATCGTGCTGCACGTGTAACTTTCATTGTTTTCATGTAGTCTGTACACAAACCCGTGGGTTGAATCATGCACTTTCCATTCCAGCAACCATTCGCTCTCTACCTCATGACAAATACGGGGAAAATCAATTCCCACACTTTTTTTTCCAGGTTCTCGGCATCAGTATATATAATAGTGGTGCGTTTTTAATGTGCTTTAGTATATATTCACTGCCATCAATGGTACCTATACCTTGTAGCGGTATGGCAGCTTGTGTACCCTGCCAATACCCAGAGCTATGCCAGTGGGAGATTTACTCCTGGTAGGTTCAACCAAGCTGGACTGGTCTGCGTGGGTAGGGGTCAGACAAAAGCTGGTACTCTGGTCCTCCAGGTTGGGGGTTTTAGCACAGAGCCGACACCCCTGTCTATGTAAAAAAATCGCCCGTTACGGAAACAAACAATAAATGGAAAAACTTTGCTGCGGGACGGACATCCGGAGTCTCAGGCTCGTATGACTGACAGTGGTGAAAGCCGAAAGGAAGCCACTGGCATGAAAACGGATGCCCCGACCGAAAAATACGAAACCAGAATTGGTTTTTGGAACGTCAGAACTATCAATGAGGCAGGAAAGCTGAGACAAATCACAGCAGAGATGAGGAACTCATCATCATCATCAGTTGCCATCTCCACAACGAAGGTTGGCTGTAATGGATCTCCAACGTCTTCTGTCTCTTGTCTTGATGGTGCACTCTGATAGACTCTTTCCTGTCCATCTCTTGATGTTGTCTTCCCACTTATAGCGCTGTCTTCCCCTTGCACGTTTGCCTTCAACTCTCCGTTCCGTTATGGTCTTCTGCAAGGTGTTATGCCTTTTTATGTGGCCAAAGTATTTTAGCTGTCGAACTTTGACCTCCCTCATTAGTTCTCTTTTCATACCTAGATTTTCTAGGACCTCCTTATTTGTTTTCATCTCTTTCCATGCGATACGCCCCATTCTTCTATATATCCACATTTCAAGAGCCTCAATTCTTTCTTCCAACTGCTTATTCATCGTCCATGTTTCTGCACCATACAGAAATGCAGAATATATATATAATACTTTATGATTCTCAGTTTTAATTTGTGAGATAACTGTTTGGATGTCAGTATATGTTTCATGTTGTTGAATGTAGCTTTGGCCATTCCTATTCTCTTCTTGATTTCTGTTTCACATCTGCCATCTTCTGTTATTATATGACCGAGATATACGTAGCTCTTGACTTGTTCCAGGATTTCCCCATTTACGCTTATCTTTAATGTGGGTTTATCGTCTGTTTTGCTACGTATCATAGTTTTTGTTTTCTCAATATTAATGTCGAGTCCATATTCATGACTTATACTGTTCACTTGCTTCACTAGTTCTTGTAACTCCTGTTCGCTTTCAGCCAACAACACGGTATCATCTGCATATCTAAGGTTGTTTATTGACCTTCCACTGATGTTCAGTCCTGGTATTTCCTGTATCTGTTTGAAAATGTTTTCGGTGTATAAATTAAATAGGCAGGGGGACAGCACACAACCTTGTCTGACACCTCTTTTTATGTCTATGTATGGTGAATAATTCCTTCCAGATCTTACTGTGGCAGTTTGCTCCCAATAAAGGTTACTGAGTATTCTTATATCTTTTCCATCAATACCTATGTCTTCGAGGCATTCAATTATTTTCTCATGATGGACTCTGTCAAAGCCTTCTTATAGTCAATGAAGCACATATACATACTTTTTTGGACCGCTGTATATTTTTCTGCTAATATTCTTAGGCAAAATATTGCCTCTCTTGTTCCACTGTTCCGTCTAAAACCAAACTGTTCTTCCTGGATTTCGCTGTCTACTTTACTTTTTATTCTTTCCTGTATGATTTTGAGCAGTATCTTAATTGCATGACTCACCAGGCTGATTGTTCTGAAGTCTGAACATTCTGTTGCATTTGGTTTTTTGGGCAATGTTATAAAAACTGATGTCTTCATGTCGTGTGGTAGATATCCTGTATTGTATACATCATTGCATATTTCTGTGATTGTATCTATACCAAAGCTCTCCAGAGCTTCTATCATTTCAATTTTTATGTTATCCATGCCTGCTGATTTTCCTTTTTGTATCATATGAATGGCATTCTCTACTTCTGATCTGAGAATGTTCGGGCCTTCATTAGAATCTGGTGATGGTTTTTTACCTCTGTTGTCCTCGAATAATTCTTTTACGTATTCTGCCCATCTGTTTGATATGTCTTTCTCATCAAGTAATATTACACCATTTTTGTTCTTGATACAGCTTCCTCCTTGTGCAAACCGTGACCGATTTGATAATTTCTTTATTTCTTCATGCATATCTCTTGTCCTGTGCTTTGCTTCCAAGTCTTCTACGAGGGGCGTTCAGAAAGTAATGCACCACATCATTCTTCTCAGCTTATAATGAAGATAGAAGCATGAAATTTTGCACACTTCAAATATGGCATGTGCCAATTGTGTGCACCAAATTGCACTGCAACCGGCCAAATAATACGGCTGCCGTAAACCGTTGAAATGGAGCGTGTTAGCAACATGCGTTATAAGCAGCGAATTGTGATAGAATTTCTCGTTGCAGAGAAGGAAACTGTTGTGAACATTCACAAGCGTCTATGTGATTTGTATGGAAGTTTTGCAGTCGACAGGAGTACAGTCAGTCGCTGGGTTCAGAGAATCAAAGAATCAGGAAGTGGAGTTACGGAGCTGCTTAATCGGCCGCGCTGTGAACGTCCTGCCACAGGTGTTAAGAAAAGGGGCGTAGGGGGTTGGAGTGTTGGTGCTGGGGGGAGGGAGTGTTTTCCAGGGAGCGTGGTGTGCTTGGTTGTGGGGGTGTGGGGTGGGAGGGGGAATTGGAATTGACAACTGGGGGTGAGGATCGTAGAAACTTTTGGGGTATTGGTTTTTCTGGTGGGGTTGTGCCAAAAAGAAAACAATGTGGGGGTTCTCAATGAACATTATTTGTTGGCGTGACATGATTTCCGTGGTTTTGCACAGTGTTCCGGTGGTGGGGGCATGTGACAAGAATCCACGGTTATGGTTTTTTTGTCCTTCTGTTTGGATGGGGTAAATATGCGGGACCTCGATTAGGGTACCTGGAACACCGGGGGTGGAGTTCAAGAACAATTGGGTATTGGACTTGTACTAGGCGATCCACCTAAAGTTGTGGGAAATCCATATGAACAATACTCCCTGAGGGAGTGGTTGGGAGGGTTTTAGATTTTATTGGGGGGGCGGGGAGGGAATATTTGTGGAGGGAGTGCACTGGGAATAGGGTTCCGATCACGTAGAACAGCAGGGGCTAAGGCTCAGTGGATTGAAGTTTTGTATAGGGGTGGGGGGTAGGATTACCCTGGGGACATAGGGGGGGAAGGGGATATGGGGTGTTTGGTAAACGGGATATTGCGTAGGGGACACGCCAGACATATGGAATGGATACGGTTGGATGGGGGTTTATTAGGTGGTGAAATTGGGTATGGGCGGGGTGTTGAAATTGGAAGGGGGGCCTACACTGGGAGGGGGGGTACGGGTTGGATTATCCGGGTTGTAGGGGAGTGGGGGGGGGCTCCTGGCGTAGGGGTGGTAGTTGGGGTGAGGTATTCTTCCTGGGGGGAGAAGGGTGGGGAATGGGGGAGGGGATCGGGTAAAGTGGAAGTGATGTCGGGACAGGGTTTTTGAGGTGGGGGGAGGGGGGTGGGATGTGAGTACGGGGTAAGGATCATTGCAAAAGGGGATTACATGGCGGAGGCTGGAATGAGGGAGATGGTGGGCTCGTGGTTGAGGAAAGTGCGGGAGTTGGAGGGGCACGTAGGAAGGACCGTGGGTAGGGGGGCCGAGTTTGTAGGGGGTGCGTATATGCTGGGGTGTGGGACGGGGGATGGCGGAGGACGGGTGGCTGTGGGAAGGGGTTGTGAGGGTTGGTGGGGTTGGTGTCTTATAGGGTTGGTTTGGCCAAGAAAAGTGGTTGCTGGGAGGTGAAGGTGTGGGGAGGGTCGGGGAGATGATGTCGGTGGGGGGGGGTGCGGGTGGGTGGAGGGGGGGGGTGTTATTTTTTCTCTCAGGCGTGGAAGGGGTGATGGGCGGGCGGGTGGTGTGGATGCCGGAGAAGGTGGGTGCCGCGGGGTAGTGGGGGGGGTGGGGGGGGGTTGGGGGGGGTGTCGTGGGGGTTGGGTGGTGTGTGAGGGAGGGGGAGTTGGGTTGGGGGGTAGAGTGCGGGGAGGTTGGGGGTAGGAGCCGGGGGGGCGGTGGGCATTGGGGGGTGGGGGTAACCTGTCTGGGGGCGGTAGAAGTTGACGACTGGAGGCAGGTGCACGGTTTGTGGTGGAGGGGGGCGGTGGGAAGAGTTGGCTGAGGGGGTCGGGGTTGGAGGTAGGGGAGAGTCGCGGGGGTCGGTGGGGGGGTGTGTGGGGGTGGTCGGAGAGGGGGGGTGAGATAGGGGTGGAGGGAGGGGGTTGCGGGTGGGTAGGACCGAGGTGGAGGCGGTATTTAGGGGTTGGAGTCCTAGGGGGATGGGGGGAGGGGGGGGGGGGGGGGGGGAGGGGGGGGGGGGGGGGGGGGGGGGGGGGGGGGGGGGGAGGGGGGGGGGGGGGTGGGGGGGGGAGGGTGGGGGGGCGGGGGGGGGGGGGGGGGGAGGGAGGGGGTGTGGGGGGGGGGGGGGGGGTGGGGGTGTGTGTGGGGGGGGTGGGGGTGGGGTGGGTGGGTGGGTGAGGGGTGGGTGGGGTGGGGGGGGGGTAGGGGTGCGGTGGGGGTTGTTGGGGTTTGGGGGGTGGGCCATCCGGTAGTGGGGGGTGGTTAGGGGCGTAGGAGGGGGGGGGGGGGCGGGGGGTTGGGGGGAGGGCGGGGGGGGGGGTGGTAGTTGGGGGGGGTGACAGTGTGGGGGGGCGGGGTGATGTAGTGGGGTTTGGGTGTTGGAGGTGGGCTATTGGGGAGGGGTTGGGGCGGTGTGGGCGTTGGGGGGGGGGGGTGCGGTGGGGACGGTGGGTGGTTGAAGGGGGGGATCGATTGGGAGGTGTGTGATGGTGGTCGTGGGTTGTTTTGGGTGGGGGGTGTGGGGAGGGTGAGGGAGAGATGGGATTGGGGGGTGGGGGAGGTGAGGTGGCGGGTGTGGGTCAGGAAGGGTTAGGAGGTGTGTGGGTCGTGGTGGAGGTGGTGTTGGCGGGGGGGGTGGTTGGTTTAGGGTGGTAGGGTGGGGGGGGGGTGGGGGGATAGGGTTTATTGGGGGTGGGTTGGGGGGGTGGAGGTGTGCGTTGGTGTTGACAGGAAGGTGCGAGAGTTGGCGGGGTGGTGGGTCTGTCTGCGTAGGGGGGGGTTAAAATAATGGGTTGTAGGGTGGGTTGGGGTTGGGGGGGTGGGGGGGGGTGGTGGGTGGGGGTGTGGGGGGGGGTGGGGTGGGGTGTGGGGGGGTGGTTGGGGGTGGTTGGGGGGGTTTGGGGGGGTTTGTTGGTGGTTGTTGGGGGGTTGGGGTGTTTTTTTTGGGGGTTTTGTTGTTGGGGGGGGTTGGGTGGTGTTTTTTTGGGGTGATGGGGGGTTTGTTTGGGGATAGTGGGTGTGGGGTGGTTTGGAGCTTTAGGATTGGTTTGTTTATTGGGTTAGGGGTGTGTGTAGGGGTGTGGAGGGTCTATGTTTTTGGCTTTGTTAGTTTGTACATGTGGGGGAGACTGGCGTTGTTTTAGTGTTTTTAGGGGCGTTGTAGAGGTTTAGATCGGGAATGGTACTTGGTTTTTTTGATAGAGGTTGGCTGTGTTCAACAGATTGTTTTGGTCTTTGTGCCGGGGGTTAGGAGTGGGAGATGCTCGGGTGGCACGTCAAATCTTTTTTTGTTTTGTTCAGGCTGGACTTTCGTTGGTTGAGTTGACAGGGGGTGCAGTTTTTGTGCGTTTTTAAGGAGTGTAAAACAGTGTATTGAGTTGGTGATACGTTGTTTGTGTGTTGGAATAAGTGTTCCGGATTTGGAGGGGGGGAGGGTATTTTTGGATTTCTTAGGGCATGTTGCGGGATATGGTATTCCCTGGGAATTGTTTGTTTTTGGGGGTGGTGGGTAGTGAGGGGGGCTATTTGGTCTCCATGGTGAGGTTGCAGACATAAGGTTTCCTAGTCAATCCCGGAGTAATGTCCAAACATGTTTTTCCGAGGAAAAATTTAATAGGGAACCTCTTGTAGTTTTTTATAGGTTAATTAAAGATTGATATTAAAGCTTTTTTAATCGCTCAGATTCGTAAGCCTTCCTCGTTATACCAATACCCCCCCCCTCAAATGGACTAGATGGAATCTATTTGGTAAGAAATGAGAGGAAGAATTTACAAATGCTTTGGATTGTAGGAATCAAAGTCTGTCGCAGAATGTCTCCTCATCTTAAACTGAGCAAATTAAAGGAAATCCTTAATCTAACAATTCAATTCAGGAGTGTAGGACGTAAATGATACACATTTGATCATGGAAGCATCAATGTAACCTTTGGGATCTTTTGACATGAGAACAGACTGGATGTTAACTGTAAGAATTGAGATTTTGTATCCAATTCGTCAATAGTTGGGTCTGAGACATAAGTCTCGTCAGTGTTCAGCAAAAATGATTCTCAGACGTTCAGAAAAACGACCATACAGACAAGAAAAGGTATGTCAGAATGCTTCAACATGTACTGAATGGAGAAATAAATACTCAAGAAGTAACTAGTGCGAAAAGGCTGCGGTTAAAACTCAAAGGTGATTGGAAGAGCACCAAACCATTGGTATCAAGACTGTCCTACCCCAATCAACTATGGTTCCATTTACTCATCCTCTGATTTCCAGGACAGGGGATAATTGAGGTGAGAAAAACATAATTGATCTCTATATCTGTGGGACTCTGAGAGTTTATCGGTTTGATGAAATAAGGTATTGAGAAATCATTGCAGTCTGAGTAAACAAGAACATGGTATTTGAAAAAAAGGGGAAAACAAATCTGGCAAAATTGAGAGAAAAAAGAAAAAGATAGCATCGTGCATAGATATGTAAAAGGCAATTACGGATGCTCAATGGGATCAGACTCTGTTATGTTACAAACCGATGTGCAACATGTCCTCACACATCGTTGATAAGGTTTGAGTCCTCTAATATTTTGATCTTGAATCCAAAGTAAACCATGTGGGTTGCTCCTGACTGAGTTTCGCCATTTTCTGTGAAGCAGGGCTTAGTACGACAATAGGTGGAGCTGTAATAATTCTCGCTTGCATTACAGGGAATCCACTGGTTCGTTCAATTCCCTAAACTGAACTCTTGACGATCTTTTGTGGCCTGAAAAAGGCTCAGAATTAACGCAGATCAGATATGTCCAACAGTATGTCATGTCCCTTATCGTTTCTATAAGGGGCCTGGAGCACCAAGAGCTTCTTGCTTTTCTATTGGACATTAGGTGAATTATTTATCCAATGATGACAATCCATTGCTTTCAGGGACCCAAGTTTGCTGTTGGTAAGATAATTCTTTTCTGTATCAAAATCAAAATTCTGTAAGGTATCCCTTATTATGACTTGAAAATCAGAAATTGACATTAAAGGAGGGTATAGCGGGATCCAAAAACGCCTATACTCTTCGGTACGGTACGCATTCTGCTTCATTGTAAAGACATATTATACACGGCAATGTTTGTGCCCTAGTAAAGAGCGCTCTTTTAGTTTCAAGGTGACGCGAATTCTGAAAAGGAAAAAAAAATTCTTCGTTGGGGAGAGGGCGAAATAAAAAACTATTTAAGTTTTTCGAGCGGGGAAGTTCATACACCTCGCGGATGGGTGATTGTAAAGATGTCACGAGGTTTAAATCTCTTTAACACTCGTTCTGGATAAAACACAGCGCTGAAATTTTCTTTTGTGTAGCTTTTTTGATCTATTGATATTTCTATTTTTGATTGCTTTGGTTTATTTGTTCCGGAAATTGTGTTTTTTTCGGAGTTTACTGTGATGAGACTTTTGAAGGAACAGCGGGATCGGATTTGAGGAAATTTCATAAATATGTAATCTCCTTGAATAACAATATAATATCTAAAAATCGGCCCCATACGTTTGAGTCTTTAGTAATTATAAAGACTTGATGACTTTGAAGGTAAAAAGCTAAAAGGATATAAGAGTGACACTTAATACCCCTATTTTTTTTTGGTTTGCCATTTATTTGTGAAACTGTTGCTGGATTAGGGATTTTGTAGTTTGGCATTGTTAAGAACAAAGAACATTTGTCACCAGATTTTTAGCATTTAAAAAAAATGCGGTTATTGAAGGCAACGCATTGGAAATTACTGCCACAAATCATTAAAATAGATAGCTGTGGTTGTACAATCCATCAAATAGTTACATTGTGGGTTTTCCCAAAATGAAGAATAGAGGAGTCTGTATTTATGCATGGGTGGTTTTCATTATTTTATATTGTTATTTAGCTACGTTATCATAAGTATCATGAAACAACATGTAAAATCAGATAGATACTTCCACATATTTTGTGTCTTGCGTTTCAAGTCTTGTTAAGCGTTGTTATTTATTAAAATGTAATTTTTTTCTTTAATTGTGTGTGAGATTGGTTCAAGGACTGTTCCTTTAAGTGTTTCTTTGGTTGGGGGACAAGCCTGTGCATACGACCGGCTGCGAAAGAATCTGATGTAGTGTGTTTGTATGTCTTGTTTTTCACTAGATTGTTAAACCATTTTCTTTGGTTTTTCCTGTTTGTTTAGACTTGAGAGTGTGTCCCAGGTATATTCCTCTAGTTCTTTATACATTTACAAAGATTGGTATAACAAACTGATTGTAACTGATAACTTTTAACAAACTGGGAAATGGTGGAAACATTTGTTTTACTTGTTTTGTGCACGTGATTGTTGAGATGCGTGCCATGTGGTTGTTGTAGCAAGAGTCCTGGGGACAAGAGAGGTTAAACTTTCAAAACAAACACGTTTTTTTCAATTCAGGTTTGTTGAAACTGTTTGTAGAATTCTTTATTTTGATTGTTCCATTGCTGTTTGGTATTGTGGGTATTGTTCATTTGTTTGATTATGTGGGTGGGATTGGTGTGACTTGCGACTTTGGTGGCCTATAGTCTGTCAAGTTTGCCACTTATACAAGAACTATATAGATCACATCAGTGTTTTCTTTCATGTTGTTGGGTCAAGTTTGGTTATGATTTTGAAACTGCTGGTCATAGTAGATTACACGAGTCTGATCGCGAAAACAGTCAAGTTTCTTATTTCTGATTGCTGGTTTTGTAATCGGTATGTCATTGACGCTTATGCCGTTTGATTGTGGTCAGTGTCTGTCGGTAACATGTGCAAGTTGTGTTATTTCTTTCGACATGCTGG
The DNA here is from genome assembly GCA_024509875.1 of Oreohelix idahoensis. Lineage (NCBI taxonomy): Eukaryota > Metazoa > Mollusca > Gastropoda > Stylommatophora > Oreohelicidae > Oreohelix > Oreohelix idahoensis. The sequence goes on from JAMPIV010018617.1 coordinate 93,095, forward strand.
TTTGGTTGTCTTTCAAATTAGATGAAAAAAATACAAATTAGATTGTAGCTCTATGTTGTCCCTGTGATGCTTCTTTTGTTTACCCCTACAAGTCTGTAAACAGTCCATGAAAAACAATTAGTCAGTCAGTAATCTTATTGTAGTCTTGGATGATATAGCTGAGTCAGGATATGCTCTGTCTAAGTAGGAGGTTGATCGGTGAATTTGTAGATTATATAGACTGATTATATAGTAAAACTGGAAAAAAATTGTATGTGCCCAGAAAAAACGGTAAAGGCTGAGCTCCCATTAAAGGCAGATACTCAGGGGCGAATTATTCCATTAGGAAGAAAGGTATGAAAATACTAATCACCCTAGGAATAAACTCCTTAGTTTTGTTTATAGTAGCATAATGGATAGACTATTTTTGTGTATTGCATAAATTTTCCAATAAAGTAATCCACCTTTTGTTTCAAAAGCGAAGATTAATAGTTACAAGAGTTACTTGCATAAGGCACATGTGTTGAAGGTAGTAATATTAAACATTAATCAAGGGAAAGAATATTACACTTTTTTTCTAGATAATAGAGGAGGTAAGAATTGTTAAGAGAAAAACTAGAATACCAGAATAAAGTAATAGTATATATGATGTTGCACTTACCAGAGGACTAGCCTTAGGGTACATGAAAAAAAATAAATCGAACATAGAATTAGAAAGAATTAGGTGAAAAGGATAACATCCAAGATACCAAAAAGCCTTAAGCGAGTTGAATTTATTTCAGGCACTGTTAGTAAAGAATAGGGAAAATGAACTGTTATTGGACACTTTAGCAGGCAATGAACTACAACGGTGTTGCAAGAAAGGTCATTAAAAAAATTTAGCGTAAGGAAAGCAGGCATTGAAAGTAGTTAGAGTTAAAATAGGACCAAAATAATTCTTCAATAGCCATGGAAGAAAAAACATTAGTCTTACGTGAGCAAAGTAATGAAAACAGAAGAAGGTCTTACAATTGTAATACGCGCTCCGCGGTCTTAGAAAATATACTTCACTGTGTTTGAATTGATATCATTAGGAATTACTTCCAGGACTGTGACAAACTCCTGGCCAGTCCTGGTGAATGTACAGATTGTACCAGGATTAAAAAATAGGTCTCCTTACCTTGTGATATATTATGATTTAGCTATATCTGTCTAGTGGAATAAAAAAATGAAATTCACTGGTTGGCACGTGGGGTGCTGTTGAAATGGGGCAGGGGATTGGCAGAAATGCGGTATCAGGTCGTGGTCATCATGGTTGGGGGTAATTATTTCTAATTAATATGTACACTATAATAGTATCTATTAAAATTGAGGGAGCATTTAGTTTTACCTCGTGGCGGGGGAACTCATATTTACGCGTGACAAGGGGGATGTTGGGGGCTAGAGCGCCGGGGTGAGGCTATCGATGTAAAATGGGGCAATTGGGAGTGTTGATTTTAAGGTGATAAATGCGTGGGCAGCTGGGGGATATTTGATGGTTTCAATAGGGACGGGTTTGACGCTATGAAACCAAAAAGGAGGGTGTTCGGGGGGGCCATTTGTCTGCAGTCCCCCCCCCCCCGCCCCCCCGTAATTTGTTATGCATGTTTGATTGTGACAGATTTAGTGAAAATTGCGATTATAAAACAAACCATAACAAAATATATATAAATTTCGTAATATTTTACACTATTTCAGGACTATTATATCTCTGCTTGTTTCTAATTGTGATTAAATGTTTGAATCAGGGCTAAGGTGGACTCTAGGCGGGTGCGTCGGTGGTGGGGTGGGTGGTTGCCGCAAAGGGGGGAGCGGGGGGGTATATAATAATAAAAGGTAGGACCTAAAAGCATTTAATTAAGCCCTATCCAAAAGTAACATCGCCACTGGTTTTTCCCATAAGGAAGTTGACACGTAATCCTCTGTCTAGTGGCTATAAATAGCGCTGGCCGGTTCGGGTTTAAAAGGAAATAAATATAAGATCGCTGGCAAACAGCCGTGTGTCTGCTTTCTGTCAATAACTGTAGATATTTATTTTTGACGTCGATTAAAATATTTCTGTTTATATCGGTTGTTTCGCGAATGGGAACTACATGATCTATCCTGGGAATAAGCAAGCGAGAAGAGACAAGATGGACAGGTAGGGGGGAGAATAAAAACTGCTAAGGGGAAACAGTTACTTTTATTCTGCAGAGAGAATGGTCTGCACAACGAAGTGTAGCATTATCCTTGAAGAAGAAAGGATATGGAAAGGTCTTTACTGGAATGGAAACACCATCAAACAACAGATGATAAGAGCAAGACTAAGAGCGAGGTTCAACAACACACAATTATACAATGCTAGCACCAACAAAGACAACGATAAGAGATCAGGGACGAGTTCTATAACAGGTACAAAAAGAAATGGAAACTACACCCAGGGTACGCATCTCATTATAGTAATGGGAGACCTAAATGTTAAAGTTGGAACACAAATAATTATAAAAATGAGTATGGGGATAATGCGCAGTGGAACAGAAATGAGAATGGGGACAAATTAATAAGATTCTGCAGTATTAACAACCTGCGTAATTGGGGGAACACTTTTTCACACAAGGAAGTGCTAAGTTAACATGGGAGTATCACCAATCGTCGATACAGAAACCAGATAGATCACATAAGGTTCAATGGCAGATGGAGACATGCACTACAAGTCGTGAAAGTAGGAAGAGGCGCCAAGATGTGGTGAAGTGAATCATCACCTCAGTAGTGTAGCTCATAAGACTGAGAAAGTGAATCACAGAAGCTGATGGATCCTAGTTGCAGTCATACGAGACGAAAAGATACAAACATCACGAAAATAGAAGGATCCCCTCACACAGAAAAGCTTTGTGGTCGAACGGTAAAGAGAAGATATGAGATTATCAAAAGCAGGATAGAACAGAGACCGATGGATGTTGACAGAGATTCAACACCATCTCAATAACAATATACAAGGAAAGCAGCAAGTCATGCTTGGGATTTCCAGGAAAGGAAGAGCCAAGCTGGATAACACCCAGATACGCTATAAAAAACACATAGCGAAGAGAAAGGAAATGAAAAAGAAATGAAAGAATACACGAAGCTAAGTCTCCCCAGATTTAAAGGCGCATATATATAAGTTGAACAAGTTACAGTCGGCTGATGACAAGGAAGTTAAACGTTCAAACCCCGTGCTAACAAAGGGACATTTCATGGATGACCTTGCAAAGGACAAGGCAGAGAGGAGGCGAGGCACTGAGGGAAATGATACAGAAAGCACGAGTATATGTGGAAATGTAGAATACTAAATTGTCTCAATACAGTGGAAAAACGGAGGTGCTCAAACAACAATTTACTCTGCATTTATTTAAGAGATAAGCTCAAGAGAAATTTCAGACCACTACGGAGTGAGAGGGAACGCAGGAAGACCAAGATGGGCGCAGAGCCTTTTCAGAGAAGACTGTCAGATATTAAGGAGACCACCAGAGCAGTCAACAATTTGATAGGGTTCCTGAGGCTGAAAAGATGATTCTAGATGTCGCTAGAATCAGGACATCTCGCACGATATCACACACATATCACGAAGCGGATAAAGGGTTTCAAAGAATGGTAAAGCTCCTGTGTAAGTCATGATAACTTAAATGCAGAGCTATTTCTTCGACTTCTTTTTCCTCGTTCGTCCTGAATCAAGGACGGTGGTTGCGTTGTGTCTGTTTACGCCTAAGCTGGGAAAAAACTGCTCCTGGGTATCGGTCGACATATCCGACTTAAATGCACGGCGTAGCTATTTAAGACTCGGGTTTGCCTTCCAATTGCGATCCAGAGCTGGACGCAGCACGAGACTGGATGATGAAGACTGTTTCCTGTGACCACTACGTGGAGGTGGAGTGCGGGCTTGACCTGAGTCTGATTCGCTGGTAAAACTGACGCAGGCGATCGACAGATACTCTAAGACAGACCAGAGCTAGGAGAAAGGATGACCTATTAGTTCAAATTTGCCCTAAGACTCGGAGATACGGGGGCCAACTGACTGCAATAAATTTGGAGAGTGAGGAATGTAATTGCTCAAATTGCGGAATGAAGTGCTGATCTCTGTTCTCATCAAGCAATAATCTTAGAATTAGTGAGGCAGGGATAGGACAGTGTTACTTTCAGTTACCAGCAAACACTCTAGAGTAGGATAAGTGTCCTAAAAGGCAGATTGACCCAGAGCAGTAGACAGAACTGAGGAAAAAAAGACAAGCAGGATTTAGAAAGAAAAAAAAACAGAAGATGTTGTAGATCTATATTTACCCTCAGGAACATTTAGAGCAGTGCTCAGAATGCAAAGGACAGTTGTACATTAATTTAGATTTTGAAAAAGGTTTTG
>JAMPIV010018618.1:0-233357 GCA_024509875.1 Oreohelix idahoensis
GATACAGGACAGAATTAATAAGGAGCTTACATGTGAAACCAGATGGGGACCATGAGAAGATAGGTACCATTATTCAAAAGGTGGCTCACAATTATTATTGGCCCAAAGCAAGATGGGACATTGAAAATTTTGTAGAAAGGTGTAGCATAGCACATGAGGGAACACCCACAAATGGGAACATGGATCAGGACCTGGACACGCCATGGGGCAAAATCAGGCCTGACAATAAAAAGAGAAATAGATTTGATAAAGTGGACCAAATGGAATGGGAAGCCCCTTTTCACGGACAAGCTTCACTTAACTGTTTTACAATGGCCACTATGCGGAGAGTGCAAAAAGATGTCTTACCCCAGGATAAGCCGACAATCCCTCAATCGGACTTAAACAAACTGGAGGAAGAGGATGTAGAGAGGAAATCTCTCATCAAGAATTTTAAGAGGGGAGGCAGCCCCAAGAGAAAAATTGGTAGCGGTCGTTTTGTGAATGATAATTCTGGGAGGAAAAATCATCACTATAAAGCTTCAAGTGGAAGAGACCATACCGGTGCATGGACAAATAGGTCCACACAATTAAAGGTCCATATGTAGCTTTGTTAAGAACGTGGACTGATGAAAAGGCAGAGGAAAACATTACATCTTCATACCAATATGTGAATGAGCTGACCACTCGGTTGAAAACTGGCTGGAAACTTGCCAATGAAAATTTGAAACAAGCCAGGAAGAAACATGCTGCCTATTATAACAGGAAGGCGAAAGACAGAAATTTGGCTGTGGGAGAGAAGGTACTGCTTCTTTTGCCCGGGAGTCAGAATAAGTTACAAATTGGATGGCAGGGTCCATATACAGTTCTAGAGAAGGTGTCTAGAACAAATTATAAGATAGATAAGAAGGGGAAAGAAAAAATCTATCATGTGAATCTCCTGAAGAAATATTTGGAAAGAGAACATCAGGAAGAGAACACTTGTTGACCTTGTCCATCGCCATGGAGATGAAAAAGGAACCACTTTCATCATTTGAATATCCATTACACCCCTGTGAGACAGCAGCACAGGTGAAAATCAGTACACATTTAACGAAAACTCAGAAAGAGAGAGTGCAACAGGTTCTAAAGAATCATGCAGAGGTGTTAACAGACCGACCAGGGCATACAAACCTATTGGAATATGATATGAAACTCATAGACTCCACACCTGTCTGTATGAAACCATATTCGATTCCGTTTGCTAAGGAAAAAGCTTTGAAGGAAGAGATAGACTATCTGTTGAAGGAAGGAATTATTTCGCACAGTGAGTCTTCGTATAGTTCCGGGGTGGTACTCTTAAGGAAGCCCTCTGGAGAACATAGACTCTGTATAGATTACAGGAGACTGAATGCTATTACAGAAGGACAGGTGGATCCATTGCCGGATACAAATCAGCTGTTTGCCAGGCTAAATAAAGCTAAATATTTCTCAAAAGTGGATCTGAGTAAAGGATACTATCAGATTCCAGTAAAGCCTGAGGTTAGACCATACCTAGCTTTTAGTACCTCAGAAGGACACTATGAGTTTAATAGGTTGCCATTTGGATTGAAGAATGCGCCTAGTGTCTTCTCTAGAATGATGAGAAAATTATTGGATCCTCTGAATAATCCCTGTATAACAAATTTTATGGATGATATCCTTATAGCAACAGAAACATTTGAGGAACACATTGACTCTCTGAACATGCTGTTTGATCGACTTAGGGAGGCAAATTTAACAGCCCGTCCAACCAAATGTTGCGTTGGATGTAAAGAATTGGAAATTTTGGGACACACAGTTTATCAGGGAAACATGACCCCTGACCCAAAGAATTTAGAGAAACTACAGAAAGCCCCGAGACCACAAACCAAGAAGGACGTGAGATCCTTTGTCTCATTATGTGGTTTCTACCAGAAGTATATCAAAAACTTTAATTCCATATGTGCACCTTTAACGGAATTGACACGTAAAGGACTTCCAGATCGCATTACATGGACACCACAATGTGAAATGACTTACCAAGAATTGAAGGAAAAGCTCACAAGTAAACCCATTTTGAAATTACCTGACTTAAGTCAAGAATTCATAGTAAGGACGGATGCAAGTAATATTGGGTTAGGTGCAACTCTACTACAGAAATCAGATGCATTGGATGGGGAATTAAGCCCAGTGGCATATGCTAGCAGAAAGTTGAATAAAGCTGAAATCAACTACTCAACTAGCGAAAAGGAATGTCTTGCAGTAATATGGGCAATAAAGAAATTCAATATTTATCTATATGGGAAGGCATTTAAGTTGCAAACTGACCACAAACCTTTATCGTTTTTAGCACAGGCTAAGCATGAGAACTCTAGGTTACTCCGATGGTCTTTGCTTCTGGCTCCATATAATTTTAGCATTGAATATATATCTGGAAAAACCAATCTGGGAGCGGATTTTTTAAGCCGCCATCCGTGTGATGAGAATCACCGTAAACCCCAGAAATAATAATAAATTTCTCTATGTGTATATAGAATAAAGGACTGACATATAATGTCTGTTTTAAGAGGGGAGGTGTCATGAAATATTCTAATCCACATATATAAATTATTAGGTAAATATGAAGCCTAACAAATAAAATTAATAAAGAGAAGAGCAATGGTAAAATGACAGTGCTGTCACAAGGAATGTACTCGAAATCCCCCTTGTTTTCTGCTTCGTCTGCAAATTGTAACGCTTTCACGTTGATATAAAAGCTTACTGTATTATTACCCGCCTTCTTCAATGAAACGTGTGCTGCATTTCTAAGAAAAACATTGAGACGTACTGCGTAATGACCTAAATTAATCCTAACATTAATTATATTACGTTACCAAAACGAACGAACAGATGGACAAAAGGATAGAGAGAGGGGAGGGCTGAAAATCAGGAACGCATGCAACACGCGACGCGCGATATACAAATGCTGCCATCACGCGTGTAAGTCTACAAGCACTAACTTTTTCAGACGGACAGTGATAAAATACACTACCCTTTCCCAGAGTTAGGTTTATAAATCATAACAGACTCTTATTAGAAAAGATAACATTAGATGGGTTTACGGTTGAAAACATAACAGTACCCAGACAGCACATCTTCCAAACAGGAGGTAGTAGAAAATACATATTTTGAACGCAGCCACGTAGCTCTTTTAAAGTGGGAAAATTGGGTTCCTTAGGGCTTGCTGACAAATAATATGTAAAACGTTACGCAAATAGTCCAGGAATTAATAAATTATATCCAAAATAAAATATTGGGGGTGCCTGACAGCATAAAATCATTTCTGCTCATAAGATTTTTTTTTAACGTGTTTGAAAAAAATTTACGTTACAGAAATAGCCTACCATGTAAACTCCAAATTGATTGGAGCGCAACAAATGAAAGCCTAACCACGATTGGTCGGGCTATAAATACTATCTTGGTTGTTAGGGGAGACGGGAAAAGATAACATTTTTTCAAACACTTGTCGAAACGGGGCTCATTGGTCAGACTCGCTGATATACACACTTGGGAGCGTTAGTTCGAAACCACTTGTTTAAATACACTTGATAAAGCATCAGTGCGTTGAAGCCAGCATATATTTGGCTAAATTAAAAGCCTGGAAGATAAGCAGAAGGAAATTTGTGCCAGTTTGTGCCAGAATTCATTGCTAATCAACGTATCTGTGTTATTCGTATGAATTGTGGTAAGCTTGAACCATTTAATATCTTTTAATGAAAATTGAATGTGAATTGTTGATTTATGCCTGTATATATATGTGTAGTTCAGTGGCAAACGTGAGGTAAAGCCTAAAATGCTCCAGCCTGAACAGAGGGTGTCGGAGAGAAGTAAAACGGCATGGAATGGCCAAACAGTACACTGACACCTGGATGATTGACTAGAAAGAAATAATGCTGGAAGTGCAGAGGCGTAGTAACCATTAAGAAGGGTAATGCTGGTATAAAGTATTTCAGATGAAGCTGACTGTTGGCCTAACGCTCTGAACGCAATGTTTGTGCTGTATTGTGATCAGTGTAAAAGAGAATATAAATTAGTTATGAAGTAGAAGGTACATCCTTCTTGATTTCAGGGACAGTGGTCTTGATGGTAGTGAGCAGCACCTGGTCAGAGCTTTGCTGAATCCAGTGTCGGACAGCATACTCCTTGGTCCTTTTAGCTATCAGTGAGGTGTCTCCAGAGCCCAGAAGAGAATTCGAGCAGAGGAGTCCTCTCCTGCCGCCATCACTCAAGATAAGCAGAGTTGGCCAGCTGAGCTCAACATTATGCCCCCTCATCTTGAAATAACTTTATAAAAATACTATTCAGAGGGGAATTTACTTATCTTAAAATCAGGAACTGTGAACATCTCCAATACTAGTCCCTAAAGACAAACTATTGAAGTCATGATGACAAATACCTACAGAGCTTGAACAAAACAAAACCAGTATTACCTCATTTTACTACTACAAAACTGACACACATAGAACATTTGTAATAATATATGTCACTACAATATTCATATTAAATACATTCTGTACATAACTTGTAATTTAAATTGATTGTGATTCCTGGTTCCCTTGTAGTTGAATCAGGACACATATTCATTCATGCTAGTAATGAATACATATTGTTATTTGAACCGTTACGAGTGACTTCTTTAAGCTATTCTCATAGAGTGTTATATGTATGTGAGTGTCACAGTGTTGTTAAGAGTAGTGGATTAAATTAAATTGTTTATCTGTCTGTTGTTGTGACTTACACTTCACCATACTCATACCCTAGACACATAACGTAGCATCACACTATTCCAGAATAATTCTGACTGAGATAAGAGATATGTGGTAGCAAGTAAGGTTATCTATAATACACTACTTTTAATAGATATAGATACCTTCACAGCTGATCTCAGTCAGTACACTAAGTCCCCTATAAATATTTATAACATCCCACTTCACCACAGTCACGTCCTGCACACAGCCACTTCCCAACTCCATTCAGAGGTATCAATCCTGTGTGAGATCCTCTTGTACTTATCCAACGATGCAAAAACCGGAGTCAAGTCTATGGCTGAAGTGATTCCCATAAGAGTTAGGGAAGGCGAAAGAGCGAGCAAGGGAATTGGTCACCTCACCTCTCAAAGTTGGAAATAAGGCTCTATCACTTCAGTTCACTACGGCGGTATCTGCAATGGGAGGGCCTTTACCTTTTTAGACCAGTATAGAGCTAAGTGCATCTAAAAACGATCATTTATTGCGTTGTCCCTGCTCTAGTAGAACTCTACTTGACAAATTTTGTTCTAGTGTAAAAGAATATTCTCTGTTATCCCCCTTAGGTCGCTACTGTTTCCCCCCTACGCATATTTAAGATCATAAAGCTATCAGTCGCCATCAATAAAATAATCCATCAGCTTTAACCGGGACGCTTGTAGTCAACAGCCTGTTCTGCCCCCTCGTGTCGTCTGTCTGGGTCGTATATATCCACGTAACGTTATGTAAAATTAATAAGTGCGCAGTAGTCTACAAGGCTGAGTTACAGGCGACAGGCTGCCCCAGTTCTGTTTAAAATAATGATTCTTATTAAATGATTCGCGCTGTAGATATCAGTGAAGGTAAATGAGAAATGACTGCCTCGAGAATATAAGACGTTCTTATTAAGATCTTACTTAAGTTTATTCGCTCCCTCTTCCATTCTATCTGTCAATCCCGGATAAAATACCAGGGAAAGAAACTAGAGCGGTTGACTCCCAACTAAACCACTTTCGGGAAAGTCACAGGAAAAGCCTAGATAGATCGCTTCTCGAGGCAAAGTTACCGAAACCATCCGCTGTCACGCTCCAGTGTACCCAGCTGTAAATGGGTTCATATTTCTGATCCTGAGTTAGGGAAGAAAAAAAGCAGTGAAGAAGCGAACCGTTAACCCCCATCTGATAAAGCTGACACCTCGTATAGGTGAAGTCCCTAACACTTCACTCCCCTACGACAGTACCTTCCCCGGAACTACATTTACCTTTAACCCTTTTGGCAATGAACACGTGCTAAACCCCATGCAACATTACAGCGAAGTGGTCATACCGAAATAAGCCACCTTTCGTTGATAAGGAATACGCCCTGAAAAGGGCTCCCAAGAGTTGTATGAATGATGCAGGTAACAAGAAACTCTCGTAAACCTGCCGCGACGTTGAGTAAAAGTTAAGTGAAAGAATAAATGATAAGTACATCAAGTAATAATAACCTTAGAGTAGCACGCACTTTATCATGTATACCCCCCCCCCCCCTTTCCCCCCATCCATCTCATCAGGCCGTTTGAATATCGATTTAGTTACCGCCCACGCAAGCACAAAATTAACTTCTATAACAGCCTACGTTACAGGTCTGCCACGCAAAATTCAATCGATATCCAGTGGGTTGAAAGCACAGGCGTCAGTCTTATGTTATTACATATAACAATACAAAGAATCGATCACCCTCACAACTTTCAGCAATTTTTTACTCTTTACTAAATACTGCGAAATTAATGCTGCATATTGTAACTGAAGCAATGATATATATATATATATATATATATATATATATATATATATATATATATATATATATATATATATATATATATATATATATATATATATATATATATATATATATATCATTAACTATAATATTTAAAATGGCAGACCTCGTTCGGGTAGATATGTCTCATGATATCTGGAAGGTTTTACTACATTATTCGTTGATTTTCCGTTTTCCCTCCCAATGGAGCCTGAAACTGCAGCTGGTCCACGTGCATGAAGCCTGCCTCAAAGCATTCACGTGTACTTCCAGCGATGGTGTTTGTAGCTATTTGTTTTACATCATGAGGTTGCCAGCCCCATGCTCAACCTTCTGTTAGTGGCCCGTAAGACATGCCTGAAAAAGCAGTACACCATTCTTTCTTTATCTCCTCTAAAACCTCTGGGATCTACGCAGCACGCGGAGCATTACCTTATCAAATCAGCTTTCAACAAAATTCTATCTGCCATTTTCGTTTTCGGCCTAGACCAGGGTTTCTCAGCTGGGTTTCCACGGAACCCTAGGGGTTCCACGAGAGAACGTGACTGCAAAAAAATAAACGTCATTTTTTTTTTTACTTTGCTCGTCGGGCGATGTTAGTGCTGGCAGTGGTGGGCATTGACCGAGAGTCCCCGTATGGTAGTGCGTAATAAGACCGTTTTCACTCCTGCACATACCATATTTCATTAGCATCTTGTGGAGTAGAAATTTGTGCTAAGCTGTTGGGCTTACTCGGATACGGTTTAAAAAAAAAAAGTCAAGTATGTAGTAATTTTAAAACAGGAAAAACGGAAGTTTTTCTACCTACATTACTGACTTGCAATAGAGTGTATTTCCTTTGCGGGGAGAGGGAACCACACAAAAAAGTAAGCTAATAATTTGGCCAAATTTCAGAGGCGTCCCTATAGTACTTGGCACGTGGGGGTGGATCCTACCTTTTACACCTCCTCCCAGGGCCGTAGACATGGGGGGGGGGGGAGATAATACTGTACCGGTACCAAAATAGTGCATTAAAAAAAAGATTTATATTAACTCCCCCTCCTTAATAAAGTCCTATCTACGGCCCTGCTCTTCAAATTGAAAAACACACTTGCAAGTATATTTTTAACAGTAAGTACTATCATAATAGTATCCGACGGTACCCCCTTCCTGGCTGTCACATGGGGTGGACCGCCCCCATCACACCGCCTTAGTACGCCACTGGCCAGAATAAACAGATCCACAGAGAAAAAAAATCATTCTCTACTCAAAAGAGCATTAACAATCGTTGTCTTAGTACTGTGTTGTTCCATCTCCGCTTTTGGCCAAAATTGATTTGAGGTCAAAAATCGACACAATATAGATCATCAATGTATCATTCTACACAATATTTTACAGCTAACTGTTTGGATCCTCGTGAAAAATGTCATTGATACATCCTTCTTTTCAGCTACAAACCCACAAACTTTGAACGCGTTTGGGACCGAAGACGCAGCAAGAGAGATGAATGCAGTCAGCGACCCATAGCTTGACTGCTTGCGTCAGGGTCAGCGAACCAGAGCTGACCAAGACCCTACGCCACCTCCAAGTGGTGGTCCTGAAAACAGGCTGCATTACTGCAGTCTGGCTGAGAAAGTAGGGATCGAAGTGGGAAGGCAAACCCGGTCCCAAAGAATGCCGTGCAAAAGTCGGATGTGTCGGTCGAAAGGCGCAAATATCGCAGCTTTGCTGTAAACAGACACAACGCAACCAACGTCCTTTTCAGGACGAACGAGGAGGAAGAAGAAGAAGAACGCGTTTTTCTCAAAACTTTCTGAAGTGGGGATGGAATACAACAGTAGTAAGGCAACGAATTGTTATTGGATTATTATATTTTCAGCCTGCTGATCACGCTATGGTCACCATGAGCTGTAGATATAATAATGTTTATGCAGGGGTTCCCTGAGACCTGAACAATTATTTAAAGGGTTCCTCAAGGATAAAAAGGGTGAGAAAGGCTGGTCTAGACATTGCCCAATTATCAATTAGCGTCTTTGTATTTAACTACCAATACGTCAAGGCATAAAATCCCACCCCATGCAGACCCAAGTAGAACAGTCCCAACTAAGATGGTTTGGCCATGTCTGCAGAATGGGAGAAGATCGGCTACCACAAGCATGGGAAACAAAGAGCCAGGGATCCAGACCCCCAGGACGACCCAGAGTCCGCTGGGAGGACAACATTAAACAATCTTTGAAGGACCGAGGACTAGAATGGAACCAGGCCAGGAGGAAGACAGCCGATAGGATAGTCTGGCGCTCTCTCTTCCAAACCTCTACACCTCACGGTAGAAGGGGAACGACTAAGTAAGTAAGTATTTAGCTACATGTGAGCGGATAGAGGTTAGGTTACTCTGACCTTCCAGGTGTGGAGGTCTGAAAGTGCGTCGCGTTTGGTTTATGAGCATGCGCTTGTTTAGGATGTCCCGTATAGTTCCCGCTGGTGGTTCTCTGATGAGGCTTAGAAAGCAAAAGATAGTCTTACAGCAGATACTACCGTAGAGGAGTGAAGTGTTGGAAACTTCCCCATACTAGGTCCATCTTCGAGAGATTGTTATTGGAACATTATATTTACAACCTACTGATCATGCTGTGGTACCGTGAGCTGTAGATATAATAATTTTTATGCAGGGTTCCATGTCTGGTGTTACTATGCAACCTAGATATGTATTAGTATGCGCAGTAACACCAGACGGCGGAACAAGCAAAGACATCAAATGCAGAATGAGTAAAGCGAGAACAGCCTTTGCTACTCTAAACAATATCTAGAAATCCTCTCAGTACAGCACAAACACCAAATTGAGACTATATTAGAGCTGTGTACTTTCTGTGTTTCTCTGTGGTGCAGAATACTGGAGAGTAGCAGCGAAGGAAATGTCGAAATTGTCCTCCTTCAACAGAATCTGCCTAAGGAAAATTCTCCGAATCTTTTGACCGAATACCATCACCAACGAAGAACTGCTTACTCGGAGTAACCAAAAGGATATGCACACCATTATAGCTGACAGACGATGGAGCTGGGTTGGCCACGTCCTCAGAAGAGACCCCGATGCCATCACAAGAACAGCTATGTTATGGACCCCTGAAGGAAAATGAAAGACAGGCCGACCAAAAACAACCTGGCGGAGAACTGTGAAGGCCGAGATGCAAAGAATGAACCAGAGCTGGGGCTCTGTACGAAGGATAGCCGCCGACTGAACAAAGTGGAAGGAACTTGTTGCTGCCCTACAAGTCGCCATCAGGCGTGATAACCACTGATTGCTTTGACGGTCGATGACTCCTCAAAGAAGAGGCAGGGGTTCCCTGAAACCTGAAAAAACATTTCAAGGGTTCCTCCAAGATAAAAAGGTTGAGAAAGGCTGGTCTAGACATTGCCCAATTAGCTTACAAAAAACGATAATCAATTAGCGTCTTTGTATTTAACTACGTGTAAGCGGAGAGAGGTTAGATTACCCTGACCTTCCAGGTGTGGAGGTCTGACGGTAAGTCGCGTTTAGTTTATGAGCATGCGCTTGGTTAGGATGTCTCATATAGTTCCCGGTGGTGGGTCTCTGATGAGGCTGAAATATAAAAAAGGTAGTCTTACAGCAGATACTTCCGTTGGGGAGTTAAGTGTTGGAGACTTCACAATACTGGTTCCAGCTTCGACAGGAGAGGTGACCGGTTTCCTTCCTCGCTGCCTCTTATTTCACTAATTCAAGAGTCAGATACTTATTAACAGCTGGGTAGGCTGGAGCGTAACGCCCCGGTGTTTCGAACCCGGAACCGTAGCCACGAGATGTCAGCGCTCTAACCACTGTGCCAGTCTTAACCTGTCTCTGATTTGGCAAAGAAATAATAGGACTACAGCTCGCTCAGGCATGTCGTACCACACTACTAATATGAGGTTGTGCACGAGGCAAACTCAGCTTGTACACTAATTGCTACAAAAACCACAGCTGCAGGAGTATGTGAATGCTTAGTGCTAATGTAATGTAAAGGGACCTGCTGCAATGGTAGCTTCAATCTCTGTCAGGACCTAATAAGGACAATGACAATGCATGTTTAGGATTACTTGTTGACAGATACTAGTGCCCTCGAGGTATACCAGCATTACGTATGTTGTATATTTTGTTTTGTTTTGGGGCGCTGATTCTACATGAAATTAACTTCTGCTTTATATTTCATTAGGAGCCGCGGTAGCATAGTGGTTAGTGCACTGGCTTCCTAGCGCAGTGGTCTATGGTTTGATCCCCAGATGAGGTGGGAATTTTTTAGGCCACAAACGGCTCCTGGGTCGACCCAGCCCCAAATGGGTACCAGAGCAACTCTGGGAAGGTTAAGGCGGCCGGCGTGATGCCGACCACATCACCCCTAGTGTGCCGACGGTCAAGATAATATGGGCCTAACACCATATTCCCAATGTGCCTCAATGGGCGTGTAACAGGTTCCTTTACCTTTTTTATACTTCATTACACACTAATGGATAAAATATATGATAAGCGTAGCGCCCCACGCTTTTTGTCAATTTGATGTTACATTTTTTGACTGCAAGCTATAAACTCCTTGAAAAAATTATTTGTGGCTTTTTAGTGCATAAAAAGCCTGTGTTTAAAATATTTTTATTACATTTTTTATTATTTTAAAGCAATTAAGTTTGCATGCTGTTGAGGTGGGCTTTTTTAGACCGCACACGGCTCCGGGGTCGACCCAGCCTCATGAATTGGGTACCAGAACAACTCTGGAAAGGTTAAGGCAGCCGGCAAAAACGTAAATTTCCCCCGTCTTCCGGCAGTTCTCCTCATGTACTCAATTGAGTAATACGTTTTTGTGCGTGTGGTTCTTGTGCGTTCACTATCAGACGCCGACTTGAATATGTTCAAAGAAAACAGTGATCAGCCTCAGACTGTTGGTTTCTCGGTACATTTTTATTTGACAGGAATGGTACTGGTGATGGCCATATGCGTTTTCTCTTTTTTTTGTGTGTTATCCACTTTTTTAAGTTGATGGTTAGCAGTCATTTTATAAGTTACACTTGTCAGTTGTGTCTTTCTTTAGCTTGTTGAATAGATGGTATCTTAATCTGTTGTGGTCTGTGCTGAAGTCTGAAGATTACCACTTGTTTACTTCTAGTAAGCTGGTAATATGCATCATTTGTTTGACCGCCTGGATGCTCTGCGTCCCACTTGCTCCTGTATCTACTCTTGATAAAGCTCTTGGCCTCTTCGTAAGTTATGTTTGTGTCAAGGTGAGGTAGCTTCACTCACCTACGGCAGTATCTGCTATGGGACTCGAACACCTTTACCCTTACATGAGAAAGCAAAAATTACATCCCGCTATGAAATCAAGCGTTGAACATGCTGGGATCTCACGTCGAGATGTAAAAATAATGTGACATGTCATTTTATGTAAAACTATAGCAGTTAATTCTCTTTATTTTGATGTTTATTTCGTGTGAATGAATTTGACAGATTGAAGACATAAAAATGTAAAATTAGGTAAGTGACTTGTCAGTCACACATGAAGTTTATTCATACAAGAACGTCGGCTACTCTGAAAGTAACTGCCATCAATTCACTGGAATATGAATGTAGTGACAACTTTCCTATTAAACCACTGAACCGACACTAACTTGTACTACTGTATGGCGACACTTTTGATTTCTTCCACGCTTCACAACTTTTCCCGCCAATGGCATCTCCCATTCACGACCGATGTCTATAGCTTCCTTCGAACGTCTCCCGCTCTTTCACCAAGGTCATTTGTTCAACTTGGCGCTAAGCTTCTGGTGTGTACCCACTTCACGTTCTAGTGTGTACAAGAAGACTTTGCACTAAGTGCCCGCGCGCACACACAGTAAAACCAGACAGCCTCACCAGGGAGGTATTAGCCGCCCCTCCTTTTTTTTCTTTCTAGTATCATTCCCAGAATATACAGTACCTCTCTTTCTTTCTACTACTATGCTGACACTTTGCTTTAGGTAAGAGGCGGGAAGAAAATTATTTTTCCTCCTTCAGATTCGGTTCCCCCCTTCCTCACCATACCTCCCCTCCAGCAGATACGCAGAAATAAAAACGTAACGCGGGGAAAGAAAAGCGCGGGGATATTTGTTGGGGCGAATAAGACGCGAAAGGCATCTCATGAATTTCACAACCATACAGGAGGGTGGGATGGTAAATTGCGTGATGCGGCTCCAGACAAAACAATTCCGCATAAAAAATAAAGTTATCTGTCGCAAACTATAATAAAATGTTCAAATACTGTTAAATATTATCTTTATTTCGTTATCAATTTAAATTACGTCTCGTCGAGGCCATAGTGAACTGTCATATTTCTGGCTACTTTCCAATATGAGCCAAGCAGCTCTACTACAATCCGCGGAGTAATATGTCGCAGTCTATTTGCGGCACGCTGAGCGGGCGAGTCGTACGCGGAACCGCTAGCTGGGCTTTCAAGGGACTTAAAAATCAAAACAAGACCTACACGAACCAACCAATCCGATCTTACGGCGGACGCTTAATAAAAGTCACGATAGTAACGCTACACGGCCAGTACACGTTCGTGGTATTGGAGTATATACGAATCACAACATTGTGCATTATAACTTTACGACGTGAAAATTTTTACGCGCATGGATTAATACTCTCAGTGACTCCAGTGGATTTACATTTAACCGTTATCGTGAACTTCACTCACGAAGTGTTAAACATTCAAAACGGAATACGTATTAGGATATACACGTTTCACGCAGAAGTGGATAAAGGAGACGGTGAATATGTTTTCTCGTAAAGTTGGTGGACACGTAACCAGTTTTTTAACCTGTGCAATGAGCCCACAAGAACTTAGCTGCCAACAGCAGCAGTTTCAACATCAGCAGCATCTACATCAGAACATCATGAATAATAATATAAATCTCAACCAGTCTTCAGTCAGCATTAGTCTACCAAAAGTAAAAAGTAAGTGGCCGAAGTTTTACTATAGTGTCATATCTGAACTTAGTGACATATGTAAGTGACAATTTTAGGGATTATTATTGTTTTTTTTTTTTAAATTGTTTCCAACATTAAGCGAGATGTGTAAATGATCACTTCTGTTAAGTTATCTCCGTTTTTATTGTATGTTGGTTTCTATAGGCTACTCGTACGTTGATGTTGAATGATACTATGCCACGTGTTTCTTGTATGAAGGCTATTTCGGTGGTAGCCTACTAGTTTGTTAAATGATAGTTTGCCAGTAGGCCTATGTTGTAGGGCCTAATTCAATGTGGCTCTTGTTGATGCTAGGTGATATTGAGTTGTCCACATGTTTATTGTATGTAGGCCTACTTCACATGTAGCCTACTAGTTTGCCAGTTCTACATCAGTGGTTCGAGTTGATATAAAATTTTTCAAGTTTTTGTGTTTGTTGTAGGCCCTTTGCACTGCAGTGGTTCCAGTTGATGTTGAGTGATATAGGCTAGTTTGGCACTTAACTGGTAAGCCTTAGGCCTACTAGTTGATGTTAAATGATAATTTGCAAAATTTTTATTGTACTTCAGTGGTGTGAGTTTATTTAACCCCACTCCCTTTCAATGTTACAGCTTTGTCGCAATTTTATTTTTCTTTCAAGATGTGGGAAGCTAATTATTAATTTCTGAACATATGATCGAAGTCTTTGGAAGTCAACCATGATTCGCACAGGGGGAAAATATTATCAGAATGCACTTTCATAATTGTTCAGCAGCCAGACCTGGGCTAAATTGTTCATGCATTCTACTGGACTCACCCCGAGTATAACGCTCATATTCGGAGAATATTACTACTAATGCAGTATTATTCCAGTGATACGGTAAAAGGAATTAATAGTCATGAAATCTGGGCGTAAAAAAATGAAATGGCTGAATTACTTTAAAATTGTAAGGTGAATTAGAACGCGCATTATATAATGTTATGGTGGATTAGAAAGGGCATTACATATTTTTTTTTCATTTGTGAAACCTAAGCTTCACTTATTTATGCCACAATACACCCTTCTGTGTAGGCCTACATGACAGTTGACCACAATACACCCTTCTGTGTAGGCCTACATGACAGTTGACCACAATACACCCTTCTGTGTAGGCCTACATGACAGTTGACCACAATCCACAGTTGATTTTGTTTGATAATGTTCTCCTTATCCACCCCTACTACCTAGACTTGCAGTGTTGCTTTCCATGTAGACGTAGGCCTATTCCTTAACTAGTTTTCCTAGGGTTTTTACATCCAGTGGCTGATAAAACGTTACAATTGTTGCCCAAGAAGGCTTGTCTTTGTAATGTTTTGTTTAAACATATTTAGCGTTGGATGATACTTGTGATAGTGGTATTTCCCATTCAGTGATAAAATTACATGATTTTTGCCTCACAACCTCACCATACATGCACACACTTATGGTACCTGGCGATATAAATTTTTAACATAAATTCTAATTTTTACAGGTTATCGTGAAAACGAGGTACTTGAACATTATTATGAGGTAGAGGACGTTCTAGGCTCTGGAGGATTTGGAACTGTTTATTCTGGATTTAGAAGGAGGGATGGATTACAGGTGGGTCCAGTTAGCTTTTCTTAATGGGTTTTCATCAAGTTCATGCTATTGAAATTTGAAAAATAAATAAATAAGACAGAGTAAGAACGAAAACCATGAACAGAAGAAAATAGTTCTGCTTTAACGCAGTGTGAGCAAAGTTATTTTGTATTTTCTTGTTCATATATTTGGGAAACTGATATAGTTCTGAGTGGAAAGGAAATAACACGAATTTTATCTTTTTGTTTCAGGTTGCAATTAAACATATCTGTAAAAAGAAGGTGTCATCATGGACAAAACTGGTAAGTGGATGTTACCTAAACTGTGTTACCTAGGGCCTATATAGTTTTTCCGATGTTCTCTTCCTTTCGTTAGTGTCTCTGTCACTATACGTCTGTTTTGATGTTTATTCTGTTTGTCACTATACGTCTGTTTTGATGTTTATTCTGTTTCTGTCACTATACGTCTGTTTTGATGTTTATTCTGTTTCTGTCACTATACGTCTGTTTTGATGTTTATTCTGTTTCTGTCACTATACGTCTGTTTTGATGTTTATTCTGTTTCTGTCACTATACGTCTGTTTTGATGTTTATTCTGTTTCTGTCACTATACGTCTGTTTTGATGTTTATTGTGTTTCTGTGGGGGAAACCCATTTTAGTGCGTATGCGTGCCTTTGAGTTCCTTGTTATAAACGGATTTACCGCATTGTGACCCACGCAAGTGCTGTAATAACCTGCGTCTATGGAAATTACCGTCTGAACGAACCCTCTGGGACTGACGCACGGAGTCGTGAGGTTGTATACATTTGTTTTTAAATTTACAAAACTCGGGTTAAATACATTCTTCAAAGAGGCTTCGGGGACGTGTCCTTTCTCCACCTTTGCACGACTGGGTCTGACTTTGAAGAAAGCACCAGAGGACATAAAAATGTATTGGGAAAGAGGCATTCCAAATATTTGTGATGGGGTAAAGGGAGAATAAATGTTGGAAGTCGTCTGCTCTGAACTGGTTGCCAGAAGACGAACTTCATTTTCATTCCCGCATCAGTTCAAACAGAACGAGAAAACAGTGAAGTAGTATCCCCCTTCCTCCCCTAAGGCGGGAACTGTCTGCTAAAAGTGGGTCAGACAGAGGCGGTGTGAACAGTTTGAAACGTTTTAACCTTTGGGTTTGTATTGATCTAGAGCTTAACAGACGACAAAAAAAGATTATTTCTCTCCCCCCTTTCAGTAGTCCGGTGGTTGTGGGGAACCATTATCGCCGCTGTCATGCTGTGTTCTCACAGAGTCAACTCCCTGGTTTTGTTCATAAACAGTGGATTATTATACAAAGCTCCGCCACCATATAGACACTCTTCCTTTGGTATATCTTTAGTCAGCATGAGACGCTTAGTAAACTTATCGGGATTGTCCAAAGAATGGAATTCACAAATATAGCAAGGGGTAAACAAAAGTCTTCACTTCTTTGCATTTTGAGTCAGTGATGGAAGATACGTTAAGTGGTGTGGTTATCTGAAGCGAGACAAAACCGGAGGCGTAATTTTATCCGCTAACTACGCAAACATAAGTGTATCCACTTTCATTTACACGAACATTCTTGAAAGACAGCATAAGATTGACTCTGCATTGCCCTGTATCCTGTTCTGCATTGCCCTGGTAGATACCTTGTTCTGGTAAACAAGACACGATGAGAACGTGAAAATGTTTATCGGCTACAACAACAGGGCTTGCTGTGTGGGCAGTCGTGCCCTACACGGATGCAACCAAAATGTCACTGGGCAAAGTCCTGAGGTTTAAGGATCTTGAGGTTTTTGTGAACATATCTGGGTTTACGGATGCTTAGTAATGATTTAAGTGGATTTCTTCCTTTAACGCTGCCCAACGTGGATTTCTTCCTAGATCGCTGCCCAAAATGGGTTCCCTTCGAGGATGCTGCCCAAATTGGATTCCACTCTAGAATGCTGCCCACTTTGAGTTTCTCACTACACTCATACACGCGGACAGCTCAAGATAGTGTTGAACACTTTTATAACAAAAGGTCAAAGTTATATTTAAGATAACTTTAGTTCATTGCGTTGAAGTAGAATTTAATACACAAGCTATTTGAATCAACATGGAGGCGAAAGCTACAAAAATTTACATTTATGTTCGCTTAATATCGGCACACAAAGAAAGAAGGATGGGAAGTCAAAAAAGATTTATTGTAGTTGAAAAAAATTGTTAGTGTATGTATTTAGTATATTAACGCTTTTTGCAGTACGCATCAGGTGTAGTCTCCGTGGTAGTTCGCCTAATATAATTTGAAAATGCATCATGTGTGAATGATTGCTTCTACGAATATTTTGACATAAGCATACTCACTAATATAACCGACAGGTCTCGTTCTTCGTGGTACCTCTCAATTACATGCAAAACAATTTAAAAAAAAAACACACAAAAAACTTGGAGGCAATCAAAGTGAAATTGGCTTCTCCCAACATCTTTATAGCTAGTGAAAGCGATGGAAATAAGGTCTATATCATTGTTAACGGTTGAAGTACAATCTTTTATAAACTTATGTCTGGATTTAGATCTCATTAATATTATTTGGAATGAATATGTTTTCTTAAATTAACAGGAAAAATAAAATTCGTTGCTTTGTTCGCCTCAAAATTTAATAAAATATTGGGGGGGGGGGGGGGGGGGGTGATTTGCGTAACGACTGCGAGTTATATCATCATGTCCCACTTACACAACTTCGTAGGTCAAACCGTGTCCTACTGAGCGTTTTGCAGCCAGAGGTCATGCAGGAGTTTTTTTGAACCCTACGTACTTAACCAACGCCCTCCGAGGAACGTCAAGAGGTATTTTTACGCTGCCTAGGGGAGCAAAGTCCAGGAGTTAGCGTGCTTTGTGTGTGAAACAGCCTATCAGTATTAGCTAGTAAACACTGCCGAGTCTCATCCCTTTCCAGCCATGCTCTTAGCTTCAGTCCTTACGTGTTATACAGTAATCCGTTCTGATATCTTTATTAGAACGTAATCATTCGTTAACATCTTGTGCTGCTAAATTTTGGGCTGTTAACTTCAGCGAGGCATATGTCATTTATTGGAACTAAACAGACCTTTCTAAATCACTGTTATGAGATGAAGCGCTTAGGATATGAAATGCCATTTTGGCTGTCGCCTCGGCTTATTAATTTTAGATGAACATTTTATTAGATTTCTTTTATTGCATGAAGGTTGTTGTTTTTTAACCTCGTAGATTTAACAGTCATGTGGGCTTGCGCTTTTAATCATCATCTAGATATCTGACCGTTAAGATAATTTAAACTTGATTTTATTTATCGTCTTTTTGGTTGGCATTACATTTCTTGGTCACCAGTACGGCAGTCGGTTATTATTATTCACCGTAATAGTTGCTGTTGACTAATCATGGATTAGATTCGACCGCGACTGATAGCTTTCACATTGTGATGTACAATAGTCCTGATAAGTCATTGTTAAAGATTATCGGGGAAAAGACTGATAAAACATGTTCACAGAGCGTATATTAGTGGATACCGCGACTAACATGTTGTTAAGGCTGTGGGAGGCGTAGCAAAGACAGAAACAAGATATAGCGGAAGAAAGTTATAGTACGGAACATAAAAACTTTGTAGATACATTTCTTGTCACCGGAGATATAATTCTTATTAGATGTTGTGAGTCACACTTGCGTGTATAGCAGCAGATAACCCGCTGCAGTGAATAAGATTACTTCTTCATCGTGCAAATTGTAAGAGACCTCTACACCTCACAGTAGAAGGGGAACGACTAAGTAAGTAAGCAAATTGTAAGAGACGACTAATATGATGATGTTGACGGGGATGGCAATATCATCTGCAACTGCAGTGATGGGTAATGAGTGAAAAAAAAAATGTCAGTTTGTGACGTGTCTTAGACCGATTTAGTTTGTCTGTATGCTAAGCACAGTTTTTTTTTCTTTTTAAACCAGTTTAGAAGATTATTGAGCATTGTTTTATCTTTTCTTCCTCAGTCTAATGGGTTGCAAGTCCCCCTTGAGCTTCACCTTCTCCATCGCGTGCAGCAGGTTACAGGCGTAATTAAACTCATAGAGACATTTGAGCGACTTGATAGCTTCTTCATCGTCACAGAGAGGCCTGAAAATGTCAAGGACTTATTTGATTACATAACAGAACGGGGCCCTCTCCAGGAGAACGATGCTCGGGCATTTTTCATGCAGATCGTTCAAATGGTGCAGGGCATAGAGAAATGTGGTGTACTGCACAGAGACATTAAAGATGAGAATGTGTTAGTGGATTTAAAAACAGGCCAGCTAAAATTGATTGACTTCGGTTCTGGAACTATCTTGCGGGACACAGATTATGACGATTTTGATGGTGAGTACAGAACTGTGAGCTTTTTTGTAATCTTAATGTTACCAGGTTGCCTGTGATTCAAAATGTTGCTTTCAGATAATGTGCTGTTTGCGTTGTCAAGCGTTTTACCGTTTGCTGTTATGTTTTGGTTTTTTATAAGTAATTCCGGGGTTTACTTTAGTATAGACTTATATGCTTATAGTTTCCTTGTAATGTGTTTAATATGAAAGATATGTTCACACGCAGAAGGCGCCTGTTCCTAGCTTTGCTGGAATGTAGAATAACTGGCTTGCATTTATGTATTGAAGTGGCATTCGTTCTGTTGCCTCGTTCGTTTGCTGGTCAGCTGTACGCCTCGATCTCGGGCATGCTGACCTACTTTGTAGCTGTGCGTGCATGGGCTGTATCGATCTTGTGAAGAGGTCATATGCTGACGCGGAAGCCATAAATGAGCTTATCCCACGCCCAATTAACCAGCTATGGCAACATAACAAAGGCAGTGGCTTGAAGTCTCAATGCCTTCATATATCATTCCTCGCGCTCTCCGATAAGATGGAACGTGACATGAAAAACAAAATCAATACTGTTGTGTAAACTGATCGATCCATCTTTGCGTGAACGACCTGATGGTTGATGATAATAATAGTAATAACATGGGGGGAGAAACACACGTCACACATGTTGCCTATCGTATATTTATGCATGGCGTCTCAATCTTCCTTTGGAAGGGACCATGCTTTTTGGAGGATTAAAGCGACAGCTTGTCTGAAGCAGGATTAAGACGGCAGCAAATTGTCAGCTGTTGTGGGTTACCTGCTCTAATCAGTCTTAATAGCACGCACGTAACTATGGCTCGTGTAGCAACATCAGACGGCATTGGAGTTCTTTATATAATCAAAAGTTTTCACCTTTGAACCATCGTTGTATAAAATTGTTGCGTATTCGCTGGTTTGCTGTAAACCATTTATCACCAAGCGTGACTAAGCATCTTAAATTTCAGATCTATCCCACAAGATGGTCATGCAGTGGTAATGGTTCACCATCTGATACCATAAGTCACTTTCAGCCTTCAACTTCTGTCTCAGACCTTATCATTTATGCCACTACCAAATGCCCAGAGTTGAATATTTCCCGGTGCAAACACACCTTTTGTTTCAGCTTAAACCACGTTATAGGGCGTTATTTGAGTTTTGGCATTTTTCATGACATCATTGTGTTGAGATCAATTATCAACGGGTTAGAAACGATTAATTGCACAATATTATAATTAAATTATCATTTACAGTACTATTTCATAATTGATTATGGTGTTCTATTAAAATTAATTATGTTTGATGAGAAAACCCCAGTGGTTATAAATCAGTGAAAACGTTTTAATTCCCCCGTCTGCAAGAGGTATAATGCGCCATCAGACATGTCACTTGAAAGTTAAACTATATTCACTTTTAACCAGTATTGATTGGCTTCAGTTTGATGTGAGAGCTTAGCAGATTTATACTAATCTCCACTTATGCGACTGATGTGTTTCATATTAGTCTTAGGAAAGATTATATAATCTTTTCCTGTAATTCGCGCATGACTGTGCATAGCGCTACCTACTCGAAACGAAGAGAAAAGTCTAAACCCAATATCTCAGTGACTCATCTTTAGCTTTGGAAGATCAGAAACGCAGAGGTTATTGACAAAAAGTACCTGCTTTAGCGAAAGGTGGGGGGCAGGGCTCATCCTCAAAGTTATGGCTTACGGTAGATGTCTGCATTGCGCTTTTTTTTTTTTAAAGCGAAAAAAGTGGGAACAGTTTTAGCTCGTCTGTGCTCTACCTGAGCACTGCGTATTAGAGACAGGCGAAACTGGAGCCAGACAGTGCTGTTATGGAGGGATGTGAGGGAGTAAGTAGTCTCAATCGGCAGAATGCCAAGAAAGGTATGCCAGGACACGTGAAAGCGAGAATACTTTAGAAAAGAAACAAAAAACGCTAAGAAGAAAGTACGAAGCTGCAATGTGATAGGCTAACATCGAAGTTCACTGAAATATTACCAGTGAAGCCACACACAAATAACTGGCAATGTGGAATAAGCTGGTGGCACTTATACAATTTAAATTTTGTGGCAAACAATGTAATCTTTAAAAACATCCATGTTCCAAAATTATGCCCAATATTTTAATTGCTAGAATAACTCATCGCTTTTGTTTTAAACATATATATTCTCTTTGTCGTGTAGGGCGTTTCAATATTATTTGTTAAATTATGTTGTAGCTGACCGTTGAGTGGCTCACTGATTAAAGCCCTGTAGAAATGGGTACTTGACCCCGGTCTTGAGAGTTTGGGGAAAAGAAAGGCAGCGAGGAAAAAACTGATCACATAGTGTAGCGAAGTCACTAACACAACTTCCCTGCGGTACGACCTTTAATGGTAGAGCTAGCAGTTATAAGGCGATTTTTTTTGAGAAACAAAAAAGCTGCAAAATTTACTTCTAGCAGGCAATCATTGCATACGATACTGTCAATATTTGAATTACCATCTTCTATATTCTATCGTCTTTAAAAAAAAAATATGCACCCTTTCACCGGTTCGTATGTCTGTGAAGTTGAAGTTAACTTCCGACTCTACAAATGGCTTTGCCGAGGTCCGTGCTGAAGCTGATTCTTCAGTCAGTTATCCCACGTCAACTACCCCCTTACACTCAGTGTTATTCTATCGCTTGTCCATAACATTACAGCCCACCAAAATATAAACTCGTGGCAGGTGCAAGCCTGCTTTGAAAATGTGTTAAATACTTTGATGTAGCCTGTTTATTCACAACATTTCTCACATTATCAAACATTAATAAATGTTACTACTTGTAGTTTAACTTCAAACATTTCTCTTTACAAGCAACCAGTCTTGACTTTTGGATCCTTTATGTGTCTTCCTTAGGAACTCGTGTGTACAGTCCCCCAGAATGGATCTGCAACCGTCTGTACAATGGCAGACAAGCCACTGTTTGGTCTCTAGGGATACTTCTCTTTGACCTTGTCAATGGTGACATTCCCTTTGAACAGGATGAGCAGATCAAGGCTGCTGAGCTCCACTACAAAGTTTCCCTGTCACAACGTAAGTATACTTAGTTTTTAATCACCACCACCAGTGGATTTGTCATCAGCTCTTTTCTACATATCACCAGACATTCTGTGCATCATTGTCTTCATAATTTGTGTTTTCTTTGCCTTTCTTTCTGAAGAAACAAAAGGGATAAATTCATCTATGCATAATTATCTGTTTTACAAACTTGACATCAGTTAGTGTAAACATCATTGTGTAAACAATCTTCACGTGCTCATTAACTAGCTAGAAATATGGGAGCCTGCTCTAATAAATTTTCTATTGATTGTTTTCTTTGCAGACTGTAAAGATCTCATACGTAAGTGCCTTTCCATCGAACCTCAACAGCGACCAACCATAGAACAGATTCTGCACCATCCATGGATGACCAAAGTCCCACCTCCAGTTCCCATTCCAGAAAGTCGAAAGAGAACGACAGGATCTGGCCAGGTTGTTGACATTGCACTTCTGAGCAGCAGTGAAAGTCTATGACCGCACATACTTTGTTAGTTTATTTTAATAAGTATCCATCCAGAGCAACTGGCTGGCCCCTCAGTCTTTGGTCAGACTCCAAGTCTGCAGTGAAGGGGGAAGAAGAGAAGAGCCTTTCGGATGGATGCCCAGACATATCAGCGCCTGTCAGAAGTGACACCAGCGGCCCTCAGAAATCCGCCACAACATGAACTGTTCCTTGGCTGAATGTTACACATCCCCAATGTGTGCAACTGTGTGGAACCCACTGAAAGCTCCCATCAGTTTTGATATTCAGTCCCTTCACGCATTGAAGAGCGGCAGAAATACTTCCATTGGATGGTAGAGACCTGTGTTGTTTATCTTCTGGAGCTAAACCAACCGTTCAGCTGTCTTGATCAGAGAAGCACTACTGATTATTTCAGATGCAGTCAGTAAACTATAGCGACATCACATACTGTCAAGATTTACAGTAGACTGTTTCCACATAGTCAACGATAACGTAAGACTATTTCACATGTAGTCACAAATCACTTTAGACCATTTCAAACATTGAGGATATTTTAAACACGGTATTTGTGTGATATTTACAACAAAATGGTTCCACATAGTACATCATCCTGTTTCCTGTATGAGGTTGTGGTGATCACTTAAATTACTATGCACCTGTCTCTGGACATTAGTATGGTGTTACTGTTATCCATCTTGGCTCATATTTTGACAGAGGGATGTTGTGAGATCTCAAAGAAGCATAAACATATTACCATTCTGCATTTACCTGTTTAACTTTAGAATAAGGGTTATGATCATTAACTCTTTCACTCCTGGTAGGTACTGCGTTGTTAACCATACTACAGCTGTCAGTTTAACTTTAGAATAGGGTTACCACTATTAACTTTAGCGATTCTCTGCTATGGTTGACTATCAACACGTGATGAACTCGAAATACAGAAACTTAAAAAGAAGACGGAATAGACAGTTGAAATTCTTTGTTCATAAGTTATTCATGTCTAACTATGCACTCTTATTAAATATAACTTAATTTGTTTTGTAGGTGGCTCAATCTTTGCAACATTATCATTGCTTTCTTTTTTTTTTCTTCTTTCTTTCTATCTGTCCTACCTTCGTCCACTCAGTTCAATTTCACTTTGATATCAGTAAACATCTAGACAAAATCTAATGATCGGTTGTCTGTAGAAGAGCCTTTCAAAGAACTATTCATGACTTTCCTTGTCCAGTGATTTGTTGTTGCTGTTGGTTTTGTCTGCTTGAATGTTGTTTGAAAACATCATCTCTTCAGTGGTTATTCTGTCATCTATTAATCGCCTTCTTCCACTGCCAGATATAATCTGAAGCATTCCAGAACAGTATTGTTGATTGCTCTGCCCTTCACAAATGTACTGTTACCATCCCCTACATCAACCCTTTATTGTACAATTGAGCATATGTTTTAAAATCAAGATAGAAGTATGGTTACCAAATTGTAGTGCACAAGTCAAATCCTATAAAAAAAATTTTATTTAATAAATTATTGCTCGTGTTAATCATTCACTGCCAACAGATTTTTACAGTATGTCCTTTGTGTTTTGCTTTTGTCATATAAAAATGTATGGCAGTCTGATACATTGTTGACAGTGCTTACTTGGAAATAACACAATCTTATTTTAAAACTTGATTTAAAGGCAAAAGACATGAGGCATGGAACAACAGATAAAAGAATATTTCAGTGAAACACCTTCTTCAGCAAAACTGCAGACACAAAAATAACAAAATAGTAAATGTTTAAGAAGTGTTTAAAACAACAGCAAACTAACCAAATGCTTAATGACAGCTGTAGCAGCTCCTAGCAACAGAAGAGAGTATGCAACACAGAATTAGAACAATTCATGATGTGTGCCATGTACATATGTAAGTATGAATGTAATTTATGGTCATTTGGTAATTTATTGACATGATCAAATAATACTTCTGTAATGTCTAATTTGTAACGATGATGCATTGTTTCGTTGTTTAGTTAGTTAAATTCATGTAGCAGGATTATTCATGATGAATGTTTGGCTCACATTGTTAATAATAATTTAACCTATGTTCCCTGTGATGAGGAGAGAGTGTATTTATTGGAATGTCTGCTTGGCTTCAGTGCTGTAAATATGGGTGTTAGATTCCTGCTCATGATTGGATACCATTTTTTTTCTTGATGCCTTTTTTTTTTTTGTGTTTTCTCTTTTAGTTGTTGTGAAAATGTGTTTTACCTGACTAACATTGTCGCTTATTTAGTAATAAAAGTGAGAAATTCCTTTGTTTGGCATCACTGACACCTTGATCACATTTTCTGGGAAAGGGCATACACATACACAGCTTGTGATGTACCTTGGATTGGGATTATTGATATACTGCCAGGTGCTAAACCAGCATGTGCTGCTATTAGTAATTTTTATTTTTTGAGGTTTATGCACATGATCATTCTCACATTTTACCAACCCTTAGAATAGCAAACTGTCAATTTACCAATCCTTAAGATAGTCCGTTTCTTTCATTCCCCGAAGACGTGAATACCTGGCAAATCATGTGTTTTTAATTCTCTTCTGTTCATTAATTCACTTCATTTGATTCATTCTAATATTTCCAACTATTCGTGTATTTAGTGAGTCGTGTCATCTGTTGCTTCCTTTGAAATGATAACAGTTTACTGTCCATTTGCTTATGTCTCGTCTCACATCATTATTTATATGGATTAATGCACTTCCATTTGCACTGTTTTGTTTTAAATCTATCCTCGCTGTGTCTTCTTGGATGATGCCATCTGGGTGTCTTCATATCCTATCTATTTATCATCTAAGGCAGCAGGCTAAGACTTTTAGCCTAGAAGCAAGCAAATTATCAATGCAAAAGTTGTACATGTATGTCAGTTGGGTCAACCCCCCCCCCCCCCCCCCCCCCCCCTTTTTTTTTCCTTTCAACTTTTAAGACATTTTGAATTTTTTTTTTGGAAACGATATGATGCATGTCGTTTCTTCTTTCATTTCTGGGAAATTTCCCATCTTGTGACACTTTTTTTTGAAATGTGAAGGACTTGTCAATCCTGGATGGCCACAAGTTTGCATGTGTAATAATGAAGATATTTTATACTTGTTTCTGTTAAAACAAAGATTAAGTTGTTTCGCTTCAACTGTCCCCTTAACTATTCTACCCCATTTAACTATTTTTGACAAAATATCAAATTGGCCTGAAAAAAAAATTTATGCGTGTTTCTTTTCTTGGTAAGAAATGTGGTTCAATACCGCATCGAGTGTCTAAAACAACCACCATAAAATAACAATCAGCACCAAAAAAAGTGTTTTTTTATTTATTTATTTATTTTTTCATTTAAATTATTTAGTTATTTTAACATTTAAACCCATTTTGTCTTCAGTACGTCATATTGAAGGACCAATCTTGTAATAATCAAGTGAATATGGCATGACCAGTCTTAATCTTAAGTAGTTAGTGATGTTCACTTTTGATGAACGTTAATTGTTTTAGAACAAAGGGAAAATCAATTCTTCTACAAATACAAGACATTTTGTTTTTCTACCCTAACGAGAGGATAGGGGGATGTATTTTGTTGACCTACTTCATTTATTCCACACAGTTACTCAGCCAACTCTCCATTTATGTAAATAGACCGACTATGATGTTAATTTATTTATTATGAAACAGCAAGGGATGAATATACACGTGTGAAAGCATATTTATTGTATATGACAAGAGTGACTGATCACAGTTTGTTGACTTGATGAATATTGGCAGTAACTTATGTAGTGTGGTTTTTGCCTCTTTACTTTGTAAAAATGTAAATTATAGAAGTGAATATTATGTAAGATGTGTAAATGGTTGATGTGTGATGTTCGCTCTTATTTATATGAGTGAAAAATAATGGAAGCATGCATTATAAATAGAAATGGTGGGACAGTGTGTAGATAGGAATGTGAACTTGTGTGTTTGAGTGTTTTATGTAAATAAATATTTTTTAATAAAAATAACTTGAATTTACATTTCAGTGTAACGTTATTTTGTTCAACAGCTTGTGTTTTGTATGTCTTGTCGCATCTTGTAGGAATATTTAACAAGATATTACTAGGTGGTATAACCAGATGGAGCTGGAGAAGAAAGGAATGGTCATAAGCAGCTCTAAAACAAAATCCATGGTGATATCACGAGAAGAAAGAAGACATCAGATTAAGCTGGGAGAACAGGTCCTGGAGCAGGTCGACCACTTTAAATACCTCTGAGCTATTATAGACCGACAGGGAGGCATCAAAGAAGAGTTGGCCACTCAAAAAGCAGCAGCTGGGAGACTTTTTTTAGGCCATAAATCGAGGATTCCTCAGCAAGAGAGAAGTTGGTAATAAAACGTAGATGGCTGTATATCATTCCACCTATGTCCCAGTCTTGACATGGATGCGAGTCATGGGCAATGACTACAACCCACAAAAGCCAGATCCAAACCTCAGAAATGAGGTATCTGAGGAAGGTGGTTGAAGTAACAAGAAGAGACATGGTCCGCAACCAGACGATACGTCAAGGCCTAAAATCCCACCCCCTGCAGACCCAAGTAGAACAGTCCTAACTAAGATGGTTTAGCCATGTCTGCAGAATGGGAGAAGATCGGCTACCAAGAGAAGCATGGGAAACAAAGAGCCAGGGATCCAGACCCCCAGGACGACCCAGAGTCCGCTGGGAGGACAACATTAGACAATCTTTGAAGGACCGAGGACTAGAATGGAACCAGGCCAGGAGGAAGACAGCCGATAGGATAGTCTAGTGCTCTCTCTTCCAAACCTCTACACCTCACGGTAGAAGGGGAACGACTAAGTAAGTTATAACCAGATGGTACCTGTTTCACAAAGATAACACTAACAAGATCTGCAAAACCGAAAGTTAGAAACAACATACCTGTTATTAGAAACACGGAAAGCTGATGAATGAAAGGACGGTCTGAGAAGACAGGAGAGAACTGGCCAACTCTTGACAGAAGCCTCCCTTCAGAAGTGTAACTTTAGGCTAATTAATTTGGAATTGAACCTTCCCTCTAGAGAGAGTTAATTGAATTCTAAGCTGCCCAGCCATATACATGCTTGAAGTCAGTTGACCAGAGCAAGTTATGCATTCTTTTAGAAACAGGCAAGAATAACAAATAACTTCTAGATCACATGAAGACTGAAAAGGATCGATCACGTAATCAGACAGAAGGTCTAAAGATATGCATATACAGTGTATGGTTGGCTGCAGACGTGAAGTTTAATCTTAGAGGTAGAATTCCAAACAGAAGGCGAGAGATCGATGGCCCAGGATTCGGTTGATAGTGATTACATGATGGTCAAAAGATTAGTCTCTTTTGTGTGGATAGGATACAGTTTCGTCCTTCTGCGGTGTAAGCTGCCCAGGTTATCATGAGACGTTCTAAATAAAGATGCCCAAGCTAGTTAGTTTATAATAGAAGCAATCTGCGGAGAAACCCGAGGTCTGTAAACAGATAATAAAAATAAAAGTGTGGTACAGAAATAAATCACAGCGGATTGATCAACCGCTTGCTAGTCACATTGATTACGGAAACAACAATTAATATTCTGTTGTACCAATAAACGCCTTTAGGCGTAATGGAACAACGGATAATTTCTTGTTGCCCTAAGACGCCGCAAGGCGTAATGGCCACAGACTGCTTGGTCGGTCGACGGCTAAGGATGGAAGAAGAAGACAGAAATAAATAAAAAACTAGACAACTGAAAAGTAACAAGTGATAGGCTTAACGGGAATTTTATATTGCAGAAATAAAGGTGGAAACTAGACGACAGAATAGTAACAGGAGCGATATGCTTCCCGGGAAATGTTGACATAAATGGGTATGTTACAGAAAAAAGAAATAGAAAACTAGACATAAGAAAAGTGATAGTCATACCGGGAAATCGAACCCAGGACCATCCGATCGTCTCACTATGGGAGTGACTAACCACATTGCCAACTCAGAAAAAAAAAGTACAAATTGGACGGTGCATATCGTTACACTTCACGCAACTGTGGAATATACCGGGAAAGGACCCACGCTTATAGACGCCATTCACTTCTATAACGTTCTTATTTACTAGTTTTAAAAAAAAGAAGATAAAGGTAGTCCAATAGCAAATACTGCCGTAGGGGCGTGACGTGTTAGAGACTTCATTTTACTAAGTGCAGCATCGAGAAGTGGAGTGATCAGTTCACTTCCGTGCTGTCTTTTCCTTCCCTAACTCGACAGGAAATTCAGGTACCAATTTACAGCTGGGTAGACTGGAGCGTGTCGGTACCGTGAACCGAACCAGGAGCCTTTGCCACGTTTAGTCAACCCTCTGCCAATTGTGCGCTTTATTTACTAGTACAGAAGTGTATTCACCAGTATAGTTCGTTTATTGCATACGTAGTTCACATGTATGGTGTTTTTCCCAGCATTTTTGCGATTTCTTAGTTTTGTATTCTGCTCGTTATTATTTCATATAAGATACAGCGAAGTTACCTCGCCAGAACGACATCTTCGTTCACCTTTCAACTCCCCTAGGAGCATAGGCTTCCAACACAACAAACTTATGCCAGGTCTTCCTGTCACGTGTCATCAGCTCTAGGTCTTTCCATGTGTTCTTCATCCCCGTCATGTCTGTCTCCAGTCCTCGTCTCCATGTCTTCTTTTGTCTTCCTCTACCTTCTTTTACACCGGGGATTCCAGAACAAGGACTGCCTGGTAATGCTATCAACAGGTTTTCCTCGCCAAAACTAGGATACATGTAAAAGATAGCAAGAAACGCTTCCTCGCCAAAACTAGGATACATGTAAAATATAGTAAGAAACGCAACACATCAGACAATAGGGAAGAAAAATAAAGATCGCTCAATGATTGCGTTCACGGCCTACCAAGAGTGACATTACTGCTTTTCAAAAGAGGCGCGTTGGATGAATCAGCCAACTAAACAAAACGTAAAGGCGATCAATGAGTTAAACTATTCATAAGGGTGTTACGAGAACAGAGGCCAACGAGAATTACCTCCACGACCACAAAGCCTTCGCCAGGGACAAACGATCTTTATCTCGTTTTCGGCTGGTTGTCCCTATGTTCCAGTCTTGACTTATGGATGGCAATGACTACAACCCACAAAAGTCAGCTCCAAATCTAAGAAATGAGATATCTGAGGACAGTCTGTCGTGGGGTGAAAGAGAACCCAAAAGGCAAAGGCATCCTAACTGTACTGTCGATTTAGTGCAGCGCACATGTGATAGGACAGACTGGCTCATAGAGTGTGAAGGTTGAATGACATACAACGACCAAGAAAACGGGTTACTAAGAGACCTCAATCTTGAGTTTCACCTCCACGTATGTTTTAGTTGTAGCCACCCACTCTCTCTATTTTCCCTGATAAGACAGATAGAGAGAACAAATAAAAGGTTGGAAAAACTGTATGTCAGGTCTCTCTCTTATGTATCGATAACACAACAAGTCTAACCCAATAGTGTAATCCGCTTTGAAAATATCTTCTATCCTAGCTCTCTGAAATAACTATATTTCTCTCGGTGGTTCCCCTGACGAGGGATTAAAGCTACAGCATGCCTGCCCTTCTCCGGTCGATCACTGACTGGTTACTGGGGGGAGGGGTAGAGAAAATTATATGTTTCTTCTATATCTACAAACGTTAGCTGCCTAACACTGCTTTTAAAGTCAGATGAGATCTCAGCCCTAAAGAGTAGAGTCACTATGCGACTGAGTACCCGTCTGTGCTACTATGAGGAGTGCTTTAGCAAGCTCCATCTGTGTATGGCAGCAAATCAAGTAAACAGACTCCTTCTGACTGTGTAGGTTACTAGGTGATGTTGGTTGGCGCTCAATCCTGACTTAAAGCGATGTTTTTGCTCTTTGACTTGCAACTGAACCAACTATTGCGCTTGGAACGAGACATGATCCACATACCCGTTAAACATTTATTACATGACAGTAAATGATAAACTTATGACATATAAGGAAGTTAACCCCTTCCTGATCTCCTTCACAAATTACAAGTACACCTTTCATCCCCTTTGCAAATTACAGCTCACCTCCTTTCCCCCTTTTCTTGATGCCGCCACATAAAAACCTCCACCAATTTACACAAAAGATCTGCGAGGCCGAACGCCTTAATGTATAGATAAATTTATCTCAAGTAGAACACTATGTTGGTTTTCCCCCGCTAGAGATTATCCCCATTCTAACCTTACGTTGATTAGCAAACACACTTCCCTTATTAAAATTATGAAGATAAAATTACCCTAGATCTATTTCATTTATTTAGTTAACATCTGTTTACACGATAACCCAATTATAAACAATAATCGACCAAGTGTCGCTTACCCAAAACAGAAAAGTATCCGTGGGTTTCTAACAGAAAAGGAATCCATTGATTTTGTGACTGAATTGCGATGACTTCCAGTATTCACTTCACATAACAAGTTCGTGTTCGTTGCTGCTAGTAAGTAGGAAAGTATTTAGGTCTCACTTTTATCAGGAAAATGGCCTCTGATCGATGTCTTCTTGGGTGCAGGTTGACCACCCGCAACAATTCTGCGGGACTGCCCGTGATAAAGACACTGAGGAAACGGAAGATTCCCCCCCCCCCCCCCACCCGATGCTACAGAATTAAAGAATTAAAGTCTCTCAGTTGACAGGGAGTTTTGAGAAGCGGCCGGGCCCTCAAAAGGTCCGAAAAACAGAGCTGCTCAAGGAATATGAAAAGGCGCCGAGCCGCCGCTGCTCACCTTCTCCCGTTTAATTCAAAAGACATTTGAGGACACTTGCCGACCAACATACTAGAGTTTCGTTGGCTGGTGTAGACAAGCAAAAGATGCATGAGTGAAGAGACCTCAGGGGTTGTCTAAATGAAGATTGACACTGACGAGTTTGAAATTTTACAGTAGACTCAACGGAAAAGTAGAGGGGAGGGGTCTAACATCAAAGATAAGAAAGAGGCGGTTCTACCGCTGAGAAAATTATGAGTGAACGTATCACACGGCGATTGAAGTAACAAGAAGAGAGATAGTCCGCCACCAAACGATACGCCATAGCCTCAGAGCCGAGTGTAACAGTCTCAATTACGATAGTTTGGGAATGTCTGCAGAACGGGAAAAGATCGGTTACCACGATAAATATGGGCAACCTAGAGCCAGGGATCCAGACCTCCAGAACGAACCAGAGGACAACATTAAACAATCTCAGAAGGAACAAGGATTAGATTGGAACCAGGCCAGGAGAAAGACAGCCGATATGATAGAATGCCCCTCCTCTCTCTCTCTCTCTCTCTCTCTCTCTCTCTCTCTCTCTCTCTCTCTCTCTCTCTGTCTGGAAAACCTCTACACCCCAGGGTAGAATGGGAATCACTAAGTCCATGACAAAGGTCTGGTAACGTAGGTGCTGTAAAGGTTGGTTGTTGGTTTTAATTGAATATATTTCGATTGCGAGACTATTGGTACTGTGACGATATGGTTGTGCGATCTCACGTCCACTCCGTCAGTATCACTTTTTTCTTCATATTTCTCTTACTCTCACTCATCGCTTTTAGTTGGCACAAATTTTGCCCTTCCGTTCATTATTATGTGGCATATTTTATGCACCATTTTTTACTCTCTATGGTGAATCTAGTAGGGTGTCGTGGAATATTCTAATCCACATATATAAATTAAAAGGTAAATGTAAAGCCTAACAAATAAATTTAATAAAAGAAAAGAGAAATGGTAAAAGAAACAGTGCTGTCACAATGACTGTACGCAAAATCCCCTTGTGTTCTCATTCGTCTGCAAATTGTAACGCTTTCACGTTGATAGTAAAAGCCTACTGTATTATTACCCGCTTTCTTCAATGAAACGTGTACTGTATTTCTTGGAACAACCTTGAGATACGCAAGCTGATCAATGACCTAAATTTAATATTTCATTCATTCCATTTTATACACGGCGTAACTAAAAGACAGATAAAGCAGGAGAGAGAGAGGGGCGAATGAAGGCAGGAAGCATGCAATACTAAACACGCGTCGCGCGATACACAATTGCTGCCATCACGCGTGTAAGGCCACATGCACTAACTTTTTTTCAGACGGACAGTGATAAAAACACTAACCTTCCCAGAGTTAGGTTTTAAAAAACCTGGAAAACGCTTATTGGGAATTATGACAATATACTGGTTTACGTTTGAAAACATGACAGTACCCAGACACCACATGGGGGATGGAAGTGAACAGGAGGTGGTAGAAAATGCACATTTTGAACGCAGCCACCTAGCTCCCTTAGATTGAGATATTTGGGTTCCTTAGGGCTTGCTGACACCGAATATGTTAAGTGTTACGCAAATAGTCCAGGAATTAATAAATTATAACCAAAATAAAATAGTGGGGGTGCCTGACAGCATGAAATCATTTCTGCTCATAAAATTTTTTTATAACGTGTTTGAAAAAACATTACGTTACAAAAATAGCCTACCATGTTATCTCCTATTTGATTGGAGCGCAACAAATATAAGACTAAACACGATTGGTCGGGCTATAAATACTATCTTGTGTTGTCAGGGGAAACGTGAAAAGGAGTACTTTTTTGAAAAGATGTGTAGACATGGTTTCATTGGGTAGAGCTGCGAATATACTCAATTCAGAGCGTCTGTTCATTGCCACATCTTGTAATAAACCTACTAAGAAGCAGTGCGTTGAGCACCAGTGTATATTTTTTATAAAATAAAGCCTGGGACATCGGCAGATCGGAGTTGTGCTATATTCATTGCCAGTCAACGAAACTGTTTATTATTCCATGAATTGTGGTAAGCTTGAAATATTCAATATCTTTTAATGAAAATTGAATGTAAATTGATAATTTATGTCTGTATATATGTGTAGTTCAGTAGCGAACATGATGTAAAGCCTATGGTACTCCAGCCTGAACAGAAGGTGTCGGAGGAAAGTAAAACTGCATGGAATGGCCAAACAGTACACTGACACCTAGATTATTGATTAGACAGAAATAATGCTGGAATTGCAGAGGCGTGGTAACCATTAGGGAGGGAAATACTGGTATAAAGTATTTCAGATGAAGCTGACATTTGGCCTAACGCTCTGAACTCAATGTTTGTGATGTATTGTGCTCAGTGTAGAAAGAGAGTATAAATTAGTTATGACGTAGAAGGTACATCCTTCTTGTTTCAGGGACCGTGGTCTAAAAGTTATTGAGCAGCACCTGGTCAGAGCTTTGCTGAAGCCAGAGGCAGACAGCATACTCCCTGGTCCATATAGCAACCAGTGGGGTGACCCCAGAACTCATTAAAGTAATCGAGCAGAGGAGGCCTTTACTGCAGTCATCACGAAAGATAAGAGAGTGTGGCCATGGAGCTCAACATTATGTACCCCCATCTTAAAATGACAGTGTAAAATAAAATTAAGAGGGGAATTTAATTGTTTTAATATCAGGAACTGAGAACATCTCCAATACTAGTTCCAATAAAGACAAACTATTGAAGTCATGATGACAAATACCAACAGAGCTTGAACAAAACAAAACCAGTATTACCTCATATTACTACTACACAACTGACACACATAGGATACTATTAAAAATATATGTCACTACACGATTCATATTGAAAAATTCTGTACATATAACTTGTAATTAAAATTGATTGTGATTCCTGGTTCCCTTTGTATTTGAATCATGACACATATACATTCATGACAGCACTGAATACATATTGTTATTTGAAAAGTTATCAGTGACTCCTTTAAGATATCCTCGTAGAGTGTTTTATGTATGTGAGTGTCACAGTGTTGTCAAGTGTGGTGGAATAAATTAAATTGTTTAGCTGTCTGTTGTTGTTATGACTTACACTTCATCATACACATACCCTAGACATATAACGTAGTCATCACACTATTCCAGAATAATTCTGACTGAGGTATACATATGTGGCAGCAAGTAAGGTTATCTATAATACACTACTCTTATTAGATATAGATACCTTCACAGCTGATCTCAGTCAGTACACTAAGTCCCCTATAAATATTTAAAACATCCCACTTCACCACATATATTGGGGGCTCGTCCGGGATTCTGAATCTTTCCCTATTAAAAATATTGGGGGTAATTCACTTCAGGGAATAATAAGGATTAAAAGGTATCCTTGGGTGAAAATAAATAAGGTTGAGCTCACAGTGCCTGTGTTGTCCTAAGTTAGTTAGTCATAGATAAAATTGTTTAGTTACATATTTTAGACATTTATCTGTTAGACAATGGCCGACCTGGCAAAATTTCGATCTGCTGCTGTACAGACTGCGAAAGAGTTAGGAATGGACGGGCAAATTATGATTTCTTATGTCACTGCTGAATGTGACAAATATATTGAACGAGAAGAAAGAAGATTAGAAAAAGAGGCCGAAAGAAAATTAGAATCTGAAAGATTGGCCGAAGATAAGAGAATAGAGGCTGAAAAGGAAATTAAGAGGTTGCAGATTGAGGCTGAGGCTAAGAAATTGGAAGCAGAAAGAGAAGACAAAAGATTGGCTGCAGAAAGGGAAGAGAAGAAATTAGCTGCAGAAAGGGAAGAGAAGAAATTAGCTGCAGAAAGGGAAGACAAGAGATTAGCTGCAGAAAGGGAAGCAGAAGATAAGAGATTACAAAGGGAACATGAGTTACGACTAAGGGAGTTTGAGTTTCAAGGCCATGCTCCTGAAAATGGTGCCAGTCCCTTTGCCTCTGATGCCACTGCTAGCCAAGGAGCCTCAACCTCAGCTATGAATTTTCATTTAGATCATTTTGTTGAGAAAGACGATGATATAGAGAGCTATCTAAATAGGTATGAACTATTAGCTACCACATATGGGTTAGAGAGAGAAAGGTGGAGCTTAAAGTTATCTCAAGGACTTCGTGGGGCAGCTTATGAAGTTTTTGCAAAAATGAGCAGAGTGATCAGGAAAATTATGACATGCTAAAGCAGGCTCTTTTGTTAAGATATGAAAAGAATGCAGAATTTTATAGGAAAAAATTTAGGAATGCTAAACTATTGTCAGGTGAAACCTATCACCAGTTCTCTGCACGAATAGAGACATACTTGGAGAAATGGACTTCTCTGGGGAAAACCCAAGATCTTAAGGAAATGGTCCTTATAGAGCAACTAAGAGAGTCCATGGCTCCAGACCTGAGAAAGTTTCTCATGGAACAAGGTGCAGAGAGGCTGGGTGAGTTGCTAAATGTTGCTGAAAGGTATCAAGCAGCTCAAGCAGAGGTAACAGGCAATAAAAAGAAACAAGTGGATAACTTTAGGGCACCACAGAACTTTAATAAATTTGATCCTAGGGATCAAAACAAAGGTAAGCACCAGTTTGATAGGCCACGGTATGAAAATAAAAATAAAACCCCACAATTCGATG
The DNA here is from genome assembly GCA_024509875.1 of Oreohelix idahoensis. NCBI lineage: Eukaryota > Metazoa > Mollusca > Gastropoda > Stylommatophora > Oreohelicidae > Oreohelix > Oreohelix idahoensis. The sequence continues at coordinate 36,432 of JAMPIV010018618.1, forward strand.
AAAGGAAATATGATGAAAGAAAATCTTTCAACCAAGGAAAAAGGTGGTGTAAAAATTGTAAGATGAACAATCATGACACTGACCGTTGCAGAAGGAAACCTGTGTATATGGCCACCCTTCAGGTCAGGTCGACCTCAAGACAGGAGGAGGATATTATGTTGGATACCACTCCAGAAGAGATGAGGAAGGCACAGGCTGGGGACAAGACCCTCAAGCCTTGTTTCAGGAAATTGTCAACTTGTCGTACAACTCCAGGCAAGGGAGATTTTTACATGAAAAACAAGTTGATGTATAGGAAGGCCGGAACTAGATCCCATGGTCACGGACAGCTGGTTCTTCCAAAGAGATATAGGACAGAATTAATAAGGAGCCTACATGTGAAACCAGATGGGGACCATGAGAAGATAGGTACCATCATTCAAAAGGTGGCTCACAATTATTATTGGCCCAAAGCAAGATGGGACATTGAGAATTTTGTAGAAAGGTGTAGCATAGCACATGAGGGAACACCCACAAGTGGGAACATTGATCAGGACCTGGACACGCCACGGGGCAAAATTAGGCCTGATAATAAAAAGAAAAATAAATTTGATAAAGTGGACCAAATGGAATGGGAAACCCCTTTTCACGGACAAGCTTCACTTAACTGTTTTACAATGGCCACTATGCGGAGAGTGCAAAAGGATGTCTTACCCCAGGATAAGCCGAAAATCCCTCAATCGGACTTAAACAAACTGGAGGAAGAAGATGTAGAGAGGAAATCTCTCATCAAGAATTTTAAGTGGGGAGAAAGCCCTAAAAGAAAAATTGGTAGCGGTCGTTTTATGCATGATAATTCTGGGAAGAAAAATCATCACTATAGAGCTTCGAGTGGAAGAGACCATACCGGTGCATGGACAAATAGGTCCACAAAATTAAAGGTCCATATGTAGCTTTGTTAAGAACGTGGACTGATGAAAAGGCAGAGGAAAACATTACATCTTCATACCAATATGTGAATGAGCTGACCACTCGTTTAAAAACTGGCTGGAAACTTGCCAATGAAAATTTGAAACAAGCCAGGAAGAAACATGCTGCCTATTATAACAGGAAGGCGAAAGACAGAGATTTGGCTGTGGGAGAGAAGGTACTGCTTCTTCTCCCCGGGAGTCAGAATAAGTTACAAATTGGATGGCAGGGTCCATATACAGTTCTAGAGAAGGTGTCTAGAACAAATTATAAGATAGATAAGAAGGGGAAAGAAAAAATCTATCATGTGAATCTCCTGAAGAAATATTTGGAAAGAGAACATCAGGAAGAGACACACTTGTTGACCTTGTCCATCGCCATGGAGATGAAAAAGGAACCACTTTCATCATTTGAATATCCATTACACCCCTGTGAGACAGCAGCACAGGTGAAAATCAGTACACATTTAACGAAAACTCAGAAAGAGAGAGTGCAACAGGTTCTAAATAATCATGCAGAGGTGTTAACAGACCGACCAGGGCATACAAACCTATTGGAATATGATATGAAACTGATAGACCCCACACCTGTCTGTATGAAACCATATTCGATTCCGTTTGCTAAGGAGAAAGCTTTGAAGGAAGAGATAGACTATCTGTTGAAGGAAGGAATTATTTCCCACAGTGAATCTTCGTATAGTTCCGGTGTTGTACTCTTAAGGAAGCCCTCTGGAGAACATAGACTCTGTATAGATTACAGGAGACTGAATGCTATTACAGAAGGACAGGTGGATCCACTGCCAGATACAAATCAGTTGTTTGCCAGACTAAATAAAGCTAAATATTTCTCAAAGGTGGATCTGAGTAAAGGATATTATCAGATTCCAGTAAAGCCTGAGGTTAGACCATACCTAGCTTTTAGTACCTCAGAAGGACACTATGAGTTTAATAGATTGCCATTTGGATTGAAGAATGCGCCTAGTGTCTTCTCTAGAATGATGAGAAAATTATTGGACCCTCTGAATAATCCATGTATAACAAATTTCATGGATGATATCCTTATAGCAACAGAAACATTTGAGGAACACATTGACTCTCTGAATATGCTGTTTAATCGACTTAGGGAAGCAAATTTAACAGCCCGACCAACCAAATGTTGCGTTGGATGTAAAGAATTGAAATTTTTGGGACACACAGTTTATCAGGGAAACATGACCCCTGACCCAAAGAATTTAGAGAAACTACAGAAAGCCCCGAGACCACAAACCAAGAAGGACGTGAGATCCTTTGTCTCATTATGTGGTTTCTACCAGAAGTATATTAAAAACTTTAATTCCATATGTGCACCGTTAACTGATTTGACACGTAAAGGACATCCAGATCGCATTACATGGACACCACCATGTGAAATGGCTTACCAAGAATTGAAGGAAAAGCTCACAAGCAAACCTATTTTGAAATTACCTGACTTAAGTCAAGAATTCATTGTAAGGACGGATGTCAGTAATATTGGGTTAGGTGCAACTCTACTACAGAAATCAGATGCATTGGATGGGGAATTAAGCCCAGTGGCATATGCTAGCAGAAAGTTGAATAAAGCTGAAATCAACTACTCAACTAGCGAAAAAGAATGTCTTGCAGTAATATGGGCAATAAAGAAATTCAATATTTATCTATATGGGAAGGCATTTAAGTTGCAAACGGATCACAAACCTTTATCGTTTCTAGCACAGGCTAGGCATGAGAACTCTAGGTTACTCCGATGGTCCTTACTTTTGGCTCCATATAATTTTAGCATTGAGTATATATCTGGAAAAACAAATTTGGGAGCGGATTTTTTAAGCCGCCATCCGTGTGATGAGAATCACCGTAAACCCCAGAAATAATAATAAATTTCTCTATGTGTATATAGAATAAAGGACTGACATATAATGTCTGTTTTAAGAGGGGAGATGTCGTGGAATATTCTAATCCACATATATAAATTAAAAGGTAAATGTAAAGCCTAACAAATAAATTTAATAAAAGAAAAGAGAAATGGTAAAAGAAACAGTGCTGTCACAATGACTGTACGCAAAATCCCCTTGTGTTCTCATTCGTCTGCAAATTGTAACGCTTTCACGTTGATAGTAAAAGCCTACTGTATTATTACCCGCTTTCTTCAATGAAACGTGTACTGTATTTCTTGGAACAACCTTGAGATACGCAAGCTGATCAATGACCTAAATTTAATATTTCATTCATTCCATTTTATACACGGCGTAACTAAAAGACAGATAAAGCAGGAGAGAGAGAGGGGCGAATGAAGGCAGGAAGCATGCAATACTAAACACGCGTCGCGCGATACACAATTGCTGCCATCACGCGTGTAAGGCCACATGCACTAACTTTTTTTTCAGACGGACAGTGATAAAAACACTAACCTTCCCAGAGTTAGGTTTTAAAAAACCTGGAAAACGCTTATTGGGAATTATGACAATATACTGGTTTACGTTTGAAAACATGACAGTACCCAGACACCACATGGGGGATGGAAGTGAACAGGAGGTGGTAGAAAATGCACATTTTGAACGCAGCCACCTAGCTCCCTTAGATTGAGATATTTGGGTTCCTTAGGGCTTGCTGACACCGAATATGTTAAGTGTTACGCAAATAGTCCAGGAATTAATAAATTATAACCAAAATAAAATAGTGGGGGTGCCTGACAGCATGAAATCATTTCTGCTCATAAAATTTTTTTATAACGTGTTTGAAAAAACATTACGTTACAAAAATAGCCTACCATGTTATCTCCTATTTGATTGGAGCGCAACAAATATAAGACTAAACACGATTGGTCGGGCTATAAATACTATCTTGTGTTGTCAGGGGAAACGTGAAAAGGAGTATTTTTTTTGAAAAGATGTGTAGACATGGTTTCATTGGGTAGAGCTGCGAATATACTCAATTCAGAGCGTCTGTTCATTGCCACATCTTGTAATAAACCTACTAAGAAGCAGTGCGTTGAGCACCAGTGTATATTTTTTTATAAAATAAAGCCTGGGACATCGGCAGATCGGAGTTGTGCTATATTCATTGCCAGTCAACGAAACTGTTTATTATTCCATGAATTGTGGTAAGCTTGAAATATTCAATATCTTTTAATGAAAATTGAATGTAAATTGATAATTTATGTCTGTATATATGTGTAGTTCAGTAGCGAACATGATGTAAAGCCTATGGTACTCCAGCCTGAACAGAAGGTGTCGGAGGAAAGTAAAACTGCATGGAATGGCCAAACAGTACACTGACACCTAGATTATTGATTAGAAAGAAATAATGCTGGAATTGCAGAGGCGTGGTAACCATTAGGGAGGGAAATACTGGTATAAAGTATTTCAGATGAAGCTGACAGTTGGCCTAACGCTCTGAACTCAATGTTTGTGATGTATTGTGCTCAGTGTAGAAAGAGAGTATAAATTAGTTATGACGTAGAAGGTACATCCTTCTTGTTTCAGGGACCGTGGTCTAAAAGTTATTGAGCAGCACCTGGTCAGAGCTTTGCTGAAGCCAGAGGCAGACAGCATACTCCTTGGTCCATATAGCAACCAGTGGGGTGACCCCAGAACTCATTAAAGTAATCGAGCAGAGGAGGCCTTTACTGCAGTCATCACGAAAGATAAGAGAGTGTGGCCATGGAGCTCAACATTATGTACCCCCATCTTAAAATGACAGTGTAAAATAAAATTAAGAGGGGAATTTAATTGTTTTAATATCAGGAACTGAGAACATCTCCAATACTAGTTCCAATAAAGACAAACTATTGAAGTCATGATGACAAATACCAACAGAGCTTGAACAAAACAAAACCAGTATTACCTCATATTACTACTACACAACTGACACACATAGGATACTATTAAAAATATATGTCACTACACGATTCATATTGAAAAATTCTGTACATATAACTTGTAATTAAAATTGATTGTGATTCCTGGTTCCCTTTGTATTTGAATCATGACACATATACATTCATGACAGCACTGAATACATATTGTTATTTGAAAAGTTATCAGTGACTCCTTTAAGATATCCTCGTAGAGTGTTTTATGTATGTGAGTGTCACAGTGTTGTCAAGTGTGGTGGAATAAATTGTCTGTTGTTGTTATGACTTACACTTCATCATACACATACCCTAGACATATAACGTAGTCATCACACTATTCCAGAATAATTCTGACTGAGGTATACATATGTGGCAGCAAGTAAGGTTATCTATAATACACTACTCTTATTAGATATAGATACCTTCACAGCTGATCTCAGTCAGTACACTAAGTCCCCTATAAATATTTAAAACATCCCACTTCACCACATAGGGGAAAGTCTCTAACACTCCACTCCCCTACGGAAGTATTTGCAATAGGACTGTCTTTATCTTGTTTACCACTCCTCAGACGTATTTACGTTCCGTCAGGTGAACTGTGGTATTATCGTAACAATACCCAGTCATCAGACCGGACACCCGCATATCTCTTTGAATCCGCCTGACCACCTTTGGAAACGTGTCGGTCCAACATTTGACCCCAGTGAAAAGCTGTTGATCGTGTTGACACTAGCTTGTATTGTGCGTACGATAAAAGAAGATAACATTGTCTGACCAGACATCTGTCTGGCGGAAACACGCAGATAAAGGCGATAATTGGATAACCTGTCGGGGTAGACGTCTTGGCGGAAGCATTACGCCAGGAAAACATGACCACAATATTGTGGGGTGTAGATATGTGGTTATATACAAGGCTGGCAACCTATATATATATATATATATATATATATATATATCTATATATATATATATATATACATATATATATATATATAGATAGATATATATATATATATATATATGCATACATCCCACGCATCCCGACGCACGCATATGCACATACAGGCACACGTAGGCCTTTATGTATTCGACAACTTCTAGGCCGTTGTTCTTTGTTGCTTTCCATGTTTCAGAGCTCAAAAGAAAAAGTAGGACTGATCTGACATCTCTTCTTCTTCGTACACTCTCAGATGAATACTTGAATGTTTTCAAAGAAAGCAGTAGTCACTTTTAGGCTATTTGAATCTCCGTAGCGCTTTTCCACGAATGGTACTGGTGTCGGCCATATGCGCTTTCTGTGTCCCGCATATGTTGGGCAACTTTGAAGCATATGTTCAGCAGTCATATTATCTGTATCACAGTTACACTCATCGGTAGTTCCTATATTTAGCTTGTTGAATAGATGATATACCAATCTGTTGTGGCCAGTGCGGAGTCTGAATATTATCACTTATTCTACTCTATTGAGCTGGTAGTATGCATCATTTTGTGTATGACCTGGATGTTCTACATCCCATTTGTTTCTGTACCTGATTCTGATAAAACTCTTTGCCTCCTCGAAAGTTACGCTTGCATTAGGCTGAGGTAGCTTTCCGCCTTCCTTTGCCAATCTGTCAGCCTCTCCAATGCCGATGATGTTACAATGAGATGGGATCCATTCTATCACAACTCTTTTGAATCGTTGATAGTTTGTGAAGCCACTATTCTTTGGCCATCCAGGTCTGCATTATTCTGGCTTGTCAACGTTGCAATTACTGACAGTGCATCGGTAAAGAAAGCAACTCTTGTCTCTGTTCTTTCCTCTGTCATTATAACCTCTGATCTGACGTGAATTGTGTCTTACAGTTAACGATGTTATGAGCTCTCACGTTTAAAGCTTCATTGTTTTTTTCTTTTTCTTTGATCCTTAGCCACCAACTGTCAAAGCAGTCAGTGGCCATCACGCATGGTGGCGTCGTGTAGGGCAGCAAATAAACTGCTTCCACTTTGCTCTATTGGCGGCCAGTCTTTGTGCAGTGCTCCAGCTCTTTCATTCTTTGCATCTCGGCCTCCACAGTTCTCCACCAAATTGTTTTTGGTCGGCCTCTCTTTCGCGTCCCTTCAGGACCCATAGCATAGCTGTTCTTGTGATGGCATCGGGTTCTCTTCTTCTGAGGCCGAGGCCGACCCAACTCGTGTCTGCCAGCTATGATGGTCTGCATGTCTTCTTGGTTGCTGTAGCAAATGTAATTTTGCTGGGGAGGTTAAGATGTGATACCTAACAAGAAAGATAGTTGTGTCTGTGTTAACTGTGTGAGGTCAAGCACATGTAGGTCCCTGACTACAAAAAGAATGATGATGATGATGATGATATATTGTATCAGGGAACCTAACGCTACCTCCCTAGATCTCACACAGGCCGTATTTTGATTCTAGTGGCTGATGTATGATGTATCTAGTGTCTAGGGGTGAAATGACGATGATGGTACATCAACACAATACACTTTAACTCACTATAAGAAAATGAATAAGACGGTGGTTAAAGTTTTCTTTTAAAATTTGAATTTTTTTTTCTTTATACAATTTAATCTGCCTGTCCCGCCAACTTCTTTTGGACAGGTCTTTGAAAATGAGGAAATATATTTACATATAATGCTGTAACTAAAAATATGGACTCTTGGTCCCATGAATATATTGTTAATATAGAGTTCCTGTAGGTGTATTCACAGACTAAAACTGTAATAGTTGCTAGTGATTGTCATTTGTTATGAGGAGCTGTTGTTTTCATCAAGCCCCATATAATTCAATGTTATTTTTATAGGAACTAGTTTCTTAGGATGAAATGTCAGAGGTCCCAGCTGATAACGTGTCACCTGGGATTCTTGGTAGATCGAATATAAGTCAGTATATCAATGTAGAGACAATGTAGATCAGCACCCACACGCAAGCTCCTTCAGACTATCAGCTGACAGCTTAAACTTTATAATGGAGACTTTACACCCACTCATCAGGTTTCCTGTCACCGGATGGTAACAGGAAATAAAAACTCTGCAATAAAAAGACACCCTGGCCTTTTCAACCTGATCACAACTTCTTATCCCTATATATATACATGACGGTATGGGGTCAGCCTCTTGTGCATTCATGTGCTTCTTCTTCTTCTTTGATCCTTAGCCGCCGACCGTCAAAGCAGTCAGTGGCCATCACGCCTAGTGGCGTCTTGTAGGGCAACAACAAATTGATTCCACTTTGCTCGGTCGGTGGCCATCCTTCGTACAGTGCCCCAACTCTGGTTCATTCTTTGCATCTCAGCCTCCACAGTCCTCCGCCAGGTTGTTTTTGGTCGGCCTCTCTTTCGTTTTCCTTCAGGGGTCCAAAGCATAGCTGTTCTTGTGATGGCATCGGGGTCTTTTCTGAGGACATGACCAACCCAGCTCCAGCGTCTGCCAGCTATGATGGTGTGCATGTCCTCTTGCTTGCTACGAGTAAGCAGATCTTGGTTAGTGATGGTATTTGGCCAAAAGATTCGGTAAATTTTTCTTAGGCATGTTGTGTGAAAAGAGGACAATTTCGACATTTCCTTCTCTGTAACTCTCCAGCATTCCGCACCATAGAGAAGCACAGAAAGCACACAGCTCTGATATAATCTTAATTTTGTGCTTGTGTTGTATTGGGAGGACTTCCAGATGTCGTTTAGGCTAAAGAAGGCTGTTCTTGCCTTATTCATTCTGACATTGATGTCTCTGCCTGCCCCGCCGTCTGGTGTTACTATGCTTCCTAGGTATGTGAAGGTATCTGTCTGTACCAATTGCTGATTCCTTACTGATATGGGCTCAGGGTTGCTCACATTGAGCGTCATGACCTCAGACTTCTTTAAATTGATATTCAAGCCCACCTGCTGGCTAAACTTATTAAGTCTATCCGTTTTTTCCTGGATGTGTTGATGTGAATGTGCTAGTAGTGCAATGTCATCTGCATATTCCAGATCTTCCAATGTAGAAAATGTTGTCCATCTTATTCCTCTTGGACTGCCCTCTGTTGTCTGGCGCATCACCCAGTCTATGACTGTTAAAAATAGAGTGGTTGATAAGGGGCATCCCTGTCGTACTCCTGTCTTCACCTCAAAGGTTAGGTTGCTCTGCCCAACACTACACGTAAAGTTGGCATAGAGGCTTTTTATGATTGACACTATGCAGCTTGGAATTCCATAAGCCCTCAGTATTTTCCATAAACTGTCCCTATGTATGCTGTCGAAAGCCTTTTCAAAATCAACAAAATTAATGTAAAGCTGTCTTTGCCATTCTGAGCACTGCTCTATAATGTTCCTGAGAGTGAATATATGATCTACACATCTCCTGTTCTTTCTAAATCCTGCTTGTTCTTTCCTCAGTTTGTGGTCTACTGCCTTTGAAATTCTCTGTATAATTATCCTGCCTAGTATTTTGCTGGGAACTGAGAGAAGAGTGATTCCTCTCCAATTATTGCAGTCTGCAAGATCTCCCTTCTTGGGCAATTTGACAATTATTCCTTTGTTCCACTCTGATGGTGTTGTCCCCGTTTTCCAGACTTGTGCAAATAGTGGTTCTAATAGTTCTGCTGCTAGCTCAGGGTCTGTCTTAAATAGCTCTGCATTTAAGTTATCATGGCCCGGAGCTTTGCCGTTCTTTAACCCTTTGACTGCTGTGATGATTTCTTCTTTGCGTGGAATGCCTGTATTCACATCTAGATCGTTTTCCGCTTCAGGAACATTCAATTGTGTCTCTGGTGGTTCCTTGTTCAGAGTTTCTCTGAAGTGCTCTGCCCATCTTGTTTCCTGTCCCTCTGCTGTCGTGATGAGATTACCTTGCTTATCTCTTACTAATGTAATATTGTTTGCACCTCGTTTTCCGCTGATGAATTTAGTTATTTTGTATACTGTGCTTTGTTCATTTCTCAGTGCTGCCTCCTCTGCCTGTCTTGCAAGATCGTCTAGGAAATTCCTTTTATTGGCTCGGGTTTGGCGTTTAACTTCCTTGTCCAGCTGACTGTACTGTTCGCTATATAGTTGCTTTAACCTGGGGGACTTCGCTTCTGTTTTCTTTCTTTTCATTTCCTTTCTCATCGTTATGGTGTTTAATGTTTCTGGTGTTATCCAGTCTTGCTTCTTCCTTTCCTGGAATCCCAAGCAAGATTTGCTGCTTTCTTTGTATATTGTTGAAATGGTGTTGAAATTCTGGTCTATATCATCAGTCAATGTCTTTTCCTGACTTTTGGCAAATTGATATCGTTTCTTTATGTCGGCCGCAAAAGCTTTTCTGGTAAGGGAGTCCTTCAATTTGCTGATGTCAAACCTTTTCTGTGTAGTTACAGTTGGTGCAGCCCTTCTTAGTTTCACTTTCAGTTTTGCTACTACTAAATGGTGATCACTTCCCACATCTGCACCTCTTCTTACCTTCACATCTTGTAATGCATGTCTCCATCTACCGTTAACCATGATGTGGTCTATCTGGTTTCTGTCCCGACCATTTGGTGATTCCCATGTTAATTTGTGAATTTCTTTATGTGGGAAGAGTGTTCCTCCAATGACCAGGTTGTTAATGCTACAGAAACTTTTTAGTTTAGCCCCATTTTCGTTTGCTGTTCCGTTGCCGCATTTCCCCATTGTTCTTTCATTATATGTATTGTGTGTACCAACTTTCGCATTGAGGTCTCCCATTACTATAACAAGATCATATCTAGGTGTGTCTTCCATTTCTTTCTGCAGTTGTTGATAGAATTCATCCTTGACCTCCTCATCGCTATCATTCGTTGGTGCGTAGCATTGTATTATTGTAGTGTTCGTGAATCTCCCTCTTAATCTTAATCTTATCAGTCTGTTGTTGATGGGTTTCCATTCCAGTAATGTCCTTTCTATTCCTTTCTGTAGAATAATGGCTACGCCTTCATTGTGCTGTCCATCCTCTCTTCCAGAGTAAAGTACTGTTTCTCCTGTTGCTGTTTTAACTTTTCCTGCCCCTGTCCATCTGCTCTCGCTTATCCCTAGAATGTGTAACCTATAGTTTCTCATTTCTTCCAGACCTGTCTTAGTTTACCTGTCTCGTACATTGTCCTGACATTCCAAAAACCTATTCTTGTATCCTGTTTTGCGGTCAGGACATCCGTTTTCATGTCAGTGGCTTCCTTTCGGCTTTCACCACTGACAGTCATACGAGCCACAAACTCCGAATGTCCATCCCGCAGCAAAGTTTGTTCATTTATTGTTGTTCCCGTAAATCAATTGTTTTTTTTACACAGACAGGGGTGTCAGCCCTATGCTAAAACCCCCAACCTGGAGGACCAGGGTACCAGCTTTTGTCTGACCCCTACCCACACAGACCAGTCCAGCTTGGTTGAACCTACCAGGAGTAAAACTCCCACTGGCATAGCTCTGGGGATTGTCAGGGTACACAAGCTGCCATACCGCTACAAGGTATAGGTACCATTGATGGCAGCATTCATGTGCATCAGCCCCTAATTTATGACTCACACCCTTCTGTGACCACACCACAGGTCCCTATGGCAGATACGCCCCTGTACTTTTACATAGTTTGCTTCAATGCAATAACGTGGAGTAACCACATCTCCTTTTATATGATTTTTTTCCTTTTCTTTTCTAACTTATAAACGCTCTAGGCATGTTGAAAAGTGTTCATAGAACACAGAGGCTTCCTAACATTTCCAATACAAAATATTAATACTAAATCATAATAATATGCAACAGTCAAATACAGTTCAATGTGAGGACTCAATAATGTTTGCTTCCGGCATGTCCTTCACTTTTCCACAGCAGTATCTGACTTTTTCAGTTTTAATCAAGCATGTAAATACATAAAGCATTCTTACCACTAGTTCAAAGAAATATGTCACAAATAACGTTGACTGGCAAAGAATATGGCCTCAGTTTTGCTCTGCCCCGTCCAGATAGTGAATTTAGTAGTTAATTTTACAAGTTATCACATCTGATCTCAACGTAGTTGTTTGAATAAAATTTTCTAGTCAAATGGCCACGAGACCACTATGCCTCTTGCCAATATTTATTAGAGCCGACCAATGAAAGCAGGCACTACTACAACTTTTTGAATTTAGTGTGAAAAAAAAAAAAAACAATTCCAAACAAACTATGTGCCTCGTAGTCAGTCTGTGTTAGTTATGCCAATAGAAAAAGATGTGTAGTTTTAGTTACATTTTTCCTATCTCTCCCCTTTTACTCCTATACTCTTATACCAACCAATAGAATTTGAATTACTACAATGCCTCTTTTTTTTTTTAAACTAGCGTCCCCAATAACGTTATGTGTAACGAGCAAGAACAACAGTCTGTCCGGCCAAGCGTTCTTAGACATTTAGTATTTTCTCAATAACTTGGCTAATACTTGGACTACCATATTTTTTAAAACATATTTTTGCTCAGGGGACTCTAAGCTATACTACCATATGATTTTTATGGTCAGTTTCAGTATGGTTTAGATTTTCAAATTTGTCACTGTCAATCGTCAAATACAAATTTTTACACAAGTCGGCCATCTTCCCCCCGTCTCTAACATTTTCCCCTTCTTCTTCTTCCATCCTTAGCCATCAACCGGCAAAGCAGTATGTGGCCAGTACGCCTAGTGGCGTCTTAGGGCAACAACAAATTGATCGATCTATCGCTGTTTCCACCACGCCTAGTGGCGTCTTTGTGGAACAAAAACAGACCAAACAATCTATCGTTGTTTCCGTAATTAGATTGATTGGCAAGCAGGTGATCAGCCCACTGTGCGAAGTTTTTACGGGATGGGGTAAACAGCCCCATGCCCATACCCTCCTTAGTCGCTTTTTACGACATGCGTGGTAGGGTGCAGTGTTACTATTCTTTGCTCCCCTTTCGGGCCCCGGTAACACACGGGTGTAACATTTTCCTCACTATTCAAATAAACCAACTAGTTTGAGTGACGTCAGAATATTACCGCTAGGAGAAAATGAAAAATTGCCTGTGTGTTTGCCTCTGCTGGCTTTGCACACAGCGTGTATATATTAAAGAGACCGCTTGCAGAGCGAAGAGGGGTTTTTCAAAACTTTGGTAGTGTTTTGCGTTAATTATTACAATCGTCTCGTTCTTACTACTGAGAAATGTCCGAATTATTACAAATGTTAGTGTTAAAGTTAACATATTACGTTAATTCAAACGCCAGTTTGGTCTCACAGTTCTGGCAAGTCGTTAATTACAAGCTTTTCCCCCGTTTCGTGCAGCAGATCGGCGAGATGTTAAAATGTTTATTGTACGTTTTCGAAACCGAAACTAAAGCGTGTTTGATTTTACGGCGGGTCATTTTCTTAGCATTCCCACTGCACAAAAGGCATCGCCCTACTGGCGTTGAAGATGAAGGAACACACTGAGAAGAGAACTGAAGACATGCATGAAGGGGTTGAAGAAGACCAAGGAAAGACTGTGACAGGAAGACTTGTAATACGTTTATTGAAGGCCCATGCTCCTTGAGTATCTGATGGGTGATGGTGATCATTTTAGGAATACCATTATCATATTAAAATACACTTGTATCACCTTGTCTCACCACTGTACAAATGATTCTCACTCCTGAACGTTCTATTGTCTCCTCTCTACACGGATGTTTAAGGCGTCAGTCTCCTGCACTTCCTAGCCAACCCTGAACCCTTTCCGTATATTTTTTTGTAATACATTGGGGGGGGGGGGGGGGGAGGGGGGGGAAGAAGAGAAGAATCCGTTTAGCTAGTTTTTTTCCCTCCAGCGTTACCTCCGATGCTCCCAAAACCTCAGGTCGATTTCGTGTCACGTAAGATTAACATCAGAGAGAGTGAGTGAGGGGGGAGGGGGGGAGGGGGGGGGGGGGGGGGGAGAAGAGAGACAGCGAGCACTTTCCGAGATCAGGTCTACGGAAAAAATCAATAGCACTATTTTGTTCCTGGCTCGAGGTTTACGGGTCAGACTGACCTGATTGAGCAACGTTCTTCTGTTTTGGTTTGAAGTTTGTTTGTGCGTGCGGTCTCCTTAACTACGCATGCTGTCAATTTCTCCCATCCCCTCCTCCTGCCCTACCCACACTACTTTCACCCCCCCTCCCCCCATGTCCTTCAAGTCTTGACACTCATCTTCGTCTCGTGTCTGACAGGCGGTTCTTGTCTCGTTTCTCGAGACTCGTCGTCGTCTTTATAATCATCGTCAGTATTATTATCTTCTGCTTCATGTCTTCCGCTTACATTATTTTCTATTTTTTTTTCTTTCCAATTCTTCTTCGCCGTGTACGATTTATTTATTTAATTTTTCGGTATTTTTTGTGTGTGTGTTTTCTTCTACAAATTCTACTATTTTCTTCTTCGAATCATTATATTTCCTTCATCGAATTCTTTTATTTTCTTCTCCGTATTATTATATTTTCCTCTTCGAATTCTTTTATTTTCTTTTCCAAATCATTATATTTGCTTCATCGAATTCTTCAATTGTCTCATATTTTCCTCTTCAAAATTTCTCTACCTTCTTCTCGGAATTATTCTATTTTCTTCTTCGAATTCGTTCTCATCTACTGCTTTTTCTTCTATGTTCTTTATTGCGAGATTGAAGTAAGACCTTTGGAATCTTCGTTTCGTGTTTGTCTGAAATAACTTTCATATTGCTGCATTATATTTAAAAAAAAAAAGTAATTCATATCTTAATTCTTTAATGAAACATTTACCAAAGGCACTAACCATATCTTCTCCTTCCCCCTCCATTTTAATACCCTCAGAAAGTTTTTTCCTTAAAAACTAATAATAATAATCATAAATACCAAGACGGACAGTGAAGCTGCGACTCTAGCAACCACAGCAAGAGCAAATGAGTATTGATTTTATATGCCGGAAGTTGAGGAATTATGGGGAGAGCGTGTTCCTGGTCTGGGTAAAGGGGAAGAAATCTTAGTCTATAACGCATTAACGGAAAAACCCGCCTGTTGCGCAATGGGACGGACACTGCGTTGTTTGTTTATACGGTTGTATTTTTTAATATAACGAGTGGGTGTTGAGTTTTTGGTGTAGGAAGATGAAGGCTGTGGAAAAGGGAAGACGTGAAATAAATAATGTTACTATTGATACGCTTACGCTTCAAAGTGCGTTCTGTCTATTCAGTTAGGAATTTATGGAATGAAAACAGTAAAAGCTGAAGCATTTGTTGAACTGAATTGTTGCGTCTGGCATTTGTGTGTAATTGTCTCTTGAACTCCGTCTATTCCAGGCGCCTTTAACGTATTGCACAGGTCAAAAAGTGGATGCTAAATTGTTTGTTTTTCTTCGCAGGTGATGTTTTTGAGCCAGCGTATTAAACATATATTTATGAGAAAATATCTTAAAAATGTATATTTAAAACAAAATGATCGTAGTATCTTTGTAGAATATTTTAAAGTGTCGTAAGTCTGTGTAAAGTGCAGACACGGGAATAAAAAGATAAAGGCACTCCCATAACAGATACTGCTGCAGGGGGGAGAGGGGGGGGGGGGGCTAAACTGTTAGAGACTTCACGATACTAGGTCCAGCTTCGAGAGGTGGGGGGATGACCAATTTTTCTTCCTCGTTGCCTCTGCCTTCCCCAACTCGAAGAGCAGAGTCCACAACCCATTTTTAAAGCTGGGTAGACTAGCGCGTGACGCCACCGTGCTCCGAACCGGGTACATTCGCCACAAGAGGCTAGTACTTTAACCACTCTGCCTATCAGAAGCAGACGTGAGAATATCTGGCTATGACCAAACAGCATACTAGGGCGAGCAGTTCCCGGAGATATCTGAAGAGACACCTGAAAGAATAGGCACACCACACCCTCAGGCATGTCGTACCAGGCGACTAATATGAGATTGTGCATAGGGCTGGCAACCTCATTATGTAACACAAAGTACCACAGAAACTACCACTACCACAGAAACTACCACTACCACAGAAACTACCACTACCACAGCATGCCAAGGCTTGGCGCAGGCCCTCTGTAAGAGGACTAGCTGTAATGTGTCTCTATGCTCTGCAAGGAGCGCGAAAGAAAATGGAGATAATGATGATGATAATAAGCGGGACTTGGGAGAGCCGTGTTCTATATCGTGGTATCCCATACGACTCATGATGATGATGATAATAAGCGGGACTTGGGAGAGCCGTGTTCTATATCGTGGTATCGCACACGACTCATGATGATGATGATAATAAGCGGGACTTGGGAGAGCCGTGTTCTATATCGTGGTATCCCATACGACTCAGGAGTTTTCGTTCATAACCCTTCAGATCCCCGAGAAGCATAGGCCTTCAACAAACGTATGCCAAGTCTTCCTGTCCCGTGCCATCAGCTCCAGGTCTTTCCATGTCTTCCTCATGCCGCTCATGTCTGTGTCCAATGCTCTTCTCCAATATGTTCTGCGGTTTTTCTCTACCTCTTTTGTCATGGACACTCCAGAACAAAAACTGCCTTGTAATGCTCTCAACAGGTTTTCTCAGTGTGTGTCCGATTTATCACCACCGTCTTCTTAGAAGAAGTCAAATAAATTTTCTATCCATCTTTATCAGCTGCTTATCTTTTCATTTCATTTCTTTATTTATTTTCTCTTCAAACACATTTTAAATTTAAACTACTGTTATTCTGTGTTCTATCTAAATATGTTTTTCTACTTCTGCTGCCTTCTTCTATAACTTTCTATCTATCTTTCCCTGTGAGTCAGACTAACCTGCCTCTAGATGATGGTTATCGCTATTGCAGACGTATAAGATAAAAGTAGTCTCAAATAGATAGTGCGGCAGGGGAGTTAAGTATTAGTGACTTCACATATACATGTTCTCAGCTTAATGAGGTAAGGTGACCAATTCTCTTCATCGCTGTCTTTGCCTTCCCTAAATCAAGGGCAGAGGGCGGTGCTCCCTTTTAATTAGCAAGGTAGACTGGAGCGTGACGCGGCCTGGTTTCGAACCCGGTTCCTTTGCCTCTAACCACCCTGCCCCTCTAACGCTCACAGCACGTGTACCAGAAGTTAATAAATAAAGTAGAATTAATCTCAACAATATATGAGCGCTCGCGCATGTTTATCTACTCGAATGTCCATATTTATGTGTTGGGGTCTTGGGAGACATCTTTTGTCTCAGTATGTTTATATCTGGCGCGCTCGAATTATTCTAACCTGTATCTCGTAACTTTAGCAATTATGAAATGTCATGTGAGGTAACATTATAGTTTGCGAACTCTTTCTTAAAATGGGTCGCCGATCATGTTCACATTTTTTTTTTTTTTGGGTAGGGGGAATCATGCACTGAAGATTCGACGCAACGGTAACCATTAGCCTTTCAAATGTGTCCCCATAGCTCACATTTTAAGAAACAGTGTCAAATATTTCGAGACGACCCGCTGACAGCAAGTACGTGATTAGAATACATTGTCCTAAAAAGAACTGTTCGAACCGAGTGTAGTGGTGTTTGATGGTATTGTATGATGGTGATATTACTAATTGTAATTGTATGAGGCCAGCTGTGAAGGCTCCTGAGATAAAATGTAGTTGAGAATTGTCAGAAGGCCTTTCTTGCTACCACTACGACCTCACACTTAATTTTTTTTTTATGAATGTGGCTACGTAAAGTGTCTAGGGTTATGATATGTAGGGTGGTGTAATAGGTTATAGATATACCCACAGATATTTAACAAGACTAACAAGATTAATAAATGTTAAAATACACTGAACTAACTCAATAGTGTAAATTTTTTGATAGAATTATATTACATTTATTTTGTTCTGGATCAATTTTTTAGGTTGACCAGAACTTAAAAAGGATTTAGAGATTATGAAAGAAATGCATGGAATATTATATCATAAATGCAATAGTGTACATATATATGTACTATACTAGTTAGTTTTATTAAAATGTTCTAGTAGTCATCTACTTGGGAGGATAGTTAATGTTTGTGCTGTTGGGGTGGCCTCATCACACCTGTCTATATTGACTACACAGTGTCCAGAAAATGGTGGGAATTTTTATTGGGGTATTAGTAACTAAACGGTGTTGGTGAATGTCCAGCAGACCAGAGGCTCACTCATCTTGTAGTTGTAGCTCTGGTGCTGAAATCTGGTGGTCCCACCTCTCCGTGCTGGCGGGCAATAATGGTGGTCTCTGTCACAAGTACTGCACAGATACACTCGAGTAAGTCACCAACTGAATAGACACTGCTTGGTTGACAACAGAAACTCACAGCTCTGCAATCAAAGTATGGGCCATGTGTCAAAATCTATTCTCTACCCACGTCTGGACACAACACTGACACAACAACCACATCATACAGACAGGTCAGATCTCTCTGACCAAACAGCACATTTACCATGGTGGGTTTACATCAGATAAATCCTCCCAGACTATAGATTCTGAAAAATATTTATTAGTTTTCTGCCCTAAAAGAGGATAGGTAGTATGTTTCATTATTCTCAACACTTGATCTGTCTTGCCTAACCCTTGCTGGAGTTTATGTACATTGTTGGTCCCTAGACCCTGACTTGGGCGGGGGGTCTAGAGCAAATCCCTACTTGTTTGTAAGGCTAGATTTCGATATGGCAGTATCAAATCACTCGAACATGAAACAATATTCAAAATATATAAGGAAATAATTTCAATCTTACCAGATTATGAATAAATAACACAGAATTGCTAGCAAAACTCAGCTGAGCTGCTGGCTATAGTATGGCGTCCCTAAACTTCTTACACTTTCTTTCATATGGAAATCACCACACTTTAAAATCTGTGTCTATCACTGAACAACTATTGAGAAATGACCCCAAATCCGCGTCTAAGCGCCGACAATATGCTTGTCTGTGGCCAATCACTGCCTAGGTTTATTTGAATTTCAAATTTCCTACACTAAAGTCATTTCAGTCATGCTTCAGTCAAGTATGGATGTTTATCTGTTAGTCTGTCCGTCTCTACTTGTGTTTCTACAAAATGTACTTGATTTTTGAACCAACCTTTCTCTCCCCTCCAAAATTTTGTCGTTAAAAGTTATATTTAGACACAGCTACCACCCAAAAACCCTCTCCTCCATACTAAGTAAATTTGAACACCTGCGTCCCAAGGTCGTGTTTTTTTGTGCAATTAGCGACACTTTTAGATTCAATACAGTCTGTCGATGATGTGAACAACACTGTCTTTTGTCATTATCTTCAATATTATCTATCCGTCTGTAAAATTAAGAACATATTAGTTCACTGCTCAGAATAGGCCATCCGGCCAGCTAATTTTTATATTCCTAACATTAATATTAAGAAAAAAGTACTTTTTAATTTTTGTAATATTCCTAACATCTGCGTTTAGCCGCTGAATTCAAATCAAGGCCTTGGTATCGCGCAAAAGCGTCCAATAAATGACTGTGGCGTAACATATCTATGGTCCCTTCTGTCGAGTTGCTTACTTTTTATGTCAACTTGGGAAACGTGACTTTTCTCCGTTTCCCCCCTAATTGCGTCTCCTTAGCCTTTCCAGTCTCACGCAATCTTTCCAGTCATATTTTTCCTTTTGATCCTCCGTTCCTGTGGTGAAGTGGGATGTTATAAATACTTATAGGGAACTTAGTGTACTGACTGAGATCAGCTGTGAAGGTATCTATATCTATTAAGAGTAGTGTATTATAGATAACCTTACTTGCTACCACATATCTATATATCTCAGTCAGAATTATTCTGGAATAGTGTGATGCTACGTTATGTGTCTAGGGTATGAGTATGGTGAAGTGTAAGTCACAACAACAGACAGATAAACAATTTAATTTAATCCACTACTCTTGACAACACTGTGACACTCACATACATATAACACTCTACAAAGATATCTTAAAAGAGTCACTGATAAACTTTCAAATAACAATATGTATTC
Source organism: Oreohelix idahoensis (assembly GCA_024509875.1). Lineage (NCBI taxonomy): Eukaryota > Metazoa > Mollusca > Gastropoda > Stylommatophora > Oreohelicidae > Oreohelix > Oreohelix idahoensis. The sequence goes on from JAMPIV010018618.1 coordinate 56,111, forward strand.
ATTACTGGCATGAATGAATATGTGTCCTGATTCAACTACTGGTTTTATTTTGTTCAAGCTCTGTTGGTATTTGTCATCATGACTTCAATAGTTTGTCTTTAGGGACCAGTATTTGAGATGTTCACAGTTCCTGATTTTAAGACAAGTAAATTCCCCTCTTAATGTTAATTTTAAAAAGTCAGTTCAAGATGAGGGGACATAATGTTGAGCTCAGCTGGCCAATTCGCTTATCTGGCGTGATGGCGGCAGGAAAGGACTCCTCTGCTCGAATTCTCCTCTGGGTTCAGGAGACACCTCACTGATAGCTAAAAAGACCAAGGAGTATGCTGTCCGACTCAGGATTCAGCAAAGCTCTGACTAGGTGCTGCTCAGTACCATCAAGACCACTGTCCCACAATTCATACGAATAACACAGATACGTTGATTAGCAATGAATTCTGGCACAAACTGGCACAAATTTCCATCTGCCTATGTTCCAGGCTTTTATTGAGCAAAATATATGCTGGCTTCAACGCACTGATGCTTTATCAAGCTATTTTAAACAAGTGGTTTCGAACTAACGCTCCCAAGTGTGTATATCAGCGAGTCTGACCAATGAGCCCCGTTTCGACAAGTGTTTGAAAAAATGTTACCTTTCCCCGTTTCCCCTAACAACCAAGATAGTATTTATAGCCCGACCAATCGTGGTTAGGCTTTCATTTGTTGCGCTCCAATCAATTTGGAGTTTACATGGTAGGCTATTTCTGTAACGTAAATTTTTTTCAAACACGTTAAAAAAAAAAATCTTATGAGCAGAAATGATTTTATGCTGTCAGGCACCCCCAATATTTTATTTTGGGTATAATTTATTAATTCCTGGACTATTTGCGTAACGTTTTACATATTATTTGTCAGCAAGCCCTAAGGAACCCAAAAATACAAATTTAAAGGAGCTACGTGGCTGCGTTCAAAATATGCAATTTCTTTTACCTCCTGTTTCGAAGATGTTCTGTCTGGGTACTGTTATGTTCTCAACCGTAAACCCATCTAATGTTATCTTTTCTAATAAGAGTTTTTTATGATTTATAAACCTAACTCTGGGAAAGGGTAGTGTATTTTATCACTGTCCGTCTGAAAAAGTTAGTGCTTGTAGACTTACACGCGTGATAGTAGTAATTGTGTATCGCGCGACGCGTGTTTAATGTTCGGCTTTCTGCCTCTCCCTTCTCGCTATCCTTTTGTCCATCTGTTCGTTCGTTTTGGTAACGTAATGTAGAAAAAGACATGAATGGAATTTAAAATTTAGGTCATTACGCAGTCTGCCTCTTAATGTTTTTCCAAGAAATACAGCACACGTTTCATTGAAGAAAGCGGGTATAATACAGTAAGCTTTTACTATCAACGTGAAAGCGTTACAATTTGCAGACGAAGCAGAAAACAAGGGGGATTTCGAGTACATTCCTTGTGACAGCACTGTCATTTTACCATTGCTCTTCTCTTTATTAATTTTATTTGTTAGGCTTCATATTTACCTAATAATTTATATATGTGGATTAGAATATTTCATGACACCTCCCCTCTTAAAACAGACATTATATGTCAGTCCTTTATTCTATATACACATATAGAAATTTATTATTATTTCTGGGGTTTACGGTGATTCTCATCACACGGATGGCGGCTTAAAAAATCCGCTCCCAGATTGGTTTTTCCAGATATATATTCAATGCTAAAATTATATGGAGCCAGAAGCAAAGACCATCGGAGTAACCTAGAGTTCTCATGCTTAGCCTGTGCTAAAAACGATAAAGGTTTGTGGTCAGTTTGCAACTTAAATGCCTTCCCATATAGATAAATATTGAATTTCTTTATTGCCCATATTACTGCAAGACATTCTTTTTCGCTAGTTGAGTAGTTGATTTCAGCTTTATTCAACTTTCTGCTAGCATATGCCACTGGGCTTAATTCCCCATCCAATGCATCTGATTTCTGTAGTAAAGTTGCACCTAACCCAATATTACTTGCATCCGTCCTTACTATGAATTCTTGACTTAAGTCAGGTAATTTCAAAATGGGTTTACTTGTGAGCTTTTCCTTCAATTCTTGGTAAGTCATTTCACATTGTGGAGTCCATGTAATGCGATCTGGATGTCCTTTACGTGTCAATTCAGTTAAAGGTGCACATATGGAATTAAAGTTTTTGATATACTTCTGGTAGAAACCACATAATGAGACAAAGGATCTCACGTCCTTCTTGGTTTGTGGTCTCGGGGCTTTCTGTAGTTTCTCTAAGTTCTTTGGGTCAGGGGTCATGTTTCCCTGATAAACTGTGTGTCCCAAAAATTCCAATTCTTTACATCCAACGCAACATTTGGTTGGTCGGGCTGTTAAATTTGCCTCCCTAAGTCGATCAAACAGCATGTTCAGAGAGTCAATGTGTTCCTCAAATGTTTCTGTTGCTATAAGGATATCATCCATAAAATTTGTTATACAGGGATTATTCAGAGGATCCAATAATTTTCTCATCATTCTAGAGAAGACACTAGGCGCATTCTTCAATCCAAATGGCAATCTATTAAACTCATAGTGTCCTTCTGAGGTACTAAAAGCTAGGTATGGTCTAACCTCAGGCTTTACTGGAATCTGATAGTATCCTTTACTCAGATCCACTTTTGAGAAATATTTAGCTTTATTTAGCCTGGCAAACAGCTGATTTGTATCCGGCAATGGATCCACCTGTCCTTCTGTAATAGCATTCAGTCTCCTGTAATCTATACAGAGTCTATGTTCTCCAGAGGGCTTCCTTAAGAGTACCACACCGGAACTATACGAAGACTCACTGTGCGAAATAATTCCTTCCTTCAACAGATAGTCTATCTCTTCCTTCAAAGCTTTTTCCTTAGCAAACGGAATCGAATATGGTTTCATACAGACAGGTGTGGAGTCTATGAGTTTTTCATATCATATTCCAATAGGTTTGTATGCCCTGGTCGGTCTGTTAACACCTCTGCATGATTATTTAGAACCTGTTGCACTCTCTCTTTCTGAGTTTTCGTTAAATGTGTACTGATTTTCACCTGTGCTGCTGTCTCACAGGGGTGTAATGGATATTCAAATGATGAAAGTGGTTCCTTTTTCATCTCCATGGCGATGGACAAGGTCAACAAGTGTGTCTCTTCCTGATGTTCTCTTTCCAAATATTTCTTCAGGAGATTCACATGATAGATTTTTTCTTTCCCCTTCTTATCTATCTTATAATTTGTTCTAGACACCTTCTCTAGAACTGTATATGGACCCTGCCATCCAATTTGTAACTTATTCTGACTCCCAGGCAAAAGAAGCAGTACTTTCTCTCCCACAGCCAAATTTCTGTCTTTCGCCTTCCTGTTATAATAGGCAGCATGTTTCTTCCTGGCTTGTTTCAAATTTTCATTGGCAAGTTTCCAGCCAGTTTTTAACCGAGTGGTCAGCTCATTCACATATTGGTATGAAGATGTAATGTTTTCCTCTGCCTTTTCATCAGTCCACGTTCTTAACAAAGCTTCAAGTGGACCTTTTATTGGCCTTCCAAACAATAATGTTGCCGGGGCCATACCGGTTGAACTATGGGGTACCTCCCGATAAGCAAAGAGGGCGGCGTGCAGGTACTGGTCCCATGTATCTGGTTTTTCGTGTGCCAACTTTCTCAGGATCGACATCAATGTGCCGTTAAATCTTTCCACTTGGCCGTTCCCTTGGGGATGATACACACTACAATGGAAGTGTTTGGCCTGGAAGATCCTGAAAACTTCTTCAGTTAGTTTCCCCTTGAACTGAGAGCCATTATCAGTCAAGATTTGATTGGGAAAGCCTAACCTTGTGAAAATTGTGAGCAATGCCTCTGCCACATGTTTTGAATCAATCGATGACAGGGCTACTGCCTCTCCCCACATAGAACAAGTGTCCACCAGAGTCAGAATGTAGCTGTTCCTTCTCTTGGTTCGGGTGAGAGGTCCCACAAGATCCACGGCAACTCTCTCAAAGGGTGTTCCCACTATGGGCATTTCCCCCAGAGTTGCTGGTGCAGTCCAATGTTTAGGTGCTACTCGTTGGCACTCTGGACAGGATTTTACATATCGTTTGATATCTTCAGTTATTCCTGGCCAGAAATAGTGACAAGCTATTCGCTGTCCTGTTGCGCTGATTCCCATATGACCACTGAAGGGAATCGCATGCCCTAGTTCCAACACTTTAGTCCTATATGAAGTGGGAAGGACCAGCTGTCCGTGACCATTGGATTCAGATCCAGCCTTCCTATATATCAATTTGTTCTTCATATAAAACTCTCCCTTGCCTGGAGGTGTATGAGATTTGGGCAACTTCTTGAAACATGGCTTGAGTGTTTTGTCCTCAGCCTGTGCCTTCCTCATCTCATCTGGGTGAGTATTTATTGGATTATCCTCCTCCTTCTTTGTCTGTGATCTGGTCTGCACTGTTGCCAATATCACAGGTCTCTTGGGATTCCCCAAGAAGACATATCTACACCCCAATATTAGAGGGTAGATTGGCTCATTTATCACTGCTGCTTTTATGATTCCTTCCACATATCGCGTTTTCACTTTTATTCGGGCGACGGGAAGTGTCATGGTAGCTACATCCTTGGTTGCAGTTTGAATCTCCACTGTTTCTGTGGTGTATTGATCGGCCTGCACCAGGTGAGAACTCACAACGGAATCGTAATCTAAACCGGTATCATATAAACATCTTATAGTGACACCATTACAAATGACATCTTCACACACTGGGGGGTGGTATGGTTCCTGTAATTCTTCAGGTTTGCCCTTCTTTTCCTTTTTCCCCGATGTCATAGCAGCAAAATGAGGAGGTTTCCTTCTACAATGGTCAGTGTCATGATTGTTCATCTTACAATTTTTACACCACCTTTTTCCTTGGTTGAAAGATTTTCTTTCATCATATTTCCTTTCATCGAATTGTGGGAATTTATTTTTATTGTCATACCGTGGCCTATCAAATTGGTGCTTACCTTTATTTTGATCCCTAGGATCAAATTTATTAAAGTTCTGTGGTGCCCTAAAGTTATCCACCTGTTTCTTTTTATTACCTGTTACCTCTGCTTGAGCTGCTTGATACCTTTCAGCAACATTTAGCAACTCATCCAGCCTCTCTGCACCTTGTTCCATGAGAAACTTTCTCAGGTCTGGAGCCATGGACTCTCTTAATTGCTCTATAAGGACCATTTCCTTAAGATCTTGGGTTTTCCCCAGAGAAGTCCATTTCTCCAAGTATGTCTCTATCCGTGCAGAGAACTGGTGATAGGTTTCACCTGACAGTAGTTTAGCATTCCTAAATTTTTTCCTGTAAAACTCTGCATTCTTCTTTTCATACCTTAACAAAAGAGCCTGCTTTAGCATGTCATAATTTTCCTGATCACCTCTGCTCATTTTTGCAAAAACTTCATAAGCTGCCCCACGAAGTCCCTGAGATAACTTTAAGCTCCACCTTTCTCTCTCTAACCCATACGTGGTGGCTAATAGTTCATACCTATTTATATAGCTCTCAATATCATCGTCTTTCTCAACAAAATGATCTAAATGAAAGTTCATAGCTGAGGTTGAGGCTCCCTGAGTAACCGTAGCATCAGAGGCAAAGGGACTGGCACCATTTTCAGGAGCATGGCCTTGAAACTCAAACTCCCTTAGTCGTAACTCATGTTCCCTTTGTAATCTTTTCTCCTCCTTGCTTCCTTCCCTTTCTGCAGCTTCTTCCTTTCTTTCTGCAGCTAATTTCTTCTCTTCCCTTTCTGCAGCTAATTTCTTCTCCCTTTCTGCAGCTTGTCTTCTTTCCTCGGCTTCCAATGCTTTAGCCTCTTTGTCAGCCTCAATCTGCAACCTCTTAATTTCCTTGTCAGCCTCTAACTTTCTTTCGGCTTCAAACCTTCTTTCTTCGCGTTCAATAAATTTGTCACATTCCGTCGTGACATAGGCAACCATAACTTGCCCATCTAATCCTAACTCTTTTGCAGTCTGAACAGCGGCAGATCGAAATTTGGCCAGGTCCGCCATTGTCTATCAGGTAAATTTTTATAATGTCTACCCAACAATTCAATTTCTAACTATATATCTAATGGACAACACAGGCACCGTGAGCTCAACCTTATTTAATTCCACCCAAGGATACCTTTTAATTCTTATATTCCCTGAAGTGAATTACCCCCAATATTTTTAATAGTTAAAGATTCAAAATCCCAAGAGCGAGACCCCAATATATGTGGTGAAGTGGGATGTTATAAATACTTATAGGGAACTTAGTGTACTGACTGAGATCAGCTGTGAAGGTATCTATATCTATTAAGAGTAGTGTATTATAGATAACCTTACTTGCTACCACATATCTATATATCTCAGTCAGAATTATTCTGGAATAGTGTGATGCTACGTTATGTGTCTAGGGTATGAGTATGGTGAAGTGTAAGTCACAACAACAGACAGATAAACAATTTAATTTAATCCACTACTCTTGACAACACTGTGACACTCACATACATATAACACTCTACAAAGATATCTTAAAAGAGTCACTGATAAACTTTCAAATAACAATATGTATTCATTACTGGCATGAATGAATATGTGTCCTGATTCAACTACAAGGGAACCAGGAATCACAATCAATTTAAATTACAAGTTATGTACAGAATGTATTTAATATGAATATTGTAGTGACATATATTATTACAAATGTTCTATGTGTGTCAGTTGTGTAGTAGTAAAATGAGGTAATACTGGTTTTATTTTGTTCAAGCTCTGTTGGTATTTGTCATCATGACTTCAATAGTTTGTCTTTAGGGACCAGTATTGGAGATGTTCACAGTTCCTGATTTTAAGACAAGTAAATTCCCCTCTTAATGTTAATTTTAAAAAAGTCAGTTCAAGATGAGGGGACATAATGTTGAGCTCAGCTGGCCAATTCGCTTATCTGGCGTGATGGCGGCAGGAAAGGACTCCTCTGCTCGAATTCTCCTCTGGGTTCAGGAGACACCTCACTGATAGCTAAAAAGACCAAGGAGTATGCTGTCCGACTCAGGATTCAGCAAAGCTCTGACTAGGTGCTGCTCAGTACCATCAAGACCACTGTCCCACAATTCATACGAATAACACAGATACGTTGATTAGCAATGAATTCTGGCACAAACTGGCACAAATTTCCATCTGCCTATGTTCCAGGCTTTTATTGAGCAAAATATATGCTGGCTTCAACGCACTGATGCTTTATCAAGCTATTTTAAACAAGTGGTTTCGAACTAACGCTCCCAAGTGTGTATATCAGCGAGTCTGACCAATGAGCCCCGTTTCGACAAGTGTTTGAAAAAATGTTACCTTTCCCCGTTTCCCCTAACAACCAAGATAGTATTTATAGCCCGACCAATCGTGGTTAGGCTTTCATTTGTTGCGCTCCAATCAATTTGGAGTTTACATGGTAGGCTATTTCTGTAACGTAAATTTTTTTCAAACACGTTAAAAAAAAATCTTATGAGCAGAAATGATTTTATGCTGTCAGGCACCCCCAATATTTTATTTTGGGTATAATTTATTAATTCCTGGACTATTTGCGTAACGTTTTACATATTATTTGTCAGCAAGCCCTAAGGAACCCAAAAAATACAAATTTAAAGGAGCTACGTGGCTGCGTTCAAAATATGCAATTTCTTTTACCTCCTGTTTCGAAGATGTTCTGTCTGGGTACTGTTATGTTCTCAACCGTAAACCCATCTAATGTTATCTTTTCTAATAAGAGTTTTTTTTATGATTTATAAACCTAACTCTGGGAAAGGGTAGTGTATTTTATCACTGTCCGTCTGAAAAAGTTAGTGCTTGTAGACTTACACGCGTGATAGTAGTAATTGTGTATCGCGCGACGCGTGTTTAATGTTCGGCTTTCTGCCTCTCCCTTCTCGCTATCCTTTTGTCCATCTGTTCGTTCGTTTTGGTAACGTAATGTAGAAAAAGACATGAATGGAATTTAAAATTTAGGTCATTACGCAGTCTGCCTCTTAATGTTTTTCCAAGAAATACAGCACACGTTTCATTGAAGAAAGCGGGTATAATACAGTAAGCTTTTACTATCAACGTGAAAGCGTTACAATTTGCAGACGAAGCAGAAAACAAGGGGGATTTCGAGTACATTCCTTGTGACAGCACTGTCATTTTACCATTGCTCTTCTCTTTATTAATTTTATTTGTTAGGCTTCATATTTACCTAATAATTTATATATGTGGATTAGAATATTTCATGACAGTTCCCCTCCTGTCTAGCAAGTCAATTTTTATGGAGGGTGATGACCCGCGGTCTAGGCGATCATGTACTATTCGCAGCCTACGCATTATGTTTTTATCCTTAAATGTTATCCTTGGAGGTATTTTACCGTTGTATCTCTGTCAATTTCACTACACCGAGTACATATAGAAAAAGGTGTCCAACTCAAATGGAAACGGATAGAACACGATCTGATAACATGAGACTACGAAGGGAATAACTGATAGGACAGTCTCGGGGAAAGATATTGAGAAGATGATGACTTAATCATCCTCATCATTGTGGTGATTTACATTGATACACCGATCAAATAGTAATAATACCATTTGTTTATAACGATAAAATAATGTGGAAATAAAAATAGTGGAGTTGTGATGCTTCTTCTTCACCCACGCCACCATCGTGTTGATTTTAGCAGACAGTATTGTGGAGTAAATAGTACTATCGTTTCTAATGTCCTTGAAAAACTATTTATAACATTTTGAGACGAAAGGCTTATTCGTCTAGCAGGAGTGAGAGAGAAGCGACAGAAAAATGATACCCTGTCACGCGTTGGTTTGAAACACACATTGGCAGCGAACGCGTCGGGAAGTAATAACGTAGGGTAAAATTAAATAGAACATGTTTGAAACAAATCAAGATGTAACCCTTTTCCGCATGACATGTTTGAAGCAAAAATCTATGTAAGGCCAATATTTGTCCGTTCTATAATCACACAGTGGAAATGTATACACACACAGACAGCGCATTGCCTGCCAAGTAGTACATTTTATGACTAGTGGTTTCAGTTTGAACAATGAGAGAGAGGGAAAAAGATGGAGTATTTATAGAAAAGTAGAAATTGACAACTAATATGGAAAATATATGGAAATCCTAATTACAGGGACCATGACCATAAAATTTAGTTAGTTTAATAGCATATCTTCTCCTGAGCAATAATACGTTTTAATATACAAAATCCTCCATGTAATAATCAAGATATTGACATAATACTAGATGTTCACGAACGGACTGACGAACAGACCCTCATGTTTGCATTCACTATTCATAACATTTTAAGAACGCGGTTTTGAAAAAGAGGCATGAGAGGAGAAAGTGAAATTTGATTGGTTAGTAATAGGAGGATAGGAGAGATATTATTGGGTGGTCCAAACTAAGTATATTCGAGAGGGATATCCAAGACAGAATTACTAACAGACTGTGAAACACGCAGTTTGTTTGGAGTTTGGTTTTTTAAAATTTCAATTCGAAACGGGAAGACGCTGGATTTCATTGGCCAGCCTCTTTTATAATATCCCAAGCTTCCAAGGCTTGTCGCCATTTGTATAGAATCATTTCCATACTCAGGACGTTGAGAATAGAAGTGTGACTCTTTTGTGTAAACTAAAACTAAATAAATACATAAAGTCACAGTCTAGCCAGCGGCAGAGCTGAATGTGTGCCAGTCATCGTACCTGTGTTTTATTTCATTGAATTGTGGTAAGGGGAATTGAATTATTATTATGTATTATTTGAGAAGGCAAAAGTTTGATACTGCCAATTGGGAAAGTGTATGACATGCCTAAAGAGACAGTTTGGGTATTCTCATTTGATTTATGTTTGAATATTGCATTGTTGTAATTGACTATTATTGTAAGACCAAGATAGAATAGCAAGCCTCAGTGTTCGAGGAACAATTATTAACATGCCTAGAGCGTTTATATATATAGAGAAATAGAAGAAAAATCATATAGAAGGAGATGTACATACTCCTATTAAATTGTGTTGAAGAGAACTATGGAAAAATGACCGTGGCGTATCTGCCATATGGACCTGAGGTGTGGTCATAGTAGGATGTGAGTTCATATAATTTAGGGGCTGGTGCACTTTGTTTGCACACGAGGCTGACCCCAAAATCATACCATGTAGAGAGTAAGTGAAATATACACCAGATATGAAAAGGCCAGGGTGTCTTTTATGTTGCAGGGTTTTATTTCCTGTTACCACCCGGTGACAGGAAACCTGAAGTACTTTAGGAAGACAGTAACGTCTCCAGTACAGCGTATTCTGTATATTATTATCAAGTGAATCTCTGAGAGCAGCAGTTCTTTGCAGAGACATACCATCGAGTTGAATCTTTACGTGGGAAATTAAAGGTGATGTGCCACAGTCTGGGCACTCTGACAATTTATCGGGAGTAAAATTGATTCCCTACAAATAAACTATAACTCTCAGGGGGATGATGACAACCACAGCTCCTCCAATAACTGACTCACATCAATACTTAGAATGCCATACGACTCATGATGATGATGATAATAAGCGGGACTTGGGAGAGCCGTGTTCTATATCGTGGTATCGCACACGACTCATGATGATGATGATAATAAGCGGGACTTGGGAGAGCCGTGTTCTATATCGTGGTATCCCATACGACTCAGGAGTTTTCGTTCATGACCCTTCAGATCCCCGAGAAGCATAGGCCTTCAACAAACACTTGAAGGAACATTTTAAGATTAATATTATTATTGTTGGACCCAGAGTCCTTGTTTCTAGTTCACTATTAGTGTAACATATATTTTCTTCAGTTTTAAAGACCTGTCCAAAGAAAGAGAAGGATAGGCACAATAAAATTGTACAAAAAATATTCTAAATTCAAACTTAAACCACAGACTTATTAAGTTCCTTATAGTGAGTTATATTGTGTTGTTTTGATGTACCATCATTTCATTGCATACCCTAGACACTAGCCACATCAAACACCACACATTAGAAATAACATACAGCACCGTGTGAGATCTAGAGAGGTAGCGTTAGGTCCCTTGAGAATTCATCAACATCATCTATTAGACTCAAGGTCTTACATAGCTTGACCTCACACGGTTGACACATACATAACAACCTTCATTATCTTTTACCATCATAACCTCTCCAGCAAAATTTAACTTTGCTACAATCATCATCATAATCATCATTTTCTTATTTGTGTCTAAATAAACATGGAGCGACTACTACAGTTGGTCCTGTTGCTAGAAGCCTGATCCAAACATTGACATGCTTTTGCAGCTGTGGTTTCTGTAGCAATGTGTTTGACATGGTGAGGTTGCCAGGCCCGTGAATAACCTTCATTTACTTGCTTTGTACGACATGCATGAGGGAGGATTAGCCCTATTCTTTCTGTGTGTCATCAGAGAGATTCCCGAAAACTGCACGAGGCTGGTTACTTAAAATACAGTATTAGCAATTAAATATTGCGGATTCACATACAGAGAAAGTGATACCACAATGAAATGCGTACTAACGAAACTATACGCTGGACCTGTTACAGCTAATAAAGATATTATGACCGACAAAGATTCCATCCATCGATTACTCTTCTGCTACTCAAGGAACTTTGGCCTTCAACAACAACTCATGCTAATTCCTCCTTTCCCGTACCATGTGCTCACAGTTTTTCATTGCCTGTCTGACCTCTTTAATTTCTATCTCCAGTTTCTCTTCTGTAATTGTTTTTCTTAAAGATGCTACCGCGTATTTTGTTGGTCAAATTTCCTAACTCATATTTTGTTCTCTTAGCGAGGTGATATTATCACTCAACTGACTGGGATCTAATCTGTGCTGTGCTTATTACATTCTTTCATTTCTGTCGTTTCTTGTGATATGTATCTTAGAATGTTTGTTACCTACTTTCACGGGCGGGTTATCGCTAAATTACTGAGACCAGGGCGGGAGTTAAAATATGAATTATAATAGAAAATGGATGTGTACTTTTGAGTCGTGTAGTGTACATAATTATTTAATGTGTGAGCAGATAAACCGCTAAACGTGATGGGTTGTAATTATGATGTAGTGATGTACCACTTCACATACCTGGGGTCTACCGGCAACAATAAATTCTTTCTGGACACAGAAATTGCCAGCCACATTGGCAAAGCCGTAGCTGCCTTTTCCCGCCTCACATCGCGTGTTTGGGGAAACTCCAAACTCACAACGAAGACCAAAGTTGCGGTATATAACGCCTGCGTCACCAGCACACTTCTATATGGCAGCGAGACATGGACAACCTATGCTAAGAAAGAAAATAGGTCCAATACCTTACATCTACGGTGTCTACGCCACATCATCGGTATTTTCTGGAAGGACACAATGACATATGTCGAGGAGTTCTCACGTGCTGGCCTTCAAAGAGTGTATACACTGCTTAGACAGCGCAGATATCTCCAATCCAACCTGCAAGTCTGGAAGGAAGAGCTGGAGAAGAGAGGGATGGCCATAAGCAGCTCTAAAACAAAATCCGTGGTGATATCACGAGAAGAAAAAATGCATCAGATTAAGCTGGGAGAACAGGTCCTAGGAGAACAGATGGTCGAGCACTTTAAATATCTCGGAGCTATTAAAGACCGAAAGGGAGGCATCAAAGAAGAGTTGGCCACTCGAAAAGCAGCAGCTGGGAGACTTTTTCAGTCCATAAATCGAGGATTCATCAGCAAGAGAGAGGTACAGTTGGTAAGAAAACGAAGATGGCTGTATACCGCCCCACCTGTGCCCCAGTCTTGACGTATGGATGCGAGTCATGGGCAATGACTACAACCCACAAAAGCCAGATCCAAATCTCAGAAATGAGGTATCTGAGGAAGGTGGTTGAAGTAACAAGAAGAGTACTATTTCTCTTGTGGGCATTTCGTTCTTTTAAATTCCATATTCCATTTCACCTTTGTAATATCTTTGCAATCAAAACGTATCTGGACGCATTGGCTAGGAAGCCACTGAGCAATCTCTCTCTCAAAAAAAAAAAAAAAAAAAAAAAATGACACGTGAAGAAGTGACAGAAAACCAGTAGAAGGACATTTGGCTAATTAATTAACAGCTTTTTCATCATTACGGTTTTTTTTTTTTTTTTTTTTTTTTGAGTAGGTGTACGGATATCTTTGTAAAATCTTTCCTTTGTACGTATAAAGAAAAGCACCCAAAAATATTTCACATCAGAAATTTTTCTGTACTCGAATCATTATTTAATGGCGTATCGACTTGGGCGACAATATCAGCCGACGAATCAGAAAATTATTTGGGCGAAATGTGACTTATGCAACACCCCCCAATTTATTTCAACCTCTTAAAACTATTGATAGTGATGATATCTAACTTACAGCATTGTTTATTATATTGTGTAGCGGGGTTTACAAAATAACTTCCAGAGTGAGAATGGAGGAATAGACAGCTATAGCAGCCTTAAGGTGGCTAACTGAAACTTCATTAACGAAGGCAGTCATTGTGTCAGACTCTCAGTCCATGCTTCAAAATGGATGGTACAGCATGAATGGAAAACATTCATAGAAGTTTCGAATCTGCAGGAGCTGGTGTGGATCTATTGTCCTCGTCATGCAAGGGTACACGGTAATGAGAGAGCTGACAGACTAGCATCAAGAGCACCCACAGTTGGCACACTGAATATGGATAAGGTAGAGCTACTGAGAACAATTAATGATCGCCCGTTAGAGAATGACACTGCAATATATGAATCATCAAGGTTAAGGCTGTTGGAATTTGGCATCAAACGTAAGGCTAGCAGAGATGAGAGGACGCATTAGTCGTGTATACAACCAGCGAGCTATTGAAACAGTTAGCAGTCCAACATCTACTGCGGGAAAGTGAGCACCTATGGGTTTGCCCAGTGTGCAATGATGTCGATTCTCTTCAACAATAACGATATTGTATTGTAGAGATCCGCATTGACTACCAGTTATCATGGACTCTTCGCTCACTATTGATATGCATAAACTAAATATAAATGTATATATTTATACGCGCCGGCGATGCTTTTCGCAAGGACGTCTGTGTGAATATTGCACCAAGACAAAATAATTGTAAAGCCATCTCGTTCTTTCAATGGGCATCCAATTTAGTTCTCACAATGCAATGCGCACCTTTTCCTCGAAAACATGGTGGGAACGTGTCATAGTTCGTTACATTTCACTTAGTTCGTAAGAAAACTCTTAACGTGTCGATGATGCATAAACGTGGGCACTGAACAAATAACTGGATATTACAGACTGTCAGTATGGATACACTTGATGAATTTGGCGTGTTTTAAGGTAATAAAAAAAAAAAAAGATAACATTTAAAAAGCAACAGTCACACGAACAATAAGAAAAGTTATCGAAGATGGATCAAAAAAACAAACTATTATAAACATATCAAGAAGCATATCATGAACATTGCACCACCGTGGAAACCAAAATGGAAGAAGGGCTTGAACTGCGTGTCGCGTTTCAGATAATACAGGTACAGTTAAGTGTCAAGGTCAATGTAATCACGTCGCAGATTCTGTCGTAGGGTAAGAAGTGTTAGTGACTTCACTCTATTAGGTCCAGCCGGAGTGATCATAGAGACCTCCCTCTATTAGGTCCAGCCGGAGTGATCGTAGAGACCTCACTCTATTAGGTCCAGCCGGAGTGATCGTAGAGACCTCACTCTATTAGGTCCAGCCGGAGTGATCGTAGAGACCTCACTCTATTAGGTCCAACCGGAGTGATCATAGAGACCTCACTCTATTAGGTCCAGCCGGAGTGATCATAGAGACCTCACTCTATTAGGTCCAGCCGGAGTGATCATAGAGACCTCACTCTATTAGGTCCAGCCGGAGTGATCATAGAGACCTCACTCTATTAGGTCCAGCCAGAGTGATTATAGAGACCTCACTCTATTAGGTCCAGCCGGAGTGATCATAGAGACCTCACTCTATTAGGTCCAGCCGGAGTGATCATAGAGACCTCACTCTATTAGGTCCAGCCGGAGTGATCATAGAGACCTCACTCTATTAGGTCCAGCCGGAGTGATTATAGAGACCTCACTCTATTAGGTCTAGCCGGAGTGATCATAGAGAACTCACTCTATTAGGTCCAGCCGGAGAGATCATAGAGACCTCACTCTATTAGGTCCAGCCGGAGTGATCATAGAGACTTCACTATTAGGTCCAGCCAGAGTGATCATAGAGACTTCACTCTATTAGGTCCAGCCAGAGTGATGATAGAGAACTCACTCTATTAGGTCCAGCCGGAGTGATAATAGAGACCACACTCTATTAGGTCCAGCCGGAGTGATCATAGAGACCTCCCTCTATTAGGTGCAGCCGAAGTGATTATAGATACCTCACTCTATTAGGTCCAGCCGGAGTGATCATAGAGACCTCACTCTATTAGGTCCAGCCGGAGTGATCATAGAGACTTCACTCTATTAGGTCCAGCCGGAGTGATCATAGAGACCTCACTCTATTAGGTCCAGCCGGAGTGATCATAGAGACCTCACTCTATTAGGTCCAACCGGAGTGATCATGGAGACCTCACTCTATTAGGTCCAGCCGTAGTGATCATAGAGACTTCACTCTATTAGGTTCAGCCAGAGTGATCATAGAGACCTCACTCTATTAGGTCCAGCCGGAGTGATCATAGAGACCTCACTCTATTAGGTCCAGCCGGAGTGATCATAGAGACCTCACTCTATTAGGTCCAGCCGGAGTGACCATAGAGACCTCACTCTATTAGGTCCAGCCGGAGTGATCATAGTGACTTCACTCTATTAGGTCCAGCCCTAGTGATCATAGAGACCTCACGCTATAAGGTCCAGCCGGAGTGATCATAGAGACCTCACTCTATTAGGTCCAGCCGAAGTGATCATAAAGACCTTACTCTATTAGGTCCAGCCGGAGTGGTCATAGAGACCTCACTCTATTAGGTCCAACCGGAGTGATCATAGAGACCTCACTCTATTAGGTCCAACCGGAGTGATCATAGAGACCTCACTTTATTAGGTACAGCCGGAGTGATCATAAAGACCTCACTCTATTAGGTCCAGCCGGAGTGATCATAGAGACCTCACTTTATTAGGTCCAGCCGGAGTGATCATAAAGACCTCACTCTATTAGGTCCAGCCGGAGTGATCATAAAGACCTCACTCTATTAGGTCCAGCCGGAGTGATCATAGAAACCTCACTTTATTAGGTCCAGCTGGAGTGATCATAAAGACCTCACTCTATTAGGTCCAGCCGGAGTGATCATAAAGACCTCACTCTATTAGGTCCAGCCGGAGTGATCATAAAGACCTCACTCTATTAGGTCCAGCCGGAGTGATCTTAAAGACCTCACTCTATTAGGTCCAGCCGGAGTGATCATAGAGACCTCACTCTATTAGGTCCAGCCGGAGTGATCATAGAGACCTCACTCTATTAGGTCCAGCCTGAGTGATCATAGAGACCTCACTCTATTAGGTCCAGCCTGAGTGATCATAGAGACCTCACTCTATTAGGTCCAGCCTGAGTGATCATAGTGACTTCACTCTATTAGGTCCAGCCGGAGTGATCATAGTGACTTCACTCTATTAGGTCCAGCCGGAGTGATCATAGAGACCTCACGCTATAAGGTCCAGCCGAAGTGATCATAGAGACCTCACTCTATTAGGTCCAGCCGAAGTGATCATAAAGACCTTACTCTATTAGGTCCTGCCGGAGTGATCATAGTGACTTCACTCTATTAGGTCCAGCCGGAGTGATCATAAAGACCTCACTTTATTAGGTACAGCCGGAGTGATCATAAAGACCTCACTCTATTAGGTCCAGCCGGAGTGATCATAAAGACCTCACTTTATTAGGTCCAGCCGGAGTGATCATAAAGACCTCACTCTATTAGGTCCAGCCGGAGTGATCATAGAAACCTCACTTTATTAGGTCCAGCCGGAGTGATCATAAAGACCTCACTCTATTAGGTCCAGCCGGAGTGATCATAAAGACCTCACTCTATTAGGTCCAGCCGGAGTGATCATAAAGACCTCACTCTATTAGGTCCAG
Source organism: Oreohelix idahoensis (assembly GCA_024509875.1). Lineage (NCBI taxonomy): Eukaryota > Metazoa > Mollusca > Gastropoda > Stylommatophora > Oreohelicidae > Oreohelix > Oreohelix idahoensis. Next base: position 73,221 of record JAMPIV010018618.1, read on the forward strand.
CCGGAGTGATCATAAAGACCTCACTCTATTAGGTCCAGCCGGAGTGATCATAGAGACCTCACTCTATTAGGTCCAGCGGGGGGGGGGACCAGTTCTCTTCCTCGCTGCCTTTGTCTTCCATTACTCAACAGCACAGACAGGTACACATTTACAGCTAGGTAGACTGGAGCGTGCGCCACCGTTTTTGGGACCCGGTACTTTTGAAGCGAAAGGCCGGCGCTCTAACCACCCTGCCAGTAAAGTGTAGATATGGGATTTCTAACGTAAAATATTATTTTTTTTTGAAAAGAGTAATAATGCCACGAAGTTAGCACACCCCCACTTCCAATTGTTATTGTTGTCAATACTGTAAATAGAAGCAACGATTATTATATCCTTAGTCAATATAGCAGTCAGATGGGTGTCCATGTGGGGAGGGCAAACAAACACTAGACCGTGTCCTTCACAACTATCGTCTGCATGGCAGGAACAAGTTAGCAACATGGCCGTCTCCAACCCAGTTGTGGAAGAAAGTGACGAGAGAAGCCAGAGATGGACTTCTAGCAATAGATGCCATTACTTTATAGTACACGACGAAGAGAACAAACAGAACTACTCATTTACATGAGCACAGACACGTAGTTGTTGAATGTACACACTACGCATTTGAGTAAACTTGGACACGTAGTTGTTGAATGTACACACTACGCATTTGAGTAAACTTGGACACGTAGCCTACTTGAAGATAGTCAGTGTACATTTACGTGAGTTTGGATACTTACTTGAAGATAGTCAGTGTACATTTACGTGAGTTTGAACACTTACTTGAAGATGGTTGCTTTGTATTTACGTGAGTTTGAACACTTACTTAAAGAAGGTTGCTTTGTATTTATGTGAGTTTGAACACTTATCCGAAGATGGCTACTTTGTATTTACGTGAGTTTGGATATTTACGTGAAGATAGTATGTGTGTATTTACGTGAGTTTGAACACTTACTTGAAGATGGTTGCTTTGCATTTACGTGAGTTTGAACACTTACTTGAAGATGGTTGCTTTGTATTTACGTGAGTTTGAACACTTACTTGAAGATAGTCTCTGTGAATTTACGTGAGTTTTAACACTTATTTGAAGATAGTCACTGTGCATTTACATGAGTTTGTACACTTGCTTGAAGATAGTCACTGTACATTTACATGAGATTGGACACTTACCTGAAGATAGCCACTGTACATTTACGTGAGTTTGGACACTTACTTGAAGATAGTCACTGTACATTTACATGAGTTTGTACACTTACTTGAAGATAGTCACTGTACATTTACATGAGATTGGACACTTACTTGAAGAAAGTCACTGCATTTACGGGAGTTTGAACACTTACTTGAAGATAGTCACTGTGCACTTACGTAAACTTAGACACTTGCTCGAATATGGTCACTTTGTATTTTCGTGAGCACAAACCCTTAGCCGAAGATAGTCATTATGCACTTACATGAGGATATATCTCTAGTTAAAGATAGTAACACTACATTTACATGAGCACAGACATTTAGTTGAAATAAGTCACTGTTCATTTACCTGAGCACAGGCATTTAGTTGGAATCAGTCACTGTGCATTTATCTGAGCACAAAAATTTAGTTGAAATCAGTCACTGTGCATTTACCTGAGAACAGACATTTAGTTGAAACCGGTCACTGTTCATTTACCTGAGCACAGACATTTAGTTGAAATCAGTCTCTATTCATTTACATGAGCACAGACATTTAGTTGAAATCAGTCTCTGTTCATTTACATGAGCACAGACATTTAGTTGAAATCAGTCTCTGTTCATTTACATGAGCACAGACATTTAGTTGAAATCAGTCTCTGTTCATTTACATCAGCACAGACATTTAGTTGAAATCATTCACTGTTCATTTACATGAGCACAGACATTTAGTTGAAATCATTCACTGTTCATTTACATGAGCACAGACTTTCATTTGAAAATAGTCACTGTGCAATTACATGAGCATAGCTACTTTGCTAAAGAAAGTCACAACATTTCTGCATGATTTCTACAAATTTTCCTATGTGTACTCACGGCCCCTCCCCCATTTCTGGGTATCATTTAGTGGCATGTTTATGCTTGATAGTTATTCTTGTGGTGCAAGCACTCGCATGATGTACTCTCCTTCCTCCGTGTACCCTCCATCTGGACTGTCTGTTACCTGTCTCTTCCTCCAGAGATCTATCTTTATTACTGTAAGCCATCTGGTAAGACAGGTGCAGAGTTAACATCTGTCGATGCAGGTCTCAAGCATAGGAAATCATCGTAGTTTCCCATTTCGCTCCCCCACGAGACATGGAGTAACTACTGTAGCACGTTCCCTGGCCAGGCGCCCCGCACCAATCACTTATGTGCTCTTACCATGTCGGTCTCTGTAGCGGTTAGTTTTACGAATGAGGTTGTCAGCCTCATGCACAGACTCATGTTAGTCGCCTCTTACGATATTTGTGAGGGAACTTTAGTCTGTTCATTTTTTTTACGCCTTCACCGATACCCCCTGGGTAAGTTGAGGAAATGCACTTCACAAAATTGTACATACAAGGTATATGTACTTTATTGTCATCACCACTGACCATCCAGCTCCCCACGGGACAGGTAATCTTTACCTTTAGTGTCGTCGAGTATGTATAATATGTGTTTATGCGTTTATAAAAATACCAAGAAACCTACATTCTGTACTTTACTTATTCTTATTCTTCTATCATTTACTAGACACAGTATTAAGGCCTTTGTCTTGTGTAATCTGGCCTATACTGTTATATAGTGGAACTGCAGAAGTGATTGCGTCTATAATTAGTCTGGGTCGTCCTATGGTACATATCCGGGTCACGTGGTGTTTCGTGCTAGACCTCTGTCAGTGAAGCATTATTTATGTAATGCATAGCTGGCAGAGTGGATAGTGGCGATTCGCTCCCGTGGCTAGGCGGTGGGTGCCGTTCGGAAGGTCCTGGTTCGATCCCGGTAAGCCTATCACTTCTGTTGTTTTTCTGTTGTCTGGTCTTCTACTTCTTTATTTCTCACTGAGTGCCTGATAGCATACCTTTGTGTGTTGTTTGTTTATGTATTTAATGTATAATATATGTATTGAGTTAAGGTTAGGGTTGGGAATAGGGTTAAGGTTAACCCTAAACCTAACCCCAACCCTAACTCTAAATGGTACGAAAATACACATATTATACATACTCGACGGCACTAAAGGTAAAGATTACCCATGGGACACATACCATCACATACCATCAACAAACGTAAATACGAATTCTTCATGTCACGTGCCATCAGTTTCACATCTTTGCACTTCTTCCTTGTCCCTTTCATTTCTCTTTCTAATTCTCCTCTCAATTTGTTTTTCCTGTCTTCCTCTACCTCGTTTACTCTGGGGGTTCCAAAGCAAGGATTGGCCGTGTAATGTTATCAACAGGTTTCCACTGTGTGTTCTATCCATCGCTAGTGTCTTTTTCTCATCTCTTGTTCCACTGGCACCTGAATGGTTATTACCACCAGTGTCACGATGATGATTAGTACTTAAAGGCAAGCAAAAACAAACAAACAAACAAACAAACAAACATTTATGATAATCACAATTAAAAAATATTAAAAGAATTGAAGTAAGCTTGTAAGAAACTATAAAAACAAATCATCATCTTCAGTGGCGTACTAAGAGGACGTGCGAGGGAGGTATTCCGCCCTGGGTGACAGTCAGCGTGCCAAAGGATACTTTTATGACAGTACTTAACAATATACTTGCAAGTGTGTTTCCTCAGGGAAGGGGATGGCCCAAAGGTAGGATCCGCCCGAGTTCTCTCCTTATGAAGCATTTAGCCATAACTGTAGCTGGTCCATGTGCGGGAAATATTGCACAAAACATTACCATGCTCTTGCAGCGGCGATTCTGTAGGAATGTGTTTTATATGATTAGGGTGTCAGCCTCATAGACAACCTCATGGACAACCTCATATTAATTGCCCTGTGCATATTGGAGTAAGACCCCTGTTCTTTCTTCCTGTCATTATAGAACCACCCGGGGACTAAACGGGAGTTAATACTCGCACAAACAGATGAACAAATGCCAATCCAAAATCACGTGATATAATTTGGATTAACAAAATAATGACTTTCATTGCCTCTTTATCATCATCGTCATCAGGTGTCATCTTCATATTGATGGTCGGTTGCAATGGATTGCCAACGTCTTCTATCTCTTGTCTTGATGGGGCACGCTGACAGACTCTTTCCTGTCCATCTCGTGTTGTTATCATCCCACTTATAGCGCTGTCTTCCTCTTGCACGTTTGCCTTTGCCTTCCATTTAGGTCTTTAGTAAGGTGTTATATTTTTTTTAACAAGCCTATTGCTTGTTATTGTTCATTGTTTTTTCTAGTCTTTCTCTCTACTCCAGTATTATTATCTACCACTACTCTTACGTGCTACATTCTTCCAATATTTATTGTTTACGCTTTCATAGTTTATGCTTTCATAGTTCACGGTTTTCTTGTCATGTCTTGTTCTAAATTGTCAATCTCTTAATTTTACCTGAGCGCGTGAGCTGTTTTGAAACCATATTGACTTTGTTTAAGCAAAGCGAAGTTGTCACATTGACGTTTGTCTTATCGCCGGCTCCAGACGTAGTAAAAGTATACACTGAGCGACATCCTTATTTTTAATCCAGACTTCTTGTCTGGGAAAATACACAACACATGTGTGCACAGTGGTTCAATATGGATGGACAGACGTTATGTGGAGATAAGGAGGCAGTAAGCAAATATACCTTAAGTTCTACGATCCTAGTTCAAGTGTTATAAGTTAGACACCTAACTCACTTAAATCAGTTGATCGACAATATTAAAATGTTTCCTGTGCAACAAGTCTGTGTTTAATTCGCCCGAAAAAACTCGAGTTTGTGGAACAAGTTTGTGGTTCAAGTTGCCTGCAGTCGACGCTAGACACCAACATCAGACAAGTCTTGAAGACGCTAGACAACTTATGTGATTACCTCATACATGTTGCATTAGACGTGTTACAGTCAATAGACTTGACTATTGAAGAGAAATACAGCCCAAAGCACCAGTGGGAACCAATAGCGGCTGAAGCAAAGGCCAACAGACTCCATACTGGAAGCTAAGTAGCAAACAAATGAAATCAATGAACATTTCACAAGTTTTTCCACCACAATATAAATCATCCGATGGCGATAAATATCATCCTTTCATTATTCTAGACTGCGACATTTATTTTAAATCCCGTTAAACTCTAAGTGATTAGTAAACCTGTTTTTCTGTAACTTTAAAGTTATAATTGGATAAATTGAGTGAATTGCATGTCTGCAGCCGCATGACTCATATTGTGTTTAATACATAAAAATATAAAGCTACACAATCAATAGTTGCTGAATCCCCTTCAGCTGAGGGCTCAAAAAAATAGTCAACATTTCCTCATAGAAGGAGCGGGAGAATATAAGTTCATGGCAGCTTAGATTATCTCAATTGTTATGCTTGCTTTTCTTTAACATCCTGTAAGGTCCCCTTAAATAGAAGCATTATTCTTCAACGTATATCTCTGCCAAGAGTAATCTTGAACGAAGGTTGATACCTTGGAATACCCTCATCATTATACTCTAAGGTTGGCCATTGCTGGACCGCTATTGCAAAGCAGGGGAGACGATACACACCACAGCTTCTCATCTGCCATCTTCTGTTGTTATATGACCAAGATATACACTGATAAATAAGTCAAATAAAAATCGACATTCATAATGCATTGGTAAAACTCGTAAGTTCAGTCATGGTAGTAGTAGTAGTAGTAGTATAGTAGTAGAAGTAGTAATAGTAGTAATAGTAGTAATAGTAGTAGTAGTAGTAGTAGTAGTAGTAGTAGTAGTAGTAGTAGTAGTAGTAGTAGTAGTAGTAGTAGTAGTAGTAGTAGTAGTAGTAGTAGTAGTAGTAGTAGTAGTAGTAGTAGTAGTAGTATCGGCAGAAGCAGCAGCAGTAGTAGTAGTTGTTATAGTTTTTTAATGTTGTAGAAGAAGAAATGGGAAAAAGAGAAAGAAGTTAAGAACAACGACGAAGAAAGAAGGGAAAGAAGAAGAAAAAGTCGAGACTATGGAGGGGAGTGAGGTGTAGAAGAAAAACTAAAAATAGACCGGAAAAAAAAGAGAGGAGAGAAACTTTGGAAAAGAAAGGAAATAGTGTAAAGAAACAAAGGGAAGAAAAATTATCATTTTGACCTCAACCATTCCTTACGATAAAAACGAGAAACAAAATTTAAAAAAAGGCGCGATCTGGCTCGATTCGTTGTGAGCAGATCTGACCAGTTTGTGCAAATGAGCACACATAATGACGGCATTTGGTTGCACGCACATAATGCTCCAGCAATGTTTTCTTTCTCTTTATCGAACATGGCAGCGGGAATATGCACGCGCCGCAGTGAGCCGACGTAAAAATAACTTGCCTGCGATCCAGTGACCTAGTTTGGTAAAAGAGCTCGATTCCAGTGCTCTGGAGGCATGTTTCAGCTCCAAGTGCGAGGCATGGTGTGTGTTGAGAGATGCAGATAAAGTACATCTTGCGCTGGGAGGGGTTTTGTTGTGCTTCTGATGGGGGGAAGGGGGGGGGGGAATCTTTCGCCTTTAACATTTTTTTAAAAAATCCAAAGGTTTATAGAGTGTATCGAAGAATGTAAACCACAACATTCAGAGAACTGTTATGCAAGACGCCACTTGGTCTCAAAGTCGCGACACACCGGATAGAGGAAATACGTTGTTTTTTTTTTTGTAAAAAAAGGTGAGGGAGTGAGAAATTACAGGAAGTGCACGTGCTCGTGCACTTTTACGACATGGAGAAAGGACCTCAGATCTACGAAAAAGGAAGGGGGGGGGGGGGGGGGGAGCTGGGTCTTTGGGCCCGGGCGTCGTCTTACAGAGAGGGAGCTTATCTCAAATTTTATTTCTTCCACGTTTTTCTTTATATTAAAATATTTTGTTTCCGTTGGCCCGGGCTTCATGTGAGTTCTCGGAGGACCTGCTTGTGTGAGCCAGTAATAACTGCAAATAGCCACAGAAAAGATGTTGACTACGTAGACAGTATTATTGTGATGGCTCTGAAACATGGAGAACAACAAGAACAACAACAACAAAAACAACAACAACAAAAACAACAACAACAAAAAGTGGCAGACGTTCATAAATGGGTGCTTGCTTAGAAAAGAAGAATTGAAATGGTATGACAAGGTCACCAATATGGAGCTGATGACAAAAAAACTAGACATGTGTCAGTGTAACAAGGGATGAGAGGGTCACCAATGTGGAGCTGATGACAAAAAACTAGACATGTGTCAGTGTAACAAGGGATGAGAAGGTCACCAATGTGGAGCTGATGACAAAAAAACTAGACATGTGTCAGTGTAACAAGGGATGAGAAGGTCACCAATGTGGAGCTGATGACAAAAAAAACTAGACATGTGTCAGTGTAACAAGGGATGAGAAGGTCACCAATGTGGAGCTGATGACAAAAAAACTAGACATGTGTCAGTGTAACAAGGGATGAGAAGGTCACCAATGTGGAGCTGATGACAAAAAACTAGACATGTGTCAGTGTAACAAGGGATGTGTCACCATGTGATGACAAAAAAACTAGACATGTGTCAGTGTAACAAGGGATGAGAAGGTCACCAATGTGGAGCTGATGACAAAAAAACTAGACATGTGTCAGTGTAACAAGGGATGAGAAGGTCACCAATGTGGAGCTGATGACAAAAAAAACTAGACATGTGTCAGTGTAACAAGGGATGAGAAGGTCACCAATGTGGAGCTGATGACAAAAAAAACTAGACATGTGTCAGTATAACAAGGGATGAGAAGGTCACCAATGTGGAGCTGATGACAAAAAAACCAGACATGTGTCAGTGTAACAAGGGATGAGAAGGTCACCAATGTGGAGCTGATGACAAAAAACTAGACGTGTGTCAGTATAACAAGGGATGAGAAGGTCACCAATGTGGAGCTGATGACAAAAAACTAGACATGTGTCAGTGTAACAAGGGATGAGAAGGTCATCAATGTGGAGCTGATGACAAAAAAACTAGACATGTGTCAGTATAACAAGGGATGAGAAGGTCACCAATGTGGAGCTGATGACAAAAAAACTAGACATGTGTTAGTGTAACAAGGGATGAGAAGGTCACCAATGTGGAGCTGATGACAAAAAAACTAGACATGTGTCAGTATAACAAGGGATGAGAAGGTCACCAATGTGGAGCTGATGACAAAAAACTAGACATGTGTCAGTGTAACAAAGGGATGAGAAGGTCACCAATATGGAACTGATGACAAAAAAACTAGACATGTGTCAGTATAACAAGGGATGAGAAGGTCACCAATGTGGAGCTGATGACAAAAAAACTAGACATGTGTCAGTATAACAAGGGATGAGAAGGTCACCAATGTGGAGCTGATGACAAAAAACTAGACATGTGTCAGTGTAACAAAGGGATGAGAAGGTCACAAATATGGAACTGATGACAAAAAAACTAGACATGTGTCAGTATAACAAGGGATGAGAAGGTCACCAATGTGGAGCTGATGACAAAAAAACTAGACATGTGTCAGTATAACAAGGGATGAGAAGGTCACCAATGTGGAGCTGATGACAAAAAAACTAGACATGTGTCAGTGTAACAAGGGATGAGAAGGTCACCAATATGGAACTGATGACAAAAAACTAGACATGTGTCAGTGTAACAAGGGATGAGAAGGTCACCAATGTGGAACTGATGACAAAAAAACTAGACATGTGTCAGTGTAACAAGGGATGAGAAGCAGAAGCTGGAGATGGAGAGGCTCACATTGAGGCAATCTACTGATAGCATTACAAGGCAGTCCTTATTCTGGAACCCCCAGGGAAAGAGAGGCAGAGGTAGACCAAAAAAAAAAAAAACACACGGAGAAGAGAACTGGAGACATAGGTGAAAATGATAACGAAAACACGGAAAGAACTTTGAGCGGATGGCACGTGACAGGAAGATTTGGCATGTGTTTGTGAAGGCCTATGCTCCTTGGGGAGCTAAAGGGTATTGAATTGATTGATTGATGTAGCTACATCAGATACTTCCGTACGGAAGTGAAGCATTAGTGACTTTACCATACTAGGTCCCGCTTTATGAGATGAGCTGGCCAGTTCCCTTCCACGCTGCCTTTGCTTTCCCTAACTCAAGAGCAGAGCCAGGTACCAATTGACAGTAAATAAATTTTAGACAAACATAAAGGTATGTTTTCAGGCACTCGTAAGAAATAAAGAAGTAGAACACTAGACAACAGAAAAACAACAGACGTGAGATGTTTGTCTAATATTTATTTACTGTTTACAGGCCTCGGGTTTCCCTTCCTTATGTGTTACCAATTGACAGTTGTGTCGACAGGACCGTAACATTATAAAGGTTTCGATCCCGGAACCTGATAAATTTGCTGCGAGAGGCTATCTCTATAACCCCTCAGCCAGTCGCACGCTGTTGTAGATAGAACCAGAGCTAACATTAAGGCCTTTGCCTGGACCGGAAGTTTAGAAAGAGAGCCTCGCTTACGTAGCACTTTCTCATATAGCCACATCTATAACTCAGTCATCACCCCTCAGCGCCCTCAGGAGCAGAAGCCTTCAACAAACATTAACTAGATTCTCATGTGTCCATCCGCTCCAAGTCATTCTATATCGTATTTATCCATTTCGTTTCTGCCTCCAGTTTTTATCTTCATCTATTTCTCTCTCTCTCTCTCTCTCTCTCTCTCTCTCTCTCTCTCTCTCTCTCTCTCTCTCTCTCTCTCTCTCTCTCTACCCCTCTTACACTGGGTATTCCACGACAAGGACTGCATTGTAATGTTATCAACAGGTTTCGTCAATATGTGTCACACCCAGCGCCGGCGTGTCTCTCTCCTTGCTGCGTCATCAGACTCCTTAATAGAGAACCTTCTTCCGTATTGGATGGCGGAGTAGAAATTATATGGTCGACTTCTCCATACTAGCTGAATTTTTGTGTGGCTTAAAGTATCTTCCGGATGGCGGTAGTCGGACCCGGTGCTCAACCTTCCTTAGTAGTCTTTTACGAGGTGCTTGGTAAGTTACAGTGTTACTATTCTTTTTTAGTGGCAAAGGTGTCGGATTCGAAATACAGTAGCGTAACGTCCAGTCTACCCAACTGTAAATGGGTAACTGACTCTGGTCTTGAGCTAGTGAAGGAAAAGGCAGGGGGGAAGGAAACCATTCACACCACCTCTCGATGCTGGACCTAGTATAGTGAAGTCTCTAACGCTTAACTCCTGTGCAGTAGTATCTGCTATGGGACCATCTTTACCTTTACCCTTTATTCTTTTCTGCCCTGTAGAGCCCCGGTAACACACGACCGATCTATCGCCATAAAAAATATGCGGTCTGTCTCAGGCTTCTCTCATAAGTCTTTCTTCCCCAAGGGTAGTCTTGTTCTCAACCTGGCAACAACCTTCACCAACGCATATTATTATGCTTACTTTAGTTTCCCCACACGAACTGTTATGTCTATCTTTGAATTCGTAAAGGTGTTGAATATATGTTATTTGAGTCATAACCAGTTCTCAGTCCGAATGTTATGATATGGTCAATTTGGCATTAAAAAATCTAATTTTGCATGTACTTATACAACAAGCCCTTAAGCTATATTTGATTACTGCGTTAAAGTCCACATATTATCTTCATCACTTTTCTGTTCCCCGTGGAGCATGGATCCTCAACAACAGCTTGCCAAGCCATTCCGTCCCGTTCCATCCATTCATGTTATCATCATGTGTTCTCCATTCTCCAACGTCAGTTTCCAGCACGTGTATCTCAGGTCTTCCTTCACTTTTCCCACTCCGGAGACCCCACAAGAGGATTGCCCTGCAATGCCATCAGCTGATTTCCTTATTGAGTATCCCATCAAACGCCAGCGTCCTCCCCCTCCGCACCTCCATCTCCACCGTTGCCTGTCCGGTATTTTCCATTAGTTCCACAGTAGCGATTTTGATATTCCATTTCCATCCTTACATTTTGCGCAGGAGCCCATTTATGAAAGTCTGTATCCTTCTGGGACCGACGACGCAGCTAGAGAGATGGATGCAGTCAGCGACTCATAGCTTGACTGCTTGCGTCAGGGTCAGCGAACCAGAGCTGACCAAGACCCTACTCCACCTCCAAGTGATGGTCCTGGAAACAGGCTGCATCACTGCAGTCTGGCTGAGAGAGTAGGGATCGAAGTGGGAAGGCAAACCCGGTCCCAAAAAATGCCGTGCTGAAGTCGGATGTGTCGGCCGAAAGGTGCAAATATCGCAGCTTTGCTGTAAACGGACACAACGCAACCAACGCCCTTTTCAGGACGAAAGAGGAAGAAGAAGAAGAAGTATCCTTCTGGCTGTCATTTTTTGTATCTCTATATTTTAGAGCCGTACATTACGACTGATTTGATATCTGAGTTGAGGATTCTTGCTTTTGTGCTGTACTTGATATCTTTCCATCTCGATCTACTTCCCAATGCAACGAAAGCTCCTCTCGAAAGTCCACTTATGCTTTCCAGTTTGCTCTAAACAGGTAAAATTTGGTAGCATAGTAGATACTTTCGTAGGGGAGAAGTGTAAGCGACTACACCATACTAAGTGTAAGCGACTACACCATACTAAGTGTAAGCGACAACACCATACTAAGTCAAGCTTTCGTTATAAGATGGGATGTTCATTTCTCTTCCTAGATGCATTTGCCTCCTCAAACTCAAGAGCAAAGCCAGGTTCTCATTTACAGCTGGGTTGATTGGAGCTCTACTACAGACAGATGTTACCATTTGTATTCCGTTGCTTTACTTACATTTGTCCGTTATTACTTTTGCATGGAGAAGATGAACTGAAATACTCGCATTATCACTCATAAGTTAAAGAGCAGATATAAATGCAATCTCTCTCTCTTTTAAATTAGATGAATATTAAATAAGTAGAAGTTCTGTCGAGAAATGCAAGCCAATGTGACGACATAAAAAAAAAAACTACAAGAAGAAAGTAGAACTAAATACACATATGAGTCTCCATTAATTTTGAACTAAATTAGGAAAACTGCTAAACAAGTCACGATAGAGGTACATTTTAGAATTGCAAGCTAAAGGTACAATATAATACTAACTAGAGAAGCAAACATTTTGAGCTGACAAACAAACATTTTTTTGTCCGATTCTTCGCGCTAAGTTAGATCAAGATAACGCAAGCTAACTTCCCGGTATTAGAATGCATTCTTAAGACCGTCATGGCTTGTGACTGTCGTTGGGTGCATAGACTTCTACTAAAAAGGTTAATAATAATAATAATAATAATAATAACACCAAGTTGAAGAAATTTTACTGATAGACTTTTATTGTTGTTACGATATGTACCTTAGATGGAAAGGTAGTACCATAGCAGATATTGCTGTCGGGGAGTAAAGTGTTAGAGACTTACGTCACTATACTAGGTCCAGCATCTTCTTTTCCCCTGTCGGTTCCAATCAAGGGCAACTATGGCTATGCTTGATTTTTCTCTACTGAGTGTATGTCCTATCCATCCCCACTTTCTTACCTTAATTTCTGTCTGTATTGGCTGTTGTCCGCATCTTTTCCTTAGCTCTATATTTGTTATTACATCTGGCCATCTTATACGGAGGATCTGCCGGAGACATTTATTTACACATGTCTATAGCTTGGAGGTGATACTCTTTGAGACATGCTATGTCTCTATTAGCCGTACAGCAAGTCTGACTTCACATTTGAGTTAAAGATTCTAATTTTGTTCTCTCTGGATATAGCTGAGGAGTTCCATATTCGTCTAAGTAAAATATGTGATATTAAATAGAAATTCACGTGTCCTGTATGAAATACATAATCATTTCATTCTATTTATTGTGTTTTAAAAATAATACATCTCATCTCATAATCGGAGCCTCTTCTACCCCGTTAAACGAGGTGTAGAGGGGACCCAAAGAGCACAAGGCTCCTGGGCAAAACATTGTAATCAAAGTGTCTGGCAAACAGGTGATTAGCCCATTGTGCCCAAAAAATAATACAACAGTATAATTATTTCGTATTAAAACAAATCCAAGACTTTTTCATTACTCAGTGTCCTACAGGGAATACTTACTTACTTAGTCGCTCCTCTTCTACTGTGAGGTGTAGAGGTCTGGAAGAGAGAGCGTCATATTATCAGTTGTCTTCCTCCTGGCCTGGTTCCATTCTAGTCCTTGGTCTCTCAGAGATTGTCTAATGTTGACCTCCCATCAGACTACATGAAATACATTATTAAGAATAATGTTGCCATTACCCAAATGACATAAAGGTAAAGGTAAAGGATCCCGTTACACGCCCATTGAGGCATATTGGGAATATGGTGTTAGGCCCATATTATCTTGACCGTCGGCACACTAGGGGTGATGTGGTCAGCATCACGCCGGCCGCCTTAAACCTTCCCAGAAGTTGCTCTGGTACCCATTTGGGGCTGGGTCGATCCAGGAGCCGTTTGTGGCCTAAAAATATCCCACCTCATCTGGGGATCGAACCATAGACCACTGCGATAAAATGACATAAACTGAACGTATATTATCTGGAATTATACACAGTTTTTATATCTTCTTTATAACCCGCCTGGGGTTGAGCAGGGTATTGTTTCATAGTTAATTACTGCACCCTCAGGTTTGTCGTACAATTCGACTAATATGAGGCTGGCAAACTTCATGCAAGGCTGTGGAGCTGGTGTCGTGGAGTCGGTCATTTTTAGTGGAGTCGGAGTCGGTAAAAAATGTCCGAACTCCTACTTCGAGTTTTACTAGACTTCACGTTTGATACATGCAAAGGAAGGAAAAAAAAAGGGGGGGCGCTTAAAAAAAATTTGAGTTACGTTTTAAAATAGTAGTAGAACTACCAAAACCGCTTTCGTGTCAAAATACATCAATTTTTACATAATGTAGGACAATTTCAGTTGCTTTTGATCATAAATAAAGTTTTTATCACAATTGGAAATTTGTTGGCACATTTAGTAAAAGCACACAAGAAATGAAACTAAACTATATACACTGTCAATTTGCCGGTCATTATTAAAATGAAAACTATTTTGTCTCATGGTGTTTGGCAAAGTAGTCATTTGTGTGCAGGTGTGGATGATTTGTTGTTTTGTATTACTGTATGAATGAATGAATAGTTTAAAATGTAGTCTACGAAAGCCACGTATTCAATTATTAACACTTCTTCTTCTTCTTCCTCGTTCGTCCTGAAAAGGACGTTGGTTGCGTTGTGTCCGTTTACGATATTTGCGACTTTCGGCCGACACATCCGACTTCAGCACGGCATTTTTTGGGACGGGGTTTGCCTTCCCACTTCGATCCCTAACTCTCTCAGCCAGACTGCAGTGATGCAGTCTGTTTCCAGGACTACCACTTGGAGGTGGAGTAGGGTCTTGGTCAGCTCTGGTTCGCTGACAAAAAAAGCAGTCAGCTGACTGCATTCATCTCTCTTGCTGCGTCTTCGGTCCCAATTATTAACACAAAATACCATACTTATCCATATAACTCCATATAAGTGCATAATTTAATGCCGTATCTAGTCGGAGCCTGACTTTTAAAATTTCCGGAGTCGGATAATTTTTAGGCCGACTCCACAACCCTGTCTTCATGTAAAACAAATAGCCAAAGAAACATGGGCGAACATGTAAAAGCTTGGTTTAGGCTTTCCCTCAAGGGGACAAGCTGTAGCTGTGGTACCATGCGGAGCGTAAAGGAATATAATGATCATGATTTCACATTTAACTCTTTCCCTGCGGTGTTACACGTTATTATCGCCCAGTGATACATTTCCTTATTCTTCTTGGTTTTCTTCTTCTACTTCCACAAGTACCATATGAACTTGTGTCAGTGTGCTAAATTCTTAAACCTTTTGCGGACCATGTTTCTTCTTGTTACTTAAACTACCTTCCTCAGATACCTCATTTCTGGATCTGACTGTTGTGGATTGTAGTCATTACCCATGACTCGCATCCATACCTCAAGACTAGGACATAGGTGGTGCTGTATACACCCATCTTCGTCTTCTTGTCAACTTCTCTTTTGTTGAGGAATCCTCGATTTATGGCCTGAAAAAGTCCCCCAGCTGCTTCTCTTCGGGTAGCCAACTTTTCTTTGATGCTTTCCTTCCAGTCTATGACAGCTCTAAGGTATTTAAAGTGATTGACCTGCTCCAGAACCTATTCTCCCAGCTTAATCTGATGCCTTCTTTCCTCTCGTGATATCACCATGGTTTTTTGTTTTGGAGCTGCTGATGACCACCCTTCTCTTCTCAAGCTCGTCCTTCCAGACTTGCAGGTTTGATTGAAACTGTGTCTCTGATATAGCGATCAGGGCAACATCATCAGCAAATGCCAGCTCTGAAATACAAACCTGTCTCGTCCCCACTGAATACGTCCTCTCCCCACATGCCTTGATGACATCGTCCATGAGGAGTGTGAAAAGATAAAGTGACAGGATATCACCATGTTTTACGCCAGTAGTGGTCCTGGACTCTTGTGACTTATGGTTTGCTGTCCTCACATAATTTCTGCGCGACTTGTAGAAGCTCTGTGTAAATGCATGCTGTTTTATTGCCTTTATAATGTTACAAGCCTTTAAATTAATGATTAATGTAACGTGGGAATGCCAGGACACAGTATGCAAGATGCGAGAGACAGAAGAGAGAGAGAGAGAGAGAGAGAGAGAGAGAGAGAGAGAGAGAGAAGACAGACAGACAGACAGACAGACAGACAGACAGACAGATAGAGAGACAGGCAGACAGAGGAACAGAGACAGAGATGAAGGGCATAAAGTTAGACGGGCCTGCGGGCCCAATTCTTAACCCTTTGAAAATAAAGTTCGTTCGTTCGTCGGTAACCACGCTTTTCAACAGTTTACAGATTGTAATCCTAGGAATCAGTTCCGTTGCTGGTTTTCTTTCATGTTATGTTGTTAAACTGATCGCTATCTTCTCTCTTTGTCACTCTACTCTGTTGTTGTTGTTGTTTTGTTTAGTTTTGTTACCCTCATAAATTTTCCATGATGTCATAACGCGCTAATGTTCTGTAACGTACCGTACGGTGTCAGTTCGATACCTAACTACCTAAAATTTTCTTGCTGTAACGTATCTAAGTATAGCTTTGTTTTTTTTCATCTACGCATGAGCTGGGATATGATAAATCATCGCAGACTTTGTTTCACCCTCTGATTATCAATCGTTCGATCTCGTCCTATGTTCGGTTGAAACCTCAGCCGCAGTTAGAAGTTGTAAGCTGATATTATCATCTGTTGGTTGCCTGGTGTTCTGGGGAAAAAATATATACAAAAAGTATAAAAATACAGGCAAAATACGCACTCGTTTGCGAAACGGACAAATATTTTCAAGTTGTAGACAATTATGTTAAAATTATAAACATTTTTGTCTCTGATATTATTTTTCTTCGCGAATTAAAGTACAAAGGGAAAATATATATATTATCAACAAAAACAACCCGCTAAAGGGTATCTACCTTTGAAAGCTTAAATCTGGAAACATGTTTTGAGACGAGGAATCTAGAACACACCGTAACAACAGGAAAACAACTGATGGGGAAAGAGATAATAGACAACAATGGGAGAGTTTTCTGGAAAGTTTACAAACACGACGCGACGGGAGTCAATCAGTTCACGCGCTTTTGCGTCATTGTAATCCATAGTAACCACGTAATGTTATTTTCATTCATTCTTAAAGCCGCACGGTACGCTCTTAACTATTGAACATAGATACAACAATTTGTTTGTAGTGCACGCCTTTATGACAGTGGCTAATCATCTTCTTTTCAGTTTTTGCCCCCTGTGGAGAATGAGCAGCCACTGCAACTGGTCTCTTGCAGGAAGACTAGATCAAAGCATTTATGTGCTCTTGTGTCGTAGATTTTTCGATAGGAATTTAAGATCAATTATGGTCCGGTCTGAGTAGAACTAGAACAGGTGATAGCTCAGTGGTAGATAATGTAAAGAAATAGATTTTCACGAGTGAAATGGTGAAAGGTAAAGTCTGTCCCTTGATTTAGAGATAATCTATCCAGCCTATCGGTTACGACTGAGATTCTTAGATCAGACAGTTTCCCTCTAAATATATATATATATATAAATATATAAATATATAAATATATAAATATATAAATATATAAATATAAATATAAATATATATAAATATATATATATATATTCAACCACTCACCTCTACACACACACAGATACGTGACGACAATTAGACGCACAGACGTGAAAACTATAGCTATGGAATAGGGATCTTTTGGGACAAGCTGACCAACACACGTAAATAAAGTTTATGTAAATTTTATTTATCATAAAGAACTTCACACACAGAAATAAATTTTCTAATATCAATCAAATACAGTTAAACATAAGTTAATGAATTAATTAAAGAATTAGACTCATAGGTGTAGTCCTCCCTCCCTCTGTTGAGACAAGATCCCGTTAGAAGAGAAGTTATTAACCCCCAAAGAGTCAAAGGTGTTTACGCTATGGTCTAGGATTTCCCTCTACAATAAAGAACAGAGTTTATACGTTAATCTATTCTGAAAGGGACAGCATTAGCAAAACTTGCATAAAAAAATACAAAGTTAGTACAGGGGTTATACAATGAAAGAATTATTTATCCCTGCTTTCTCTCGCTCTGACAGACCTGTGATCACAACCAGTCACTCTTACCTAATAGGTGCTTTCACAACATCTGGAACAATCGTAAGGTACACACAGCCCATCCAAGGTTCGGTTATTGGCGAATCAAGCCCCAGTTTATCCAAAGACTAATTAATTAATTCAAATGATGGGAAACGCTTGATTCGCTACTGGTAGTAGGATGCTGATTATGTCACTTCAATTTTTGTCCAGGTAGTAAAACAATTAAGAGATCTAATGTTCACAGTGTACAGTAGCTTGGAATCTTCAATCGTTAAATCGAGTGTCAGGTAAATAAATCTGTTCAGGATAAATCTTCTTCACAACACTGTGGTTGTTATTCAGGTAATGTCAATGTTTGATTATGTCGCCACCACAGGCTGAATGTATATGAACTTGGGAAGAGAAATCTGGATATTCTTATAAGTCCAGTTACAATTTATTCTTAATATTCTTTGGGTTTGTACTCTGTCTCTTTCTGGGTGTAAAACTCGAGGCCAGACAGGTCACCTTGAAAACCCGATATTTATATCAGAATGTTCTTTGGTAAAAGTTATTCTCAGATTCATATGGAAGCCGCTGGTAAGGTTTAGGGTTTGACCCAATACTGCGTAAAGGAGAAAAAATACAAATACTTAACATAATATAGTATACACAATCCTATCCTTACCCCACGTAACATAGAATATATTTATCCACTTCGGTTATTTAACTTTAAATTATAAACTACAAGCTTAGAGCTTGTCTTATCGTTTAAAAAACTTCCGTGAAATAAATTCTAGTCATTTAAAAAACTTAATCATCATGAATTAGAAATAAATACATATTTCGTCAATACTGACGATGAACATTGCCTTTATTAGTTGGTTAAAATATTCTCTGACTGGTTACTAGCAGTTAATTAAATTTATTTTATAGCTGGAATAGTTTAGCTAGAAAAGATTATTATTCTGCTAGCCAATGTAACACAATAAAACCTAGAGAGGGGCAATATATCATCAGACAGATATTAAGCCTGTGTAATAATACTATTGTTATTGTTTAACTAAAGCTGCTGAGCTTTTCGCTCTGTTGCAACCAATACCAAGTTGAAGACTCCTTGGTATTGTCTACACTGTAGATCTAGGCTTTTCCTGTGGCTTTTCTGGCATTCTGAATCGAGTTGAGTTGAAGTCACGAGCTCCAGTTTCTCCAGCTTGGCTTGCACTTAAAGGATCGTCACATCTGGTCCCATGCTAGAAGTAAGAAGCACGTGGCATACTATACATAACCCGCCATCCAAGGGGTCTCTCCAGAAATGAAAAGCTCAAATATTGTGCTCTGGTTTTGGGCTCTCCAAAGGAATCGTCACGTCCTAAACAGAGCCACTTCTCAACTCCCCGTGCCTATCTTGGGGTCCATAGTGAGATCCTCCTGCATGCAGGCAACCAGGTAACAGCCAGAGTTACGTCTGTGGCTCAAGTGACTCCTCTAAGCTTAGTGTGCAATGCTGGGTTCTCAACATTTTCACCACAGTGGGTGTGGTAAAATCTGCGAGGATAATTACTCATTTCTATGGATTTTAGTCATAAAAACAACAATAAATAAAACCAGCCCGATTGTGTCTGACGGAATTGCTCTCACACGCCCGCCACTGCCTTTTGTGCAGTGTGAAAAGCCTATAGCATATATAATATACAACGCGCTGCAGTTTCGGTTTCGCCAACGTACTACCGATGTTTAAACTTGTAAGATCTGCTGCATACACGGCCGCCTAACCGATAAAATTAATTAATTGGCGGAAGAGCGCCGCACAATACTATCTGAATTAACGTAATATTTTGTTTTTAACAGGTTAATCAGTAGTAAGTCTTACAATTTGGTAGTGAAACACGATAAAATTCAAATCATAAAACCCAACTTGTTAACCCGCCACGTCTACACCCGATTTGCCTGCCACACTCTGCCATGCGTATCTACACGCGGCGGCAAACGCCATCGGAGGCAAACACACAGACAGTTTGTCCCCACTCGTTGTAGAATTACTGGCGTCACTAAAACAAGTAGTATTTGAATCCCATAGGCTAAGCGGGAGAGGAGAAAGGAGGAAATGGTGGTCTTGTGTAAAATATTATTTGACGAACGAACAGTGACAAAAATGAAAATCTTTATTAATAGGAAACTGAACATAAAACTTATATGATAAGATAGCTGAGACTCCCCTAAGCAAGAATATGTTTTAAATAATATGATAGCCCCAGTATTAGTGAAGTTATGAAGGAAAAATAAAATGTCCAAGACGGTAGACCAGACAGACAGTCAACCTTACTTGAATTTTTCATAACGTTAAAGGGACGATCGCGTAGAAAGAGGCATTGAGGTGAATATTCAAATTCGCTTGAGTACAGAGAGTATAGGGTGAGAAGGGGGGGGGGGGGCGATAGTAATTTGGTTATAAACGAAACATTTTTGTTGTAATGGCAACTAACATAGGCTAGCCAATTAAATAGCAGACGCGGTGTAGTTTGGAATTGTTTTTTGTTTTTCAAAAACTGCATTTTGAAATCTGGTAGTCGCCAGCTTCTGATTGGCTAGTGGTACCCAATATTAGCAAGGGGTTTTCCTTATTCAATTGCCAGTTGTCTAAAATAAATTACATTAAACATTTTGCTGAGATTCAGCTGTGGTAAATTTAAAGTAAAATAAAAATTCCCAGCCTGAGACCAGTGCAGAGTGAAACTGCGGCCATTGCTTTGCAAGTCAGCATCATTTGTTTATATTTCTTGAATTGTGGTAAGGACGATTTATGAATTATTCTGTTTAATTCCACAGCAAACAAAATTGGGTATTGATATTGAGGAAAAATGAAGAACATGTCGGTAGTAGACATTGTTGAGTCCTCATCTTAAAATGTATCTAATTGATGTATGTTGTCATGATTATGCTGTTATATTATTATTATAGTAGTAAGCCTCTGTGTTCTATGAACACTATTTACATGCCTGAAGCATTTATAATATAAAAAGAAAAGAGAAAATCATACCAACGGAAATGTGGTTACCCCACATTATTGTATTGAGGAAAAAAGATGTAAAGGTACAGTGGCGTATCTGCCATAGGGACCTGAGGTGTGGTCACAGCAAGGAGGGAGTCAAACAAAGTTAGGGGCTTGTGCACATGTACGGCACGCAAGGCTGACCCCATATCCTGGTAGGAAAATATTAAATAATCTCAGTGAGTAGATGTAAAGCCTGGGTATCCTTTTGTTCCAGCGTTTTATTCCCTGTTACCGACTGGTGGCAGGAAGCCAGCTGAAAGTGAATACAGCCCTCAAGCCTCCATCCAGTCATTTCTACTATTATAAGAACACGGAGGAGCTTGAACGAGTGAAAGAGTCTGCATCTTCAGGAGAGAATTTCCTTATAAATAACCCCAGGTGATGTGCCATACATCTGGGTACATCTGACACTTTTGTAAAAAAGTAACATTCACTGAGTTTCCCAATGATATTCAGGAATTTCAAGGGGTATGATGACACAACAGCCCCTCATACACAGTGACTCTCCCTTTATAGGATTACAGTTGTAGCTGTGAACTGTTCTTTCAGTGAAAAATATATCTTGACTTTATTTGTGTGGACAGAAAGTCCAGTTGTTTTATTACCTCTTTTCTGTAAACTATCTTGTCCTTATTTTCAAGACCTGTCCAAAAGATATGATTGGACAGGCAGATTAAATTGTATACATGCAGTTCAAAAGAAAACTTAACACCTGTTTTATTAACTTTCTCATAAAAAAGTAAAGTGTTTGTGTGTTGTGTACTATCATCTCATTTCTCCCCTAGACAATAGGTACATCATACACCCTACACTAGAGCCAACAGAGAGACCGTGAGAGATCTAGGGAGGTAGCGTTAGGTTCCCTGTACACAATTCATCATCATCATTTATAGAATCAGGGACCTACATTTGCTTGACCTCGCACGGTTACTGCATACACTTATTTCATTCTTTGTTAGGATACCATCATAACCTCCCCAGCAAATCATCTTATTTGCTACATAATTGGGGGCTCGTCCGGGATTGAACTTTCTACATAAATTGGGGACAGTCTAATTTTCCCAGGAAATCCCCATATAATATATTTGCCCAAGATTTTGGGAAGTGAAGAAAGTGTCAGAAACCCAGATTTAATTAAATAAATTTATAATTAGTTATATTTAGAAACTTTGTTAGTACATTTTTCAGGATGGCAGATCTGGCCAAGTTTCGCTCTGCGGCTGTGCAAGCGGCGAGAGATATGAATATGGATGGACAAATTTTGGTTGATTATGTCACCTCAGAATGTGACAAATTTATTACTAGGGAAGAACATAGGTTAGCTGAGGAAAGGAGAGTGCAGTTAGAAGATGCTAGGGAGACTAAGAAATTAGAGGCTGATCGAGAGGCTGAGATAAAGAGGCTGCAGTTGGAGGAGAAGAAACTTGAGGCTGAGAAGGAGGCAAAGAAACTTGAACTCGAGGCTGAGAGGGAGGAAAAACGTCTACACAGGGAGGCGGAACGAGAGAAAGAAGAAAGAAGATTGGAGGCGGAAAAGGAAGATAAACGGTTACAGAGGGAACATGAGTTACGACTAAGGGAGCTAGAGCTACAAGGCCATGCTCCGGAAAATGGAACTAGCCCTTCCACTTCCGACTCCGCTGCAAGCCAGGGGGCCTCCTCATCAGCCATGGGGTTCCACTTAGATTATTTTATAGAAAAAGATGATGATATTGAGTCGTATCTAAGCAGATACGAAATATTAGCCACTACTTATGGGTTGGAAAGAGAAAAATGGGGAGTAAAGTTGTCTCAAGGACTTCGCGGTACAGCTTACGAAGTTTTTTTCTAAAATGAGTAGGGGTGACCAGGACAACTATGACATGTTGAAGCAAGCTCTTCTGTTAAGATACGAAAAGAACGGAGAATTTTATAGAAAGAAATTTAGGAATGCCAGGCTACTGTCGGGTGAGACCTATCACCAGTTCTCCGCCCGGTTGGAAACGTATATGGAGAAATGGGCTTCTTTGGGGAAAACCCAAGATCTCAAAGAGATGATACTCATTGAGCAGATGAGAGAGTCCATGGCTCCAGACATGAGAAAGTTTCTCATGGAACAGGGTGCGGAGAGACTGGAGGAAATAATAAATATCGCTGAAAGGTATCATGCAGCCCAGGCAGAGGTAGCTGGTATTAAAAAGAAACCAGTAGATCAGTTTAAGGCTCCTCAAACCCATAATAAATTTGATAACAGAGGTAAGCAGAACTTCGATAGGCCTCGAAATGATTATAAAAATAAAACCGCACAGTTCAAGGACAGAAGGAATGAGGAAAGAAAACCTCATCATCAAAGTAGATGGTATTGTACTTATTGTAAGAAGGAGGGACATGACATTAAGTATTGTAAAAGTAAACCTGCTGGATTTGCTGCTATGAAAAGGGGAAAACAGGAGGGAAAGGACAAACCTGCTGAACAGCAGGAACCTTATCACCCCTCAGTTTGCGAGGATGTTGTATGCAATGATGTCACCATAAGGTGCCTCTATGATACAGGTTTGGATTTTGAGGCTGTGGTGAGCTCGCACTTGGTGAACCCAGATCAGTATACCACAGAAACAGTGGAGATACAAGGGGCGACCAAGGACCTACCCCTCATGAAACTTCCCATTGCCAGGATACCAGTGAAGACTCGCTATGTGGAAGGGATAATCAGAGCAGCAGTGATAGACGCACCCATCTACCCTCTGATATTGGGGTGTCGTTATGTCTACTTGGGAAATCCAACGAGACCTGTGGTCTTGGCAGCAGTCCAGACCCGATCACAATCCAGAAAGGAAGAAGATGAACCTATAAATACTCATCCCGAAGAGATGAGAAAGGCACAGGCTGAAGATAAGTCACTGAAGCCGTGCTATAAGAAACTCCCAAAGAGCCATACTCCTCCAAATAAAGGAGAATTCTATATGAAGAATAAATTGCTATACAGGAAGGCCGGCACTGGTGCAGCTGGTCATGGTCAGCTGGTCCTTCCTAAATCATATAGAGAAAAAGTGATGGAGTTAGGTCATGCTATCCCCTTCAGTGGTCACATGGGGATTAGTGCAACAGGACAGCGTATAGCTTGTCATTATTTCTGGCCAGGGGTAACGGAAGACATAAAGAGATACGTACACTCCTGCCCCGAATGCCAGAGAGTAGCTCCAAAGCATTGGACTGCTCCCGCAACTCTTGGGGAAATGCCCATAGTGGGAACCCCTTTTGAGAGAGTTGCTGTGGATATTGTGGGACCTCTCACTCGGACCAAGAGGAGGAACAGTTACATCCTTACTCTGGTAGACACTTGTTCTATGTGGGGAGAGGCGGTAGCCCTGTCATCAATCGATTCGAAACATGTGGCAGAGGCATTACTTACGATATTCACAAGGTTAGGTTTCCCGCATCAAATCTTGACAGATAATGGCTCTCAGTTCAAGGGGAAACTAACTGAAGAGGTGTTCAGGTTGTTTCAAGCCAAGCACTTTCATTGTAGCCCGTACCATCCCCAAGGGAACGGCCAGGTAGAGAGGTTCAATGGGACTCTCATTTCTATCCTGAGAAAGCTGGCACATGAGAAACCTGACACGTGGGACCACTACTTGCCCGCCGCCCTGTTTGCGTACCGGGAAGTACCACATAATTCCACCGGAATGGCCCCCGCAACACTGTTATTTGGTAGGCCAATAAAAGGTCCGTTAGAAGCTTTGTTAAGGACCTGGACTGATGAGAAGGCAGAGGAGACTGTTACCTCATCTTATCAATACGTGAACGAACTGACCAATCGTTTACAAACCGGTTGGAAACTGGCAAATGAAAATTTGAGACAAGCCAGGAAAAAGCATGCTGCTTATTATAATCGAAAAGCGAAGGATAGGGAACTTGCTGTGGGGGAGAAGGTACTTCTTCTATTGCCCAGCAGCAATAATAAACTTCAGATCGGATGGCAAGGACCATACACAGTTTTGGAAAAGGTATCCAGAACCAATTATAAGATCGACAAAAAGGGAAAGGAAAAAGTCTATCATGTGAACCTGTTGAAGAAATATCTGGACAGACAAATCCAGGAAGGGACACACTTATTGGCCTTGTCTATTGCAACCGAAATGAAAAATGACCCTCTCTCCTCATTTGAATATCCACTGAAAACCCGTGAAACGTTTGAGCAGGTGAAAATCAGCAATCACTTGACAAAAGGGCAGAAGGAGAAGGTTCGACAGATCCTTGAGAAACATACAGATGTGTTGACAGATAAACCGGGTAACACCCATTTGTTGGAATATGATATGAAACTACTAGACCAAACACCTATCTGTATGAGGCCCTATTCTATTCCATTCGCTAAGGAGAAAGCTTTAAAAGAGGAGATAGATTATTTGTTACAAGAAGGGATTATTTCTCATAGTGAGTCTCCTTATAGTTCCTGCGTGGTTCTGTTGCGGAAACCATCGGGAGAACATAGACTGTGTATAGATTACAGGAAACTGAATGCTGTCACAGAAGGTCAGGTGGATCCATTACCTGATACTACTCAACTATTTGCCAGGCTGAACAAGGCAAAATATTTTTCTAAGGTGGATCTTAGCAAGGGCTATTACCAAATTCCAGTAAAGCCTGAGGTTCGACCTTATTTAGCATTTAGCACCTCGGAAGGTCATTATGAGTTCAACATGTTGCCGTTTGGGTTGAAAAATGCTCCGAGTGTGTTTTCAAGGATGATGCGAAAACTGCTGGATCCCCTGAAAAATCCATGTATTTCGAATTTTATGGACGATATCCTCATTGCTACGGAAACATTTGAGGAACACGTTACCTCTTTGAATATGCTGTTAGATAGACTCAGAGAGGCTAACTTAACCGCCAGGCCAACAAAATGTTGTATAGGTTGTAAAGAGTTGGAATTCTTGGGACATACTGTGCATCAGGGTAGCATGACCCCTGATCCCAAGAATCTGGAAAAATTGAAAAAAGCTCCTCGACCCCAAACAAAGAAAGACGTGCGATCTTTCGTGTCGTTGTGTGGTTTTTACCAAAAGTACATTAAAAATTTTAACTCAATATGTGCTCCGCTGACAGATTTAACTCGTAAAGGTCAACCTGATAAAATAATTTGGTCTGCTCAGTGCGAATTAGTTTACCAAGAGTTGAAGGAAAAACTTACAAGCAGGCCAGTATTGCAATTGCCTGACTTAACTCAAGAATTTATTGTGAGAAGTGACGCAAGCAATGTGGGCCTAGGTGCTACCTTGTTGCAAAGGTCTTCCTCACCAGATGGGGAATTGAAACCAGTCGCTTATGCTAGCCGCAAGTTGAACAAGGCGGAAAAAAATTATTCAACAAGTGAAAAGGAATGTCTCGCTTTGATATGGTCTATAAAGAAATTTCAGATTTATTTATATGGCAGGACATTTGTGGTCCAAACGGATCATTCACCTCTCGTGTTTCTGTCACAAGCCAAGCATGAAAATTCCAGATTATTGAGATGGTCTTTATTACTGCAGCCATACTCATTCCGGATAGATTATATCCCGGGTCCGACGAATGTGGGTGCCGACTTTTTAAGCAGACATCCATGTGATGAAAATCAGAGAAACGCATAAGACTTCATTGAGCTAAGTTATCTCGCAGATAATAACCTGCATAGTGATGCATGTTTAAGAGGGGAGGTGTGTGGTAAAATCTGCGAGGATAATTACTCATTTCTATGGATTTTAGTCATAAAAACAACAATAAATAAAACCAGCCCGATTGTGTCTGACGGAATTGCTCTCACACGCCCGCCACTGCCTTTTGTGCAGTGTGAAAAGCCTATAGCATATATAATATACAACGCGCTGCAGTTTCGGTTTCGCCAACGTACTACCGATGTTTAAACTTGTAAGATCTGCTGCATACACGGCCGCCTAACCGATAAAATTAATTAATTGGCGGAAGAGCGCCGCACAATACTATCTGAATTAACGTAATATTTTGTTTTTAACAGGTTAATCAGTAGTAAGTCTTACAATTTGGTAGTGAAACACGATAAAATTCAAATCATAAAACCCAACTTGTTAACCCGCCACGTCTACACCCGATTTGCCTGCCACACTCTGCCATGCGTATCTACACGCGGCGGCAAACGCCATCGGAGGCAAACACACAGACAGTTTGTCCCCACTCGTTGTAGAATTACTGGCGTCACTAAAACAAGTAGTATTTGAATCCCATAGGCTAAGCGGGAGAGGAGAAAGGAGGAAATGGTGGTCTTGTGTAAAATATTATTTGACGAACGAACAGTGACAAAAATGAAAATCTTTATTAATAGGAAACTGAACATAAAACTTATATGATAATATAGCTGAGACTCCCCTAAGCAAGAATATGTTTTAAATAATATGATAGCCCCAGTATTAGTGAAGTTATGAAGGAAAAATAAAATGTCCAAGACGGTAGACCAGACAGACAGTCAACCTTACTTGAATTTTTCATAACGTTAAAGGGACGATCGCGTAGAAAGAGGCATTGAGGTGAATATTCAAATTCGCTTGAGTACAGAGAGTATAGGGTGAGAAGGGGGGGGGGGCGATAGTAATTTGGTTATCAACGAAACATTTTTGTTGTAATGGCAACTAACATAGGCTAGCCAATTAAATAGCAGACGCGGTGTAGTTTGGAATTGTTTTTTGTTTTTCAAAAACTGCATTTTGAAATCTGGTAGTCGCCAGCTTCTGATTGGCTAGTGGTACCCAATATTAGCAAGGGGTTTTCCTTATTCAATTGCCAGTTGTCTAAAATAAATTACATTAAACATTTTGCTGAGATTCAGCTGTGGTAAATTTAAAGTAAAATAAAAATTCCCAGCCTGAGACCAGTGCAGAGTGAAACTGCGGCCATTGCTTTGCAAGTCAGCATCATTTGTTTATATTTCTTGAATTGTGGTAAGGACGATTTATGAATTATTCTGTTTAATTCCACAGCAAACAAAATTGGGTATTGATATTGAGGAAAAATGAAGAACATGTCGGTAGTAGACATTGTTGAGTCCTCATCTTAAAATGTATCTAATTGATGTATGTTGTCATGATTATGCTGTTATATTATTATAGTAGTAAGCCTCTGTGTTCTATGAACACTATTTACATGCCTGAAGCATTTATAATATAAAAAGAAAAGAGAAAATCATACCAACGGAAATGTGGTTACCCCACATTATTGTATTGAGGAAAAAAGATGTAAAGGTACAGTGGCGTATCTGCCATAGGGACCTGAGGTGTGGTCACAGCAAGGAGGGAGTCAAACAAAGTTAGGGGCTTGTGCACATGTACGGCACGCAAGGCTGACCCCATATCCTGGTAGGAAAATATTAAATAATCTCAGTGAGTAGATGTAAAGCCTGGGTATCCTTTTGTTCCAGCGTTTTATTCCCTGTTACCGACTGGTGGCAGGAAGCCAGCTGAAAGTGAATACAGCCCTCAAGCCTCCATCCAGTCATTTCTACTATTATAAGAACACGGAGGAGCTTGAACGAGTGAAAGAGTCTGCATCTTCAGGAGAGAATTTCCTTATAAATAACCCCAGGTGATGTGCCATACATCTGGGTACATCTGACACTTTTGTAAAAAAATAACATTCACTGAGTTTCCCAATGATATTCAGGAATTTCAAGGGGTATGATGACACAACAGCCCCTCATACACAGTGACTCTCCCTTTATAGGATTACAGTTGTAGCTGTGAACTGTTCTTTCAGTGAAAAATATATCTTGACTTTATTTGTGTGGACAGAAAGTCCAGTTGTTTTATTACCTCTTTTCTGTAAACTATCTTGTCCTTATTTTCAAGACCTGTCCAAAAGATATGATTGGACAGGCAGATTAAATTGTATACATGCAGTTCAAAAGAAAACTTAACACCTGTTTTATTAACTTTCTCATAAAAAAGTAAAGTGTTTGTGTGTTGTGTACTATCATCTCATTTCTCCCCTAGACAATAGGTACATCATACACCCTACACTAGAGCCAACAGAGAGACCGTGAGAGATCTAGGGAGGTAGCGTTAGGTTCCCTGTACACAATTCATCATCATCATTTATAGAATCAGGGACCTACATTTGCTTGACCTCGCACGGTTACTGCATACACTTATTTCATTCTTTGTTAGGATACCATCATAACCTCCCCAGCAAATCATCTGATTTGCTACAGTGGGAATCCCTGGAAATGTATGGATGATTTCAAGAGTTAATGAGGGTGTAATTAGCCTCACAGACAAGAGGTTCATTTCCAAATCTACATATTATAGCGTTGTGCATAGCTAGTGGTCATATAAGGATGACTCCAGATATGCCTCCATGCATGTAGTAATAGTATAAAGCAGGGATTCTTAACCTGAGGTCCTCGGGCTTATTGCGGCCTGTGAATATATTTTAGGAGTCCGTGTAAAATCTGAAATGTAAAATTTTAAATTATGCGTTTATGTAAATTTTGTTTTCTTAGAAGGGACGCGTAGCGTTCATCGAGCATTCAAGGGGTTCCATGGCGCAAAAAAAGAAAGTGTTACGAAGTGTCACAGTGACTATTAACTATTAATTTATTTTACCATTTCGTTCCATATGTTATTAACTCTTTTAATGTTCTGTTTTCCTAGACATTTTGTATTTCTTTTCTTTCATTTTTTCACCTGTTCAAACCCCACCCGCGGTTCGTTTACGTTTGGCTGGCCTTCAGAATTAAAAATTCTTCAGCGGTCAGCGTAGCGGTAACGTAATGTTATCTAAACGCACCTGTGGTTCGTGACCAGAGAAACATTTCTGTTACGCTTATAGCCTTTGATCATGAGCGAGAGGCGGTTTCTGTGAAAGAAACCGCTTGTCTGTGGGAGGTAACTTCTGCAGGTGGTCTCTGTGTTTGGCCTTCAGAACGCATTAGTGATCATAATATTATGTCTATCGGGGAAATTTTCTCAAAGTTGTTGCTTCTGAAACCTTTTGTCTTACTCTAGATTACGTCTTTCGCCGAACATCTGTAGAAATATGCAGGCCAGGTGTCCGGGGGGAGCGTCCTTTGTAATCTATAAGAGTAGACGGGTTTAATAAGCCAACACACTCGTGAATATTCCTGGCCCGTAGATGACCATACGAGACTTAGGCAGAGCTAGCACAGCAGAACTAGAATGTGTTTACCTATGTTCTTGTCATTTTTCGGGGTGAGTTGACATATCTTATTATATTATATTCATGTTAGCTTTTTATATATCTGATAGGAAAGTGACGTGAATTCATTTCTGAGGACTTCTCCTAGTAATTTTATTCAGTGATAAGGTAGCGCTGTCTACGGCCTTAGTAAGAGTGCTTAAACTGTTACGGTTTATCATGGGTTAAATGTTAAACTTACAATAACAGATACTAGGCGTAGAATCAGTCCACAGATGCTTATCATGGGTTAAGAATAGGCTAATTAACTGTCATTTATGTAAGATAATGTCAGGTGTGGATTGTTCACTTAAAACTGAATAGTGAGATGCAGGCAATAACTCTGAATTATAAGAGAAAGTCACTTATTCCTTTTTGATAGATATTTCTAGTGGCAAGGGAGAATCATTTTATGCTTACTTGTGTGGCTAGGCACTAGTCTATAACTTTCACAGAAAGCAGTCACCAGGCATTTGCACAGCGGGCGGATCACCCGCTTGCCAGACGCTCTGATTACGGAAACAACAATTGATTTTTTGTTGTACCAATAAACGCCAATAGGCGTAACGGAACAACAATTAATTTCTTGTTGCCCTAAGACGCCTCTAGGCGTACTGGCCACGAACTGCTTTGTCGGTCCGTGGTTAAGGACGGAAGAAGAAGAAGTCACCAGGCATAGATATAATTATATCTTATGATTCAGCCACCACTGTATTATTATAGCAAGAACATTGCATTTTCTTTGTACTCATTTGTGGAATGTTAATATATTTCCCCAAGGGGACATATGATTTATTTGTGTAATGTCACATGCTGTAATCTGTTTATGTAAATTCATTTAATGTTGTAAGATGAATAAGCATATTCATTTAACTGTAACTACAAGGTTAGGTTTCCTGTATGTTTAGTTGGAAGAAGAGGAGTAGATTTTTGCTGTCAGAACATTTACTGACAGGTACCTGGGTGTGCAAAAGATATTAAGCCTATGCGGGCACATGCTATAATTGATAGAATGGAAGGAGCGGAGCATGACTAGGTTCTAAAACATTAGATTGATTTTGTTGTTGCTTGAGGTAAAGGGTGTTTTTTTGGGTCTCAGTTTCAGGGAGACCGAATCGCTAGAGCAGACTCCAGTCAGGCGAAGAACGTTATGTTCTCTTCGTTCTAGAGGGATTCTGAATACAGCTAGCAATCACGAGTCGTCAACCCCGTTCCTGAATCAAAACCCCTTTTGTCAACGCCAAGTTAAGCTCACGCAGTGCAACGAGCCAACGCAAAATCTCGCACTTAGGAGCGGCCAGCAAAGAAAAACAGCGTCTTCCAGCCTCACTCGCGCAATTAGGGGTAACCTAAGTCAGCACCAACAAGAAAGTTTTTACAGGTCAAGTCCATTACCCATGGAGTATATTTTTACGTAAAAGACACTTTCTGTACCTGGCACATTTGGTCCCACGAAAGCGGACAGACTGACACGCAATTTTATTCATTTGGTAAACCGGAGATAAATACGTCTTCCAGCCCCTCACGCAATTAGGGGTCACCAAAGATAGCGCCTACATTGGATTTACAGGTCAATTCCATCACCCATGGAGTATATTTTTTACGTAAAGACATTGGAGCTATTCCATTTGGTCCCACGAAAGCGGACGGACTGTAGCTCAGTTCGTTTATTTGGTCAGCAGGAGATAGACAGTCTTCCAGTCCCCATCGCAAAATCAGGGGTGCCACCAACAATAGCGACTACAGTGGATTTATACAGGTCAAGTCCATCCCCCATGGAGTATATTTTACGTAAAAGACACTGTCGGAAGCATTGTACTTGGTCCCACGAAAACGGACAGACTGTCAGACAGTTATTTCATTTCTCTGTGTTCTACAGATTTTATGAGTGTTGGTGGTGTGTGTGTTTGTGGGTGTGCATTTGCAGTATGGTGGTTATTGATGATTATTGATGACTATTGATGATTATTGATGACTATTGATGATTATTGATGTAATTTTATGCTGTGTATGATGAGATGCATTATTTTCCATGCTTTTCTTCTTTAATAAAGTTTACACATTTATTAACGCGCTGTTCCCGACCCTTTCATCCATAATTAACTTGTTTTTAGCTTTTTACTATAATCTCTATGTTTTGATAAGAGAAAAGAGTGAGAGCAGGAGGTGCTTAGACAGTAAAAGTGAGTTGAGGCTTGGAGAGAGATCATTTTGATAAATCTTCTTCCAGGTTGTCTCAAGTCCATCTCCTATTTACACCTTTCTGTGTGTGTAATCTATAACTCTGTCAGTCCACTATCCCTTGTCGATTTCACTACTATTGTCCAACTCGACAAATACTCTACACTTTACTCAACCACGACACGAAGCCCCTTTGTAAAGCAACAAACATGAAAGAAATAAGTATATGGACTAAACTGTCTTCCTGTGACACTCTATTTCTGTATCTTGTATTAATATTTATTTCCCCTATTCTAGAGTTTCATAACCATTTTTGTGCCATGAACCCTTTCATTGTCCGATGAAGGCATTCTTAATTATTTTCTTTCTTCTGCCTTTACTGTCTGTCATTTTCTACACTGTATGTCTTAATTGTCCGTCATTATCCACATGCTTTGTCTTTAGATCTTCATTATTTTAATCAGTGCTGTAATTTCCTGCTCTGAACTGTAAGTAGTGTCACTGTGACAGAACGGGGCGGCCCCTATCGATCTTTGTTTCACTCCGGCAGTATCGGTACATTTGTGGTACTGATTTTATTGGATGCTTTCATTTGTCACACTTTCTTTCTTTCTTTTTCTGCTGTGTGTAGCAGATATTATGTATTTTCCTTCTTACACCCTTCTCAGGGATAAGTTGACATGTCTGGTTGTTATCCATTTCTCCCTGCGTTGCAAGGAGTGGCAGCGACCTAACCATGTTGGCTATCGCGGGCGCAGCGATATCAGTACGCAGATAAACACGTAAATCGCCTCAGCGCAGTGCTTAATCACTGATAAGACTGATAACACGTGTGCGTTCATCACCAAAGCTTGGAATACGGGGAGACAACTGATAGACAAACACAGATAAGAGATTACTCCCTGATAAAAGTAATTATTGTTACATTTGGAACACGTTGTTATATGAGTTTACCGACATGTTTTTAAGTTTGTACCCAAGGGCAAGCGGATGTGTACACCCCATTTTCAGAAAAGTAATGTTTGAAATTTTGCATTAGCTGAGTCATGCAACAATCAGACTGGCTGATCCTTTGAGCCGCGCATAACAAATACGTGGTAAGGCAGTGGATATAATCTGACCATTTTCTCAAGCTACTTCACTTGAAAATTCGCTCGCCAAGATACCAGACCTTGCTAGACTGAAGAATTAGAATTCAGCATTCCTTCTTAAAAATACCGGACACCTTTTATTGGAGAATTTTGGACGGACTTTCATAGACCAGTGTTACGCACAAATAATTACTTTTTCCAAAGTCTTTGTATGATCATTTTTCGTATGTATGATCATTTTTTGACTGAAGTGTGTATTATGTTTTTTACAGTCAAAGGGACATAACCCGAGTATCGAGACTACAATTTTTTATGAGTTTGCCTTCTCTTGTATAGAGACACGTTCGGTCTATAATTTCTTGAACGAAGCGTGACCATATCTCCTTATTTGGTAGTATCAGTCAACTGTTGTAGATGTCTGAAACCTGTCTTAACGCTTCTGTTCATGACCATAAAAGGCGCGACTGTGTAAGACTTTTATCTCGAATGTTCTTAGAATTGCTTTGTGTGAATTGATACTCACGTAGATGAGTTCTGCGCATGTCAAAAACTGGGAGTTCGTTCTGTGTGTTCCGCCCAGCTGGGCAGTTTAGAAATGGTCTGAGTAGCGAGCGGACGCAACCTGCGTCTTGTGATTTTCTGAGGGAAATGCATTGTCTTTGTGAGTTAGTTAACTAACTAGACTATTTCCCAGTATTATTCAAGCCTGCCTGGAGGCATATGTTCGTGGTTGTTTTCCGAAGAAAGGTAATTCCTCTTGTATCGAACTTTTTTGCTGTCATCTAGAAGTTCGTCATTTTGTCGCTCCTTGCTCGCCTGTGCGATTTAATATGGAGAGGTACTTTGACTAGGATTTTCGCCACCGGTATCTTTATACCTGAACTAGTTATATATATATGGGTCGCTCTACACCAACAAGACTATTGTCTGTGTTCCAGGATTCGTTATATCAGAGATCACGTCCAAGTCAGATGGTTAGACTTAGAAACGTTATAAAGGTCGGTTTGACCATATGCCCAGTATGCTATTCACGTGCAGACAGTAAACGGACTTATTGTATACATCTGATCTGCTAGCATCAGAAAGGGAGCATTTATTGTTGTCTATGAACATTGAAGATCTGCAGCTGACACTGTTGCAGAAGTTATATATATATTATTTATACAGCTTCACGAACCAGAACTTTATGATATCTGTTTACAATACAACTATTGAGTATTGAATCCTACATGACTATCAGTTAATATGATTTTGAATGCTGCATTCGTTATACTATGCTGGTGATGACATAAATATCATGACTGTTTTGTGGCGTGCAATAAATGGTATAAAACTAAAGCGAAGTTACCATTTCTATGACTCTACACGTCATGTTGCCTGTGGTGTACCCTGTGAACTGTTCTACTGCAACACACACAGCAACATTCTAAATCAGAGAAGACACCTACATCTTGCACTTTAATACCAGGTGTCGATAGGGGTGGCAAGTTATCATTTCAGCTCAAATCCACCTTTATCATTTTTGGTGGCCATATGTTGGTTTACTCTGATACCAGCTATCAAGGGGGTCAACAAACCCAGACATCATCATCAAGCTTTCAAAATTACAGTTCAACTCACTTCCTTCAAGAAAAGCTACTATTGATGAAAGATTTTGAAAGTACCCGGCGTTGCTGAAAGTTGGAAATTGTTTCAAAATACCCGGCGTTGCTCGTCAAGTTGGCAGTTTTCCTGATCTGTTAGGAAGAAGGACAAGTGCCGTAACAACTGTTCCGGTCTCAGAGGTACTGTTGCAGATTCAGAAGGTCAAGTGCTCAAGTCAATTCAGAATTCAGAAGATCAAGTTCAGAAGCTGTTTCCTGTCAGAAGCTCATTTCCTTCGTCATGGCAGTTTATGAGAGCAGATATGGATCAACGTTGGATCATTGTCCTAAGAATGCTGATCACATCCTGTTCTGAACTGTGCTGACGTTGTGGATACATAGAAGTTAAGTGGCCTGTTTTGTTTGTGAACTGTGCCCTTATGTTCTAGCTGAGCCTTCTAAATTCTTTCACACTTTTTGCTATTTGTTACATGTTATATGTTATTTGTATTTGTATATTTATATGTTTATATTCAGCGGGTTTTCTCGGTTGGGCGGTGTCTTTCAGTAGAAGATACCACGTCACAGAGGTTCTACTGTTAGCGTTTTCGTTAGGGACTGTGCGAATTTCCTACTGTGAAATTTGCTAGCGACAATCGTTGCTATATCTGTTTAGTTGTGACGAGTTGTGCTTTATTTTCGTTTTTTTGTATATTTTTTTTTTCTCTCTTTCTTTCTGTTTTTTAGTTTTGATTTCAATTGTTTGTATTTGTAGGTCTCCTCTTTTCTATTATTCAGTTCTTTACGTAAATTTTTGTGTATACACTGTAGCGTCATTTGTTTGTCATATCTTCGCATTTTGTCATCACATTCTTTGTGATATTTCTTTTTAGTTTCGCTGTTTATTTATTTGACTTATGCGAATGTTTTCGTATTGTTTGATCTTTGTTGTTGTTTACATTGACTTTGATCTTTGTTATTGTTTACATTGTTGGTGACCTTTGTTATTGTTTACATTGTCTTGTTATTGTTTGCATAGTTCTTGCATAGTTAGCTTTCACTATTGTTACATATATGCTCATGCACTATTGGTCTATAGTGCACTTATCATAACTAACTGGTGGTTTTTTGCTTATGCACTATTGTAGTGCAGTTATGATAAATAACTGATGGTTATGCACTGATTTGGGTAGTGCACTGATAATTAAGAGGTGACTTGTGATATTATTATACATTTGATAATACAAGTTGGTGTCAAGTCTTGTTTCCCACAGAGATTGGAGTAAACATAGTGATTATACAAGCACTTTATTAAGTCTTGTTGCTATTAAGATTGAAATAAGATAATTAATTATTTCAGGTTCTGTACTCACATTTTAGACATCATGTCTACATTTGAGTACTTTATTGAGCAGGGTAAAGCCCTTGGGAAGACAGGTGATAAATTAGAAGAATTTGCGACTGTTCAATATGCCAAGGCATTGAAGTCGGAAGAAAAGAAAATGAAAGAACAAACTGAACAAAAGAGAATAGATGCTGAGATAGAACAAAAGAAACTGCAGATGCAGGTGGATGAGAAAAGATTACAAATGGAAATGGAAAAACAAAAAAAGAGAAGCAGAATCTCAGGAGAAGAGACTTCAGGCTGAGGCTGAAAATAAGAGACTTGAAAAAGAGGCTGAAAATAAGAGACTTGAAAAAGAGGCTGAAAATAAGAGACTTGAAATTGAGGCTGAAAAAAGAAAGTTACAGGCTCAGGCTGAAGAAAGAAAGTTACAGGCTGAGGCTGAAGAAAGAAAGTTACAGGCTGAGGCTGAAGAAAGAAGGTTACAAAGAGAAGCTGATGAGAGAAAAGCAAAAATGGAGCATGAAGAAAAACTCATAGCTTTAGAGTTAGAGAAGTTAAAGTTATTGAACGCTGGTAATGCTAATGATGCAAATAAGGTGTCAGATAAGACTAATGCTAAGGATTTCAAGCTTAATCTACCAGCATTTAATCCCTCAATCGATGATATAACATTTTTATCTAGATAGATTTGAAAGTGCATGTAAGGTGCATAATATAGATAAAACATTATATGTTTATCATCTGTCCAAGATACTTAGAGGTGATGCTTTGACTTTGTTGAGTATGGTAGATGTGCCTGACAAAAACAACTATGAGGTTGTCAGGGCGGCATTGTTAAAGAAGTACCAACTTAACGAGGACGGATATCGTCTTAAATTTAAAAACATGTTACCAGAAACTGGAGTTGAATTCTCTGAATTCATCTCAAGCATACGTCTTACTTTTTTACGATGGATTGAGTTGTCTAAGACAGAAAGTACATTTGAAGCCCTCATGGACTTACTACTTAGAGACAAGGTCATGTCTTCTGTTAATGAAGCTTTTCTTTCTTTTCTTCATGAGCGTAAGCCTAAAAACATAAAAGAAATGGAAGAATACTGTAGCCAGTATGTTACTGCGCATCCGCACATAACCATTAGCAACTCTAAGGTGAAAGAAGGTCTGCCAGTTGCTTCGGCAGCACCTTATGGCCCAAATTTTATGCGTAAATTTCAGGGTAGCCAGCAAAATTTCAATAAAAAGAGTAACCGT
Organism: Oreohelix idahoensis; assembly: GCA_024509875.1. Classification (NCBI taxonomy): domain Eukaryota; kingdom Metazoa; phylum Mollusca; class Gastropoda; order Stylommatophora; family Oreohelicidae; genus Oreohelix; species Oreohelix idahoensis. The sequence goes on from JAMPIV010018618.1 coordinate 110,647, forward strand.
AATTATGCCCAGAATCATAGTAATCAATTCCAGGGTGATTCTTCTTCCCAGAACTGGAGACAACCTAATACTACACGTTATTCTACTCCGGTTAACTTTAGAAATTTCCACAAAGGTAATCGGCATAGAGGGAAATATTTTTTCGCAGAGACCTCAATACCAAGATAATAGAGGTTCTCAACAGCATAGAGATGGTAATGACAGTTATGGAAACTGGAACTCAAACCAGGATAAAAATTACAGTAGGGACTTTAATGATAATTGCAGAGGCAATAATGGTCGCGGTAGATCGCAACATAAGAGAAAAAGATATCAACAGACAAACTCTGTTCAACAAGAATCTCAGGGAGCAGATAAGCAGGTTAATAATGATAAAGACCATAATGCTATCGGATGCTCATCTTTTGATTTTGGTAGGGCAAATAAATGTATCCAATGCAGTACTTTATTTGATCCGAAGACCGTTAGTACTCTAAGCTGTGGTCATCCTTTGCCCGCTCTTCCTGCTAATGTTGCTCATGATGGGAGAGGTTCTCTTATATTACATAAGGGGCTTGTAAATAGTAATCCAGTCTCGGTGTTGTTTGATTCTGGATGTACTACTGTCGGCGTTAGGCAATCTCTTGTAGATCCATCCTGTGCTACAGGAAAGGTCATCAAATGTGTCACATTTGGTGGCACGTTGGAAAAATATCCTACTGCCATAATACATATTGCTACTCCTTTCTTCACGGGAGAGGTCCACGCGTGTCTACTTCCAAACCCTATTGCGGACCTTATTATTGGTCGTATTCACGGAGTTAGGGAATGTACCCCACAGCAGATCGCTGTTTGGGAAGAGCAAAACATTGAAGCTACCAATGCGGTGGTCACAAGAGCACATGCTCTGGATCCACCTCAAACTTCATTAACTAATAATGATGAAGTAAATGACCAAGATAGTCACTTGACTATTACACGTGACTCATTTATCAAATTGCAAGAAGAAGATCCTTCTTTACAAAAATTCTTCATTCTAGCAAAAAAAAGGTGATCCTAATCAAAATACTAATAGAAAGTCTTGGATTTCTATGAAGAACGGCGTACTTGTACGTATGGTACAAGACTCGACTACGTCCACTCATTCACAAATTCTTGTGCCTAAGAGCATGAGATTGCAAATATTGCAACATGCTCATGACTCGCAATGTGCTGGACATATGGGTTTTTCCCGTACAAAGTCGAGGGTTCTTGCGGCTTTCTTTTGGCCATTTGTGAGCAAGGACATACGAATGTACTGTCGCTCTTGCAAAGTATGTCAGGAGGTCAAATCTAAAGGACCACGACATGCTGCGCCTATCCAGGCTGCTGACATTCCTATTCGCCCTTTTCAAAAAATGGCAATAGATATTATCGGTCCTTTTAGAATTAAGTCAGCTAGAGGACATCAATTTATTCTTACATGTGTCGATATGTGCACACGTTGGCCAGAGGCAATACCTCTCAAGAGCATCTCAACTGCTGATATCGCAGACGCTCTTTGGCTGATATTTTCTCGCTTGGGTTTTCCCGGAGAAATATTGTCAGACCATGGCACTCAACTTATATCAGACACTATGTCACAGGTAATGTCTATGCTACACATTAAAAGGTCTCTCAGCAGTATCTATCACCCAATGTCTAATGGGTTGGTCGAACGTTTAAATAGGACTCTGAAAACTTTACTTGGTAGAATAACTGAGGATCATCCTCAGGATTGGGACAGGGTCTTACCCGCGGCTCTCTTTGCGTATAGAGAGGTCCCCAATGAACATACAGGGTTTTCCCCTTTTGAACTTGTCTTTGGCGCGCAACCGCGCGGCCCTATGTCTTTACTTCACGATCTAATCACTGCCGATAATATTAGCGATGAGACTCAATCTTCTTATGAGTACGTCATTGCTCTTAGGCAAAAGATCATCGAGGCATGCAAACTAGCAACTTCGTCTTCCGAATTTGCTAAAGAAAAGGCAAGGCAGTTTGCAAATAAGAATAGATGTCTACGACAACTTTGTCCAGGTGACAAAGCTCTCGTTCTACTTCCTTCAAGGGAGAACAGACTTCTAATTGCATGGAAAGGTCCATATGCAATAGTCTCCAAAATTTCTGATGTCGACTATGTTGTCGATATTGATGGAAAGCATAAAACTTTCCACATAAATATGCTCACGGAATTTTATGAAAGACCTGACTATTTGCAGCCTATTTTCCAGGCAACGGACAATTCTCAAGTACCTCATGGTCAGTACTCATCTCTGTCAGTTATACAGGATGAGGAAACTACTTTTTCTGATGTCAATCTTCCTCTTCCTATGGTCCCACTTTATTCTACGGAATCTTGGAAAAACGTGACCGTTTCTCCAAATCTTTCCGCTGAGGAACATCGACAAGTTTCTTCAATTTGCAAACATTTCAGGATGTTCTTACAGACATCCCGGGACACACACATGTCATTGAACATGACATTGTGCTAACTGATCATAATCCTATCAGAGTCAGACACTATCCAATACCTATCCATTTCCAGTCTCAAGTCGAAAAAGAATTGGATGAAATGATACGTTTGGAAATCATTGAACCATCCACTTCAGCATACTCTTCGTCTATGGTTATTGTTCGAAAGAAGGATAATAACATTCGCATTTGCGTAGATTATCGCAAATTGAACCAAGTTACGAAGTTCGATGCTGAACCTATGCCTTCATTAGAAGAGCTACTCAATAAACTTTCTAATTCTAGATTCTTTACCAAACTAGATTTGTCTAAAGGTTATTGGCAAGTCCCGCTAACTGAACGTGCCAAACCTTTTTACAGCTTTTTCTACACCTAGGGGTTTATTCCAATGGAATTTCATGCCTTTTCGGTCTTATGAACGCCCCTGCTACATTCGTACGCATGATGCGGCGAATTCTCGCATATCGTACAGATGTCATAGCATACCTAGATGATATCTGTCTATTCAGTGATTCCTGGGAAGATCACTATTTGGGTTTATACGAATTACTGTCTACTCTTCGCGAGTATAACTTGACTGCAAAACCCTCTAAAGCCTTTATAGGATTTAGTGAAATTTCTTTCCTAGGTCATCGTGTTGGTCGTGGTCTTTTAAAGACAGAGGACCACAATGTTTCAAAAATACTTAACATTTCGGTCCCTAAGACGAAGAAACAAGTAAGGAGTCTATTAGGTTTGATCCAATTCTACGGACGATTCATTCCGAATCTGTCCTCCATTATGGCACCGCTTTCTACTTTATTGAAGAAAGGGTCGCCTAATCTGATCCGCTGGTCTAAAGAATGTCAATCCTCATTGGACCAGGTTAAAGCCCTATTTTCATCTCCACCTATTCTTAGGTTACCTACTATTGAGAAGACTTTTGTTCTTCGAAGTGACGCCTCGTCAACTGGGATTGGGGCGGCACTAATGCAGGAGTATTCTGATACTCTGCATCCGGTGATGTATATCTCTAGGAAATTAAATGCTGCAGAAAAGAATTACTCGGTTTTAGACCGTGAGTTATTGGCTATGGTATGGTCTATTCTGAAGTTACAAAGATTTCTTCTAGGCGCACACTTCATTGTGGAAACTGACCAGAAAGCGCTTACTGCTATTCAGAGCAAAAACTTGAAGAGCTCGAGGTCCACTCGTTATGCCATAGCTCTTCAACCATTTCATTTCTCGGTTCGAGCTATCCGTGGTTCGGACAATGTAATGGCAGACATTCTGTCCAGATGCCCACACGATTCCACATGATTCTTCTGTCATATATATATATTTCCTGATATACAGTCCAATATTATAATGACATGTTAGTAGATTTTTTCTCACTTTTTTTTTGAGGGAAATTTATAACATTGTACCATGTAATTATCTAAGAAGGCTTAGTTAGTGATATACGGGCCAAAAGATCACTCGGCCACATTTACATAATATATTTGCATAATTGTATTAAGAGATTTACCAGTTGTCTTTAAGATTTGTGTTATTGATATTTTCGCAGCACATCATGGAAGTCTGCGAGATTATGTCCATTGTGGAACATTGAGGATATGATCCTTTGAGCCGCGCATAACAAATACGTGGTAAGGCAGTGGATATAATCTGACCATTTTCTCAAGCTACTTCACTTGAAAATTCGCTCGCCAAGATACCAGACCTTGCTAGACTGAAGAATTAGAATTCAGCATTCCTTCTTAAAAATACCGGACACCTTTTATTGGAGAATTTTGGACGGACTTTCATAGACCAGGAAAACTCTTTCATTTTAAATAAGGAAACCGGGACTGAGGAAACTGAAGGACCACACACGAAGTCAGAGACGGAACTTATTAAATTAACGACACCCAATACGCGTGTAAAAGGCCGATTCAAGTCTCTTTTATTCATCTGAGCAAAAAAGTATGTGAGCCAGGATTGGCGTAAGTTGTGATTTACATTTCATATTTTATTACTAACATGTGAACTAACATATATATATATATATATATATATATATATATATATATATATATATATATATATATATATATATATATATATATATATATATATATATATATATATATATATATATATATATATATATATATATATATTACCATGTGAATTTTAATATGCGAAACTCGCTTGTGGATGTCACAGTCATTTGAGGCTTGCAACCTCAGCGAATAAAATGATGATTTCATGAACCATATATATACATGAGATATCAACAGCATTAGGTTGACCACTGCTTCCTTTGAACTTATTCAAGTTGACATCTGAGGGTGAACGAAGAAGAAGAACCACTTGGTCTTTAAATTTTGAATCCCTTTTATGACGGGTGAATCTGTGAAACACTTGGTTGGGAAGGTTTCTCTTATGACGGGTGATCCAATTCCTAGGTTTCCAGTCTTCGTATTTTAAGTCCTGGTCCCTTAAGTTTTTAAATCTCAGTATTTATAAAGGCGGGCTTACTTTTTAAGGTTTTAAGTTTCCCAAATACTTCAGTCACTTATAATATAGGAATTCTAAGTCCGATGTCTCACTGGCTTCTGGGAGTCGCTCATATGACATGCGCTGCGGTCTTTCTGTTCTATGTCTCTGATTTCACTACGTTATATGTGCAGTTCTCAGTTCACATCACAGATGGTGCTTCCGTCGGATGCTCCAATAGGATCCATAGTTTATTCCGGCTTCTTACTTTAATCCAATCGTAAGCTCATTAGCACTGGGTTGGGGTGTCCAATTTCAAAATATCCCCCGCGTGTTTTAAAATATTAAATTTAATATTCCAACGCGTGACCTCTTTCAAATCATGACTCACAACAACATGTGACCATGTTTGCCTTGCGTAATGTCTTCCGCCAAGATGTCTACCCAGACAGATTATCTGTAACCATCACCAGGGATTGTCCCACAAAAAGCGATAAACGCATCTACCCTCTTTGTAATCTGCCAGACAAACAGACACCGACGTCGGCAATCCAGACAGATAATCTTGGGTTCTTTTCATGTCGATCGGACGAGACCCTATTGTCACCAGCTTTTCACCTGGAGTCAAACGTTGGACCGACGCGATTCCAAAGATGTTCCGACTGATAGAATGGATAAGCGTATGACCGGTATAATTACATGGTATTATCGCATTTACCTTGCAGAACGTAAACAATTCTGCGTGTAAAGAGACATCCTTAGGGGAATAGAGTGTTAGAGACTTCATCCTACTAGATCCAGCGTAGAGCAAAATAATGAATGACAAATCATGATTTATGCCAAATAAAAACGATTGGTGAGAAAAAATGAAGAAAAAGAATTGATACTGCCGTAGGGCTGAAGGTGTGAGAGATCACACAAAAGAGCATGTTCAGACGTTCTGTAACAGTGTTTTCGTTTTTGTTTTGTTTTGTTTTACTTGTTATCCTTTCTTTCTTTTCTTTTCTTTATCTTTATAAGGTGAATTAGGTGGCTGATAATTCTCTATAGGTCTTTTAGTCATTTTCACAGTTTAATCATTTTCAGCGCTGAAATTCTTACATTTGTGTACAGCCAATGTTGTCTAATAAAGGACACTTGGGAGTTTAAAGCAACGCGTACCTTGACCAAGGCAACAAGGAAGGGAACCGGTCATCTCACCTCATAAAGGTAACACTTAGTATTGTGAAGTCTCAAACACTTTACTCCCCTACGGCACTATGTGATATGGGACTACCATTACCATTTTCTTCTAATCTTGAAAAAAAAAAAACGAAGACAAGGTCTGCATTTTTCTAAATGGGGATTGTCTTCTTGCCAGACTTCATTGTGTGGTCTGGCCGACCCTGTCTGCTCATTTGTTTCGTTCCCCAGACGGGCAAATATTAATGTGACAATTTTTGATTTGTTTAGCACATTTACCGTCCGCAGTGGCTAGTTCTCAGTGTGAAAATCGTCACTTCACCGCTGATCTTTTAAAATACTTTTATTTAACTTGAACACGAGCGTTGTTTGTCAAACACTTCTATTTAATTTCATTTGAGCGTTGTTTGGATGTTTCAAATCATTGAGTCCTTGGTTTATTGGATGACACAGGGAGCTGACATTTTGCATACAACCCTCTATCATAGTACATTTTAAACTATCAAAATTTGATTTGAAGGCGCCTGGAGTGACCTGTCGCTTGCCTGCCATGCAAAAATTAAAATGTTGCAATATTACAGCTGAGAAAGGAACACAGAACTTGGTGACGTTGTACACAATATAGTGAGCAGTGCCTTAGCATTGTTACCATTCTTAGCTTCGGGAGCAACAATCAAAGTAAAGAACCGTTACAGTTCCTTCATTAAGGTGAGGCGAACAAATCAGCGTCCATTACAATTCTTTAAACATAATTTATTATAAAATGACAAAATATGAGTCCTGCTCTCAACACCATAGACGACTGTCAATGCTTACTTACCTACTTAGTCGTTCCTCTTCTAACGTCAGGTGTAGAGGTTTGAAAGAGAGCGAAATACTATTTTATGGGCTGTCTTCCTCCTGGCTTAATTCCATTCTAGTCCTCGTTCTGTCAAAGATTGTCTAATGTTGTCCTCCCAGTGGACTCCCTGAAGGTATGGATCCCTGGCTATTAGTGTCTCATGCTTGTCGTGGTAGCCGATCTTCTCGCATTCTGCAGACATGGCCAAACTATCTTTGATGGGACTGTTCTACTTGGGTCTGAAGGGGTTGAGTTTTTAGGCCTTGACGTATCGTCTGGTTGCGGACCATGTCTCTTCTTGTTACTTCAACCACCTTCTTCAGATACCTCATTTCTGCGGTTTAGATCTGGCTTTTGTGGGTTGTAGTCATTGCCCATGATTCGCATCCATACGTCAAGACTGGGACATAGGTGGAGCGGTATACAACCATCTTCGTCTTCTTACCAACTTCTCGTTTGCTGAGGAATCCTCGATTTATGGCCTGAAAAAGTCTCACAGCTGCTGCTCTTCAGGTAGCCAACTCTTCTTTGATGCCTCCCTTCCAGTCTATGACAGCTCCGAGGTATTTAAGTGGTTGACCTGCTCCAGGACCTGTTCTCCCAGCTTAATCGAATGACTTCGTTCCTCTCGTGATATCACTAAGGTTTGTGTTTTAGAGCTGCTTATGACCATCCCTCTCTTCTCAAGCTCTTCCTTCCAGACTTGCAGGTTGGATTGGAGATGTGCCTCTTATTTAGTAATCAGGGCAACATCCTCAGCAAATGTCAGCTCCGAAATACAGACCTGTCTCATCTTCCATTACCCCACTGAATACGTTCTTGTCCTCTTCTTACATGCCTTGATGACATTGTCCATGAGGAGTATGAAAAGATAAGGTGACAGGATCACCTTGTCTTACACCAGTGGTGGTCCTGAACTCTTCTGACTTATGGTTTGCTGTCCTCACCTAATTTCTGCAAGACTTGTAGAGGCTCTGTATAGCAAGAATCAGAGATGTTGGAATGTTCTTCCTTGCCAAACAGTTCCAAAGTTTGCTCTAGGAGATCTTGTAAGATTCCTTTTCCAGATCTAAGAAACAAAGATGGATCTCCCTCTTATGCTGAAGGGCCTTTTCACCCAGCTGTCTGAGTGTGAAGATTAGGTCTTGAGTACTTCGGTTTGCTCGCAATCCACACTGTACCTCATCCATTTGTGGCTCAGCTAGGCGTCTGAGTCTCAGCTCCAAGATTCTAGAGTAGACTTTACCAGGGACAATGAGAAGGGATATGCTTCACTGGTTTCTACATTGTCGGTTGTCACCCTTTTTAAAACTCAGTGACTGGCAATGCACCGCCAATATTACAGAAATCGGAAGGGGATCAGAAACGATATTGCAGAGGCAGCTAAGACTAGAGAAGCAACGATCATAGAGAGCTGAATAAGTTGCAGAAAAAAGTCAAACAGCATAACATAAAAACAGGCATTGCCGTTCGTTAAATCGTGCTTAAAATGTTACATACTTGCTTTGTCGTTCCTCATCTACCGTGGGGTGTAGAGATTAGTCAGAGAGAGCACCATTCTGTCCTATCAGCTGTTTTGCCATTTGACCAGGTTACAGTCCAATACTTGGTCCTTTAGAGATTGTCTAATGTTGTCCTCCCAGCGAACTCTGGGTGGTCCTGGAGGTCTTGATCGCTGGGGCTTGGTTTCCCATATTTGTCGTGGTAGCTTCTTCTCCAATTCTGGCTACCATTTTTAGTGCATGTTGCAATAAAACCGTGTAGCCTAAAACGTGCATTTTTAAAAATTATTTATTTCAGCTAATAGGTAGCTTGCTTCCGTTTTATATGAACTGGAGTGTTCTTTTAGCCATTTTTCTGAATAGTTATTTTCAGCGTCGACCATAGTAATTACGGAATCCGATTAGTACTATTCTGGTCGGGCCCACTAGACTTAATATTATAGTTTATTTTGATTTAATATTGAAGTTTTGTTTGATTTAATATTATAGTTTTGCGTGACTTAATGTAACAACTTTGGTATAACACGTTTTATGTCAAAATATAGCTAATACGAGTATATATATATATATATAGTTTTATTTTTAATACAGTGTATTCGCATTTATTTATGATATCTAATTTGAAATAATCTTCGTTCTTTTTTGTAATTTTTTTTTCAAAGCCGGAAGTGGGAACTTACTAAGTGTAATGTATGAGGTCAGCTGTGAAGGCTCCTGAGATAAAATGTAGTTGTGAATTTTCAGAAGGCCTTTCTTGCTACCACTAAGACCTCACACCTATCTTTTTTCCTAATGAATGTGGCTACGTTATAATCTAGGGTACTGAATGTAATGTGTTGTATTGACATATACAAACACACACACACACAGATATTAAATAATATATTATCAATAAAATTTAGAACACAATGAACTAAATCCAGCTGGTGAAATTTTAGAAAGTAAATCTTTTTTTAAATTTATTTGTTCTGAACCAAGGTTTTATTTGGCCAGAACATATGAAAAGATTTTGGAATTTATGAGTGAATGGCATGAATAAATGACATGATAAATAAAATGTGTGTACGTATACAAATTTTAAGATTAGTTAGTATTTCTACAGTTTATAATTTTATTTTCCCTGGGAGAACGATGAATAGATGTGCTGTTGGGGTGGCTTCATCCCTCCCTGTCTAAGTTTACCAAACATTGTCCATTAATGATGGAAGTAAATGGGATGTTTTAGTAGGAATTCACTTTGGGTGTTATGTCTATGAAGTTGGTGTAAATCCAGCAGACCAGCCTGCTTACGTAACTTTGAAGAAGTAGCGCTGGTGCTGGAATCTGGTGGCCCCACCTCTCCGTGCTTGGGGGCAATATATCGGGTGGCCCCACCTCTCCGGGCTTGGGGGCAATACAAGGCTGTTCTGCCGAGATGCGACACTGCACGGGTCCTCACTGTCAATTATCTACCCAGCATTTGACACCACCTTTTGGTGTCAACATAAAAACTCACAGCTCTGAAATAAAGTATTGGTTTGGGTTCAGAACCTTACCTAAGGAGCCACTTCTACACGTAACAATTTACAATAACACCATTTAGACAGGGTCAGATCTCTCTGACCATACAACACATCTTACCAAGTTGGTTTCCCATAGGATAAGTTCTCCCAGACTACATATTCAGAAATATGTTTATTAGCTTCTTGCCCTAGGATAGGATAGGTGATATGTTCCACTGATCTCAACACTTGATCTGTCCTTCCTAATCCTTGCTGGAGTTTATATATATTGTTTGTCCCTAGACCCTGAACTAGGGCGGGGGGTCTAGAGCAAATCCTTACTGGTTTGTAAGGCTAGATTTCGATATGGCAGTATCAAATCACTCGAAACATTAAACAATATTCAAAATATACAAAGAAATAATTTCAATCTTACCAGATTATGAATAAAGAACACAGAAATGCTAGCAAAACTCAGCTGAGCTGCTGGCTATAGTATGGCGTCCCTGAACTTATTTCAATTTATTTCATTTGGAAATCACCACACTTGAAATTTACTGTGTCTATCACTGGACAACTATTGAGGAATGGCCCCAAATGCGCGTCTGAGCGCCGATAATATGATTGTCTGTGGCCAATCAATGCCTTGGTTTTTTTAAATTCAAATTTCCTACACTAAAGTCATTTCAGTCATGCTTCAGTCAAGTATGGATTTTTATCTGTTAGTCCGTCCGTCTCTACTTGCGTTTTCACAAAAACGTACTTGTTTTTTTGAACCAACCTATTCGTCCCCTCTACACTTTTTGTCTGTAAAGTTATTTTTAGCCACAGCTCCCACCAATGTCCCTTCTCTTTCATTCTAACTAGATTTGAACACTTGCGTCTCAAGGTCGCGATTTTTGTGCAAATAGTGTCATGTTAGATTCAATGCAGTCTTTCGCTGATGTGAACAACACTGTCTTTTGTCATTATCTTCATTATTAGCTATCCGTCTGTATAAATAAAAGCATATTATTTCACTGCTCAGAATGGGCCATCCGGCCAGCTAATTTTTATATTCCTAACATTAATATTAAGAAAAAGTTACTTTTTAAATTTTGTAATATTTCAAGCATCTGCGTTTGCCGCTGAATTCAAATAAAAGGCTTGGTATCGCAAAAGCGTCCAATAAATGACTGTGGCGTATCATATCCAAGGTCCCTTCTGTCGAGTTCCTTACTTTATGTCAACTTGGGAAACGTGACTTTTCTCCACCCCCCCCCCCCCCCCCCCCCCCCCCCCCCCCCTCCCTCTCCCCCCCCCCAATTGCGTCTCCTTAGCCTTGCTAGTCTCACGCAATTTTTTCAGTCATATTTTTTTTCCTTTTGATCCGCCGTTCTCATCCCGTTCAAATGGTAACCGTTTTGATTTCCCGTCTAGCAAGTCAATTTTTATGGAGGGTGATGACCCGCGGTCAGGGCGATCATGTACTATCAGCAGCTTACGCATTATGTTTTTATCCTTACATTTTATCCTTTGGAGATATTTTTACGTTGTATCACTTGTTAATTTTATGACACATCTCCCCACTTGAAAACATGCCTACGGCAAGTTCTAAAACCAGTGATACACATAGATAAAATCTCTCCTCACGTCTGCCATTACTCTAATTTTGATCACAGGGGTGCCGACTGAGGAAATCTGCACCGACATTCAATTTGCCTGGGATATATTGGATACTAAACTGATAAGGTTGAAGCAATAAAGACCACCTCAGCAATCTTGCGTTTTCATGCTTAGCCTGAGATAAGAATACGAGAGGCTGATGATCCGTCTCGACCACAAAAGTCCTACCATACAGATAGATTTGAAACTTCTTTATTGCCCAGATTAACGCTAAACATTCTTTTTCGCTTGTGGAGTATCCTTGTTCCGCCTTATTCAATTTGCGGCTTGCATAAGCGACTGGTTTCAGTTCCCCATCAGGTGAAGATGATCTTTGCAACAAAGCCCCTCCGAGTCCTACATTACTTGCATCGGTTCTTAAGACAAAGTCCTGTGTCAAATCAGGCAGTTTGAGAATAGGCCTGCTAGTGAGTTTTTTCCTTTAACTCTTGGAACGCTAGTTCACATTGTGCAGTCCAAATAATTTTATCTGGAAGTCCCTTGCGAGTCAGATCAGTCAGAGGAGCACAAATAGCGTTAAAATTTTTGATGTATTTCTGATAAAATCCGCATAACGACACGAATGATCGCACGTCCTTTTTTTGTTTGTGGCCTAGGTGCTCTCTGCAGTTTTTCCAAATTCTTAGGATCAGGGGTCATATTACCCTGATATACAGTGTGCCCCAAGAATTCCAACTCTTTGCATCCAATACAACATTTTGTTGGCCTAGCAGTTAAGTTCGCCTCCCGAAGTCTATTAAATAACATCTCTAGAGCTTCAATGTGTTCTTCAAATGTCTCTGTGGCGACGAGAATATCATCCATGAAATTCGTGATACATGGGTTATTCAGGGGATCCAACAATTTGCGCATCATCCTTGAAAATACACTCGGAGCATTTTTCAGTCCGAATGGTAGCATATTGAATTCATAATGTCCATCCGAAGTGCTAAAAGCCAAATAAGGTCTCACTTCAGGCTTCACTGGGATCTGGTAATAGCCTTTACTAAGATCCACCTTTGAAAAGTATTTTGCCTTGTTCAGTCTGGCAAATAACTGTTTTGTGTCTGGTAATGGATCCACTTGTCCTTCTGTGACAGCATTCAGTTTCCTGTAATCTATGCACAGTCTGTGTTCCCCAGACGGTTTCCTCAACAAAACGACACTAGAACTAAAAGATGATTCACTGTGCGAAATAATCCCCTCCTTCAACAAATAATCTATTTCTTCCTTCAATGCCTTCTCCTTCGCGAACGGAATAGAATAGGCTCTCATACAGATTGGGTTTGAGTCTACCAGTTTCATGTCATACTGTAGCAAATTTGTATGGCCTGGTTTATCTGTTAGTACATCTGTATGTTCCTCCAGAACCTGTTGAACTCTCTCCCTCTGGTTTTTAGTCAGGTGCTTACTGACTTTTACCTGTGCTGCTGTTTCACAAGGATGTAATGGGTATTCATGTGAGGTGAGTGGTTCCTTTTGCATCTGGGTTGCAATAGCCAAGGTCAATAAGGGGGTGCTTTCCTGGAGTGGTCTGTCCAGATACTTCTTTAATAAGTTTACATGATAAACTTTCTCCTTCCCCTTTTTGTCAATTTTATAGTTTGTTCTAGACACCTTCTCTAGAACCGTATAGGGACCTTGCCAACCAATTTGTAATTTATTCTGGCTACCGGGTAGTAGAAGAAGCACCTTCTCTCCCACAGCTAGTTCTCTCGGTCCTTTGCCTTCCTATTAAAATATGCTGCATGTTTCTTCCTGGCTTGTTTCAAATTATCATTTGCCAGTTTCCATCCAGCTTTCAAACGAGTGGTCAGTTCGTTCACGTATTGATAAGATGAGGTAACAGGTTCTTCCGCCTTCTCATCCGTCCAGGTCCTTAATAAAGCTTCTAAAGGACCTTTTATTGGCCTCCCAAATAGCAGAGTTGCGGGAGCCATCCCGGTTGAACTATGTGGTACCTCCCGATACGCAAACAATGCGGCGGGCAGGAATTGATCCCACAGATCCGGTTTTTCGTGTGCCAGCTTTCTCAGGATAGAAATGAGAGTCCCGTTGAACCTCTCTACCTGGCCGTTCCCTTGTGGATGGTACGGACTACAATGAAAGTGTCTGGCTTGAAATAGTTTAAAAACTTCTTCCGTTAGTTTCCCCTTGAACTGAGATCCATTATCCGTCAAGATTTGATGCGGGAATCCTAATCGGGTAAATATTGTAAGTAGTGCCTCTGCTACATGTTTTGAATCAATTGATGGCAGGGCTACCGCCTCTCCCCACATAGAACAAGTGTCCACCAGAGTAAGGATGTAACTGTTCCTCCTCTTGGTCCGAGTGAGAGGTCCCACAATATCCACTGCAACCCTCTCAAAAGGTGTTCCCACTATGGGCATTTCCCCTAGAGTTGCAGGAGCAGTCCAGTGCCTTGGAGCTACCCTTTGACATTCAGGGCAGGATTTGACATATCTTTTTATATCCTCCGTTATCCCTGGCCAGAAGTAATGACAAGCTATACGCTGTCCTGTGGCGCTGATCCCCATGTGACCACTGAAGGGAATCGCATGCCCGAGTTCCATCACTTTATCTCTATATGAGGTGGGAAGAACCAACTGGTTGTGACCATTTGTTCCAGTTCCGGCCTTCCTGTATAATAGTTTGTTCTTCATGAAATATTCCCCCTTGCTCGGAGGTGTGTGGCATTTGGGCAATTTTTTAAAACATGGCTTGAGTGTCCTATCCTCAGCCTGCGCCTTTCTCATCTCCTCTGGATGAGCATTTATAGGTTCACCTTCTTCCTCCTTCTTCTGTGACCTGGTCTGCACTGTCGCCATGATCACAGGTTTCTCGGGATTCCCCAAGAAGACGTATCTACACCCCAATATCAGAGGGTAGATTGGTTCATCTATCACTGCTGCTCTGATTTCTCCTTCCACATAGCGAGTTTTCACCGTTATCCTTGCGATGGGAAGTGTCATGAGTGGTATGTCCTTAGTCGCCCCTTGTATTTCCACTGTTTCTGTGGTATACTGACTTGGGTCCACTAGGCTAGACTTCACAACTGAATCATAATCCAAACCTGTATCATAAAGGCACCTTATGGTGACCCCATTACAAATAACATCCTCACAAACTGGGGGGTGATAAGGTTCCTGTTGTCCATTAGGATTAACCTTTAATCTTTGCGTCCCCGACTTCATTGCAGCAATGTTTGAAGGTTTCCTTCTACAAAATTCGGTGTTATGGTTATCTTTCTTGCACCATTTACACCATCTTTTTCCTTGGTTCAACGGTTTTCTTTCATTGAACTTTTGGTCATTGAACTGTGAGTTTCTGTCGCGATAGTCATTTCTTGGCCGCTCAAAGTTTGTCCTACCTTTATTTCCCTGCTCTCTATTATCAAATTTATTAAATTGCTGTGGAGCTTTAAAATTGTCTATGTGCTTCTTTTTAGCACCACTTACCTCTGCCTGGGCTGCCTGATACCTCTCAGCGACATTTAAAACCTCTCCCAACTTCTCTGCACCTTGTTCCATGAGAAATTTTCTCATGTCTGGAGCCATGGACTCTCTCAATTGCTCAATCATGATCATTTCTTTAAGATCTTGGGTCTTCCCCAGAGCAGTCCATTTCTCCAAATAGGTTTCCAGTCTAGCAGAGAATTGGTGGTATGTCTCCCCAGACAACAGTTTGGCATTTCTAAATTTCTTACGATAAAATTCACCATTCTTCTCGTACCTTAATAACAAAGCCTGCTTTAACATGTCATAATTGTCTTGGTCTTCCCTGTTCATTTTAGCAAAGACTTCATAAGAAGTACCTCTCAGTCCCTGTGATAGCTTTAAACTCCACCTCTCTCTCTCTAACCCATATGTAGTAGCTAATAACTCAAAACGTCCTAGGTACCCCTCTATGTCATCGTCTTTCTCAACAAAATGGTCTAAATGAAACCCCATAGCTGAGTTTGAGGCTCCCAGACTAGGCGTAGCATCTGAGGCAAAAGGGCTGGCACCATTTTCAGGAGCCTGGCCTTGTAACTCCAGCTCCCTTAGTCGTAATTCGTGCTCCCTTTGCAACCTTCTATCTTCTGCCTCCCTTTCGGCCTTTTTATCTTCTGCCTCCCTTTCGGCAGTCAATCTTTTTTCTTCTGCCTCCCTTTCGGCCTTTTTATCTTCTGCCTCCCTTTCGGCAGTCAATCTTTTTTCTTCTGCCTCCCTTTGCTGTCGTTTGTCTTCTGCCTCAATCTGCAGCCTCTTAATTTCTCTATCCGCCTCTAACCTCTTCTCTTCAGCCAACCTTTCAGACTCTAATTTTCTTTCAGCCTCTTTTTCTAATCTCCTTTCTTCCCGTTCAATATATTTATCACATTCAGCCGTTACGTATTGAATTAAAATCTGACCATCCATTCCCATCTCCTTTGCGGTCAGCACAGCAGCTGATCTAAATTTTGCTAGCTCCGCCATACTTTCTAAACAAATCTAGCAATAAGCAAAGTAAAATTTCCAATCTCTAAAGTAATTATAATTATTCTAGACCAAAATAATTCTAATTAACTAATTAACTAACACTGGCTGTGAAGATTCACCAACTTCTAATTGCCCTTTTAATTTAAAGGGACACTTTTAATTTTAAGGGAATTTTACAATTTTGTTCCCCTAATTTTATTTCTCCCACCAGGAGATCCTTATATTACTGTTTATGCTAATTATCCCTGGACAAGACCCCAATATATGTAGTGGTTTTGATGGTATTGTATGATGGTGATATTACTAAGTGTAATGTATGAGGTCAGCTGTGAAGGCTCCTGAGATAAAATGTAGTTGTGAATTTTCAGAAGGCCTTTCTTGCTACCACTAAGACCTCACACCTATCTTTTTTCCTAATGAATGTGGCTACGTTATAATCTAGGGTACTGAATGTAATGTGTTGTATTGACATATACAAACACACACACACAGATATTAAATAATATATTATCAATAAAATTTAGAACACAATGAACTAAATCCAGCTGGTGAAATTTTAGAAAGTAAATCTTTTTTTAAATTTATTTGTTCTGAACCAAGGTTTTATTTGGCCAGAACATATGAAAAGATTTTGGAATTTATGAGTGAATGGCATGAATAAATGACATGATAAATAAAATGTGTGTACGTATACAAATTTTAAGATTAGTTAGTATTTCTACAGTTTATAATTTTATTTTCCCTGGGAGAACGACGAATAGATGTGCTGTTGGGGTGGCTTCATCCCTCCCTGTCTAAGTTTACCAAACATTGTCCATTAATGATGGAAGTAAATGGGATGTTTTAGTAGGAATTCACTTTGGGTGTTATGTCTATGAAGTTGGTGTAAATCCAGCAGACCAGCCTGCTTACGTAACTTTGAAGAAGTAGCGCTGGTGCTGGAATCTGGTGGCCCCACCTCTCCGTGCTTGGGGGCAATATATCGGGTGGCCCCACCTCTCCGGGCTTGGGGGCAATACAAGGCTGTTCTGCCGAGATGCGACACTGCACGGGTCCTCACTGTCAATTATCTACCCAGCATTTGACACCACCTTTTGGTGTCAACATAAAAACTCACAGCTCTGAAATAAAGTATTGGTTTGGGTTCAGAACCTTACCTAAGGAGCCACTTCTACACGTAACAATTTACAATAACACCATTTAGACAGGGTCAGATCTCTCTGACCATACAACACATCTTACCAAGTTGGTTTCCCATAGGATAAGTTCTCCCAGACTACATATTCAGAAATATGTTTATTAGCTTCTTGCCCTAGGATAGGATAGGTGATATGTTCCACTGATCTCAACACTTGATCTGTCCTTCCTAATCATTGCTGGAGTATATATATTGTTTGTCCCTAGACCCTGAACTAGGGCGGGGGGTCTAGAGCAAATCCTTACTTGTTTGTAAGGCTAGATTTCGATATGGCAGTATCAAATCACTCGAAACATTAAACAATATTCAAAATATACAAAGAAATAATTTCAATCTTACCAGATTATGAATAAAGAACACAGAAATGCTAGCAAAACTCAGCTGAGCTGCTGGCTATAGTATGGCGTCCCTGAACTTATTTCAATTTATTTCATTTGGAAATCACCACACTTGAAATTTACTGTGTCTATCACTGGACAACTATTGAGGAATGGCCCCAAATGCGCGTCTGAGCGCCGATAATATGATTGTCTGTGGCCAATCAATGCCTTGGTTTTTTTAAATTCAAATTTCCTACACTAAAGTCATTTCAGTCATGCTTCAGTCAAGTATGGATTTTTATCTGTTAGTCCGTCCGTCTCTACTTGCGTTTTCACAAAAAACGTACTTGTTTTTTTGAACCAACCTATTCGTCCCCTCTACACTTTTTGTCTGTAAAGTTATTTTTAGCCACAGCTCCCACCAATGTCCCTTCTCTTTCATTCTAACTAGATTTGAACACTTGCGTCTCAAGGTCGCGATTTTTGTGCAAATAGTGTCATGTTAGATTCAATGCAGTCTTTCGCTGATGTGAACAACACTGTCTTTTGTCATTATCTTCATTATTAGCTATCCGTCTGTATAAATAAAAGCATATTATTTCACTGCTCAGAATGGGCCATCCGGCCAGCTAATTTTTATATTCCTAACATTAATATTAAGAAAAAGTTACTTTTTAAATTTTGTAATATTTCAAGCATCTGCGTTTGCCGCTGAATTCAAATAAAAGGCTTTGTATCGCAAAAGCGTCCAATAAATGACTGTGGCGTATCATATCCAAGGTCCCTTCTGTCGAGTTCCTTACTTTATGTCAACTTGGGAAACGTGACTTTTTCTCCGTTCCCCGCCCCCCTCCCCCCCCCCCCCCCCCACCCCCCCCCCCTCCCCCCCCCCCCCCCCCCCCCCCTAATTGCGTCTCCTTAGCCTTGCTAGTCTCACGCAATTTTTTCAGTCATATTTTTTTCCTTTTGATCCGCCGTTCTCATCCCGTTCAAATGGTAACCGTTTTGATTTCCCGTCTAGCAAGTCAATTTTTATGGAGGGTGATGACCCGCGGTCAGGGCGATCATGTACTATCAGCAGCTTACGCATTATGTTTTTATCCTTACATTTTATCCTTTGGAGATATTTTTACGTTGTATCACTTGTTAATTTTATGACAGTCCGCTGGGAGGACAACATTAGACAATCTTTGAAGGACCGAGGACTAGAATGGAACCAGGCCAGGAGGAAGACAGCCGATAGAATAGTCTGGCGCTCTCTCTTCCAAACCTCTACACCTCACGGTAGAAGGGGAACGACTAAGTAAGTAAGTAAGTATTATTAGCATTACCCTTCAGCTCTACGAGGAGCATTAGGCCTTCAACGAACTCCCGCCAGATCTTCCTGTCGTGGTCCATCAGCTCAATGTCTTTCTGTGACTTCCTCATTATTTTCAGTTCTTTACGCCATGTTTTTTTTTTTTTTTTTTTGTGGTTTGCCTCTACCACTCTTGCGCTAGGAATATTAGATCAAGGACTGCCTGGTAAATGTTATCAACAGGTGTTCTCAACGTTGTCCTATGCCCATCACCACGGTGTACTTCTCATCTCTTGTTCTAATGAAACTTGTCTGGTTCTCGTCATCGGGTCCACGTCAATCATCATCTCAGTTTTAACTCCTTAGTGTTCATGAAGCTATCACGGCAGATTTCCCCCCCCCCCCCCCCCGGGGGAAGCCTATATCAAAGCACATACTCTGGCAGGGGTGGTTTCCGTAGCCATTTTTTTACATGATAAGGTTGCCAGTCTCGTGTACAACCTAATATTAGTTGTCTGTTACGACATGCTTGATGGCGCAGTATGCATATTCTTTCTTTGTCTCACCAGAGAGACTCCTCCCCACCCCCAGGACCTACACGTGGCGTCATGACTAACAGGGCAACCTGTACTGAAGCTGAGCAGTTCTTTGGCCGACTACCAAAAGAGTGATGAACACAAATATTTAATACGAACACAGACAGGAATCCATTTTTTTTTCAAGTCCTTTCTCATTCAGTGGAAGCGCACTATCACTCCCTTCTTATTGTTTATAACTTTCGAGAAAGCCTGGCCTAAATATTTGAACGAACTAGAGAGGGTAACGACGTCAGCGGGAACGCTTTTACGCAAATGACGTAGTTACTGCGCACTTTAATTTAGAGCATTTGAAAAATACAAAGGACAAAAAAAACACACTCCCTTGTTATTTAATTTAAGTTGCCTTTGACAAAATTGTTTTTCGCTCGGCAAGGAACAAAGACCTAGACCAGCGTTTCTCAACTGGGGTTCAGCTGAACACTAGGGTTCCGGAAAGGTCGCTAGTGGTTCCGCGAGAGATCGTGACTGAAAAAGAAAAAAATTAATTAACTGTTTTTTTTCAAAGTCTTGTGTAAAACTGTGTCTTATTTTATATTATTATTCATAATGCTTGGGCCTATGGTTTTTAGTAGCTTTACTATAGAACATTGTCAATATATTTCCATGTTGTAAATAACATTAATTAAAATTACCGTGAGTTAAAGATGTAATAATGTGTATGCAGGGATTCCGTTAGACCTAAAAATATTTCAAGGGTTCCGCCAGGGTCAAAAGGTTGACAAAACGCTGACCTACCTACACAACAAACTCATAATCCAAACGACAAAAAGGGTTCTGACAGAGTGCTCTGTGCCTGTGACATGGTACTACTTGCCAAGGTTATAAATAGCTGCGGGAAATAATTGGCGCTGAAAAAACAAAAGAGTAACAACAAAAGCGACAGTATAATTGAAAACGGACATGACGTATGTTGCTATTATAAGAAACGATGCAATATGCCAGCGGTTCCCAACCTGTGGTACGCGTACCTCTGGGGGTACGCGACAGGACGTTCAGGGGTACGCGAAAAAAAATGAGTAATGGCGGAAAAAAGATACATATGTCAACTGTGTAAAAGACAAGTCAAAAGTTGTGAAATTAATTCAACGCTATACTATACAACATGAACTGTGTGAGACAATCTCCGCCGTTTTTCTTGCGCGCCACTAGCGTGCTTGGACTGGCGTGTGTGAAAATCTATGTCGTTTCGTATGACCACAATTCAATATTTTTACACAATAGTCTTCATTATGATGACTATGGGATTATAGTTGTGCCGTTGAATATTTCATCAAAAATATGACTTGTTTGATGTTCTACACTATCTATGAACGTCTAATGTCCCGAAGTAATAGTGTCGATTCTTGACCCACATTTTACAAACGTGAGACAGTGAGACAGTGTTTCTATATACAGTAGTTTTTGTCATTGTTTTAACTTAACTTAAAGTGATTAATTGTTCAATTCGTGTATTATCAGATATGGATCAGTGGTTGAAAACCGGCACAGTAAAAAAGCTGAAACATAATGTGGAATGTGATCAATCGCCAAATACTTCTCAGGACACGCCTAAGACTTTGGTGCAGGATAGTGAAAAGACACGATCTTCAGTTTTACATAGAGCTAAAAAGAGAAAATAGAGTGACGAATATATGAAGTATGGGTTTTCGTTTATAGGAGATGGGGACCGTGCTAAGCCCCACTGTGTAGTGTGTCGGGAAGTATTATCCAATGGTAGCATGAAACCTTCGTTACTCTTGCGGCATTTACAAACAAAACACCCCAGTTATGAAAACAAGGAACGCAATTTTTTTCAGCGCCTATCGAAACAACAGAATGTGACATCGTACTTGTCGTCAGCTAACAAAGATAACGAAAATGCGGTTGAAGCCTCCTACCGTATTAGTTATCGTATTGCTAAATGCGGTAAAAATCATACTATAGCTGAGAATTTAATTTCTCCTTGTATAAAAGATGCCGTTCTGTGCATGCTCGGATAGGAAAATGTTCGCAAAATGAACGCTATCCCTCTTTCGAACAATACAATTTCTCGAAGAATGCAGGATATGTCTGACGATGTTGAAGCGACAATAATAAGTAGAATTAAAAATAGTAAATTCTTTGCTATTCAAGTTGACGAAAGCACAGATATTACTAATTTCGCTGTTTTGCTTGTTATTGTGAGGTATTTGAAAAGCAATGAAGTTGAAGAAAACCTTTTGCTTTGTCATCCTCTGTCAGGGCTTACAAGAGGTGAGGATATATTTCATGCTATTGATTCTTATTTCAAAGAAAAGGACATTAATTGGTCTAATTGTTGTGGACTATGCACTGACGGAGTCAAGTCTATGTCAGGTTGCTACTCCGGTCTTCGCGCTCGTGTCACGAAGGTAGCCCCCAATATAACCTGTAGCCACTGCTGCATCCACAGGCAAAGCCTTGCATCTAACCGCCTCCCTGGTGAATTAAAAGTCGTTCTTGATGAAGCTGTGAAAGTGGTTAATTTTATAAAGTCCACAAACTCGAGGCTTTTCAAAGCACTGTGTGAAGAGATGAATAGTCTTCATTCTACCCTGCTCCTTCATACACAAGTAAGGTGGCTCTCTCGTGGTAAAGTCCTTACCCGGCTGTTCAAACTTAGACATGAAGTCCAACTTTTTTTTGAAGACCATCCTTTCCAACTTACTTCAAAGTTACACGACTGTGATTGGCGTCAGAGTCTTGCATACTTATCGGATATTTTCCTACAAATAAACAAACTAAATTTGGCACTTCAGAATAGCTCGGTAACGATCTTCAATGTTTCAGACAAAATTGAATCTATGATTAAAAAATAAGATTTTTGGAGGTCGTGTATTGAAAAAGGCCAGCCTGAGGTATTTGAAACTCTGCACAATTTCCTATCTGAGAACGAGCTGCACCTCTCCCAGGAAATAAGCGAGAAAATAATTGAACACTTGAAAAGGCTAAAATCATCTTTCGAGAAGTATTTTCCGAAACCTGGAAAAGAGAACTACTGGTTTGTAAATCCCTTTGAAGAAGAATATTTCCAAGCAGCCACATTATCAATCAACGAAAAAGAGAAGTTGATTGAACTTTCGACTGAAACTACTTTAAAAGCTGAATTCAAAGGAGAATATGAACAGCTGACCGACAAGGCGCTTAAGTTTCTGTTGCCATTTACAAATACTGAGCTGGTGGAGAGGGCTTTCTCTTCTTATAACTTTATAAAAAATAAATACCGTAGTAAACTGAATGCAGGTCCAGAATTGAGACTGTATCTTACATCACTTGTACCTGATTAAAAAAAACTATGTGCCTCAAAACAAGCTCAAGGATCGCACTGAACATTTGTCATGGTCACGTGACATATGTGTTATAAAAAGTGATTTCAACTTTTAACAATAACAACGTTTTTATTATTATTATTATTAGTAAATTAAATGTGTTAATTTTTATTGTAACTTCTGATTTTTTTAATGTAAAAATATATGCACTGTTTGTTCACCTTTTTATTACATTGTTTTTTAATCCCGTGGTTGGCCCCTTTATTTCTGGTTATAATCTATAAATTTTGAATAACAGCAACTATATTAATTTCAAATATTTTGCTAATATTAGGGGTACAATTTATAGAAATGGGCTGCCAAGGTGTACGCAAGTGAAAAAAGGTTGGGAACCGCTGCAATATGCAACAGGGATAGTCTGAAACAATGCCCTTCCTTAAATTAAAAAAAAACTACTTTTTACTTAGTCGTTCCCCTTCTACCGTGAGGTGTAGAGGTTTGGAAGATAGAGCGCCAGACTATCCTATCGGCTGTCTTCCTCCTGGCCTGGTTCCATTCTAGTCCTCGATCCTTCAAAGATTGTCTAATGTTGTCCTCCCAGCGGACTCTGGGTCGTCCTCGGGGTCTGGATCCTTGGCTCTTTGTTTCCCATGCTTGTCGTGGTATCCGATCTTCTCCCATTCTGCAGACATGGCCAAACCATCTTAATTGGGACTGTTCTACTTGGGTCTGCAGGGGGTAGGATTTAAGGCCTTGACGTATCGTCTGGTTGCGTACCATGTCTCTTCTTGTTACTTCAACCACCTTCATCAGATACCTCATTTCTGAGGTTTGGATCTGGCTTTTATGGGTTGTAGTCATTGTCCATGACTCGCATCCGTATGTCAAGACTGGGACATAGGTGGAGCGGTATACAGCCATCTTCGTTTTCTTACCAACCTCTCTCTTGCTGAGGAATCCTCGATTTACGGCCTGAAAAAGTCTCCCAGCTGCTGCTTTTCGAGTGGCCAACTCTTCTTTGATGCCTCCCTTTCGGTCTATAATAGCTCCGAGGTATTTAAAGTGGTCGACCTGCTCCAGGACCTGTTCTCCCAGCTTAATCTGATGTTTTCTTTCTTCTCGTGATATCACCATGGATTTTGTTTTAGAGCGGCTTATGACCATCCCTCTCTTCTCCAGCTCTTCCTTCCAGACTTGCAGGTTGGATTGGAGATGTGCCTCTGATTTAAATTTAAAAAAAAAAACTTCTCGAAATAATTGGGAGTCACGTTAAACTGAGGTAAAAATTAGGAACAGAAATGTTCACAAGAAAATACATTCAAGACAATAAATAACGTTCTATGGCCAGAAATTTGTATCCAGAGAAGTAAGATTCAAAACGCTTGATGCCCACGATGTTAACTTGAAAAATAAAATTATTGCAATGATCACAACAGATAATATTAAATTTTCCAATTCATTATATTTCTGAGTTGAGCAGTGACAGAGCACATTAGCCATTCTTCATTATTTTATACTATTCGTTCGTTCATGCGCCACAATAACACACGAATCTCCAGGCACTGACGTGTGTAATTTACTGTAAAAAATGATGAATGTCATTCTAATAATATAGTGAACAACCAAACAGTCGAACAAGAACTGAGCAGAAGACGCTGGTGATGGATAGAACACACACACACACACACACACGGAGGAAATCTGTTGATAACATTTTTTTGTGTGTTCTAGAATCCTTAGAGTAAGAGGGAGACCAACCCCCCCCCCCCCCCCCCCTCCCCCCCCTCCCCACCACCACCACCACCACCACCACCACCACCACCACAGTGAGACGATAACTGAAGACAGATATAAAAGAAGGTATTACAAGATCTTGAGCGGACGGGGCAGAACAGGTGGACTTGGCATGAATTTGCGAAGGTCTAAACTCTTTGGGAGGCTGAAGTGTTATGAATGAATAAATTCATGAATGAATGAATGCCGTTTCGTAATACACTGCCTCTCGTGACAGTGATGTCTTGAAATGCACTGTCGGAAATATTGACTCTCGTATTATGATGTCATGTAATGTTCTCTAAAGAAAAGTATCAATGGAATTCAAGTGACACGACGTGATGTTCTGCACCCTAAAGTCTTATACGTGTTTCCAATACCATAATTCCCGCCGTTAGTACGTCGGTCGGTCACATCATGCACACCGTCATTTGCGCACTTTTCTATTTTTGAGACAGTACTTTAACTTTCAACGACAGCTAAATAGAAAAGTGCGCAAATGACGGTGTGCATGAACAGTTTGATTATAGAAAGAAGCCAACAACACAATTGATAAACAGTACATGAACTGGAGACAGGAAGGTGCGGAGATGCAGATTAAATCAACAGACAATCAAGATACTCTTCTGTCCAGTTTCATTCGGGAAACGGATTTAACTCATCATTTTCTTAAAAATAACCATAAAATGTAAGTTTCGATGTTTCTTAAAGACATGGCATGTTGTCATAAAAGAAAAGTTAGTTATTTAGTCAATTTCCGGTCCATTAGATCATTATCACTTCTCCACGTGTCATTTAGGAAGGTTACTACATGTCTTCATATTTAATACATCCATATAATTTTCACTATGACGGTATTGCCTCCCCTGCTTTGCAGTAGTGGTCCAACAGTGGCCCAAACTCAAGAGTATCTATTACAGGCTTCAATGGAGTCTATCTTTACACAAGATTACACTTGGCAGAAATGTAGATAGAAGAGTAGTAAAGCTTCTATCACATGGGAGTCCTCACAAGATATTCAGATAAGCGAAAACAATGCTGGCTGTTGGTGAGCACGTTAATTCTGTAATTTGCCGACACCTTTTATGAAGAATTTAGCAATGGTTTATTCTAGCTCGTTAAGCCCCCACCCCTGAGTTAATCAGTGGAATTCTTATTATAATATATAGCTCTGTTTAGAGTGTGTAGTAATTTGATTGTGACTAACATGCAGTAACTTTAAAATGATTAAATCGTAGTTAAATTTGTAACATTACAAATAAAAAAATTTAATAATCACTTTAGGTTGTAACAGTTGGAAAATAATTTGAATATTTATGAAAAGGGTTTCATCACTTGACTGGTTTTTTATTAGAAGTTCAAGTGACAACATATAGGTTAACTTAGCTGCCAATGATGATTCTAATCCTCCTCCTGATGGGTAGGTTTTCTGTACACTGCTGTCACACTCATCTCTAGTCAAATTTCAGGCGCCGCACGTTCCCAGAACGTCAAGGAGTAACGGCCAAGCTGGTTCTGCGCCTGTCTATAAGACCCTCTTATGATGGCGTCTCACCCAACGTCAGTACACATCTACCTTCACTTGGTTCCAGAGATAGTACTTTCTGCTGGTACCACCATATAACTGGTAATAGAAATAGAAACGAAACCTGAGTATGGCGTTTCCCGACGCATAGTTATGTGCCTCTTTCTTCTATTCTACCCTCCCATGTCAGAATTTACCCTCGATGAGAATTAAATTTAATCTCTTGGGATAAAACTTTCTTTACATTACATTTAAATGAAAAAGGTTAAACGTACTGATTTAACTCTTTCAGGACGTAGGGGTTTTCCCATGTTTTACGCAAGGAATTTTTTGCGACTCAGATTTTTCATATAGTGTTACCATGTAAAAGTCAGTTATTTCAAAGTTTTTAACAAATATAGTCATGTTATATATATTTGAAAAGGAAAATGAATGAGGATTCTGAATATGTTCAGTTCATAAATTTAAAACAATTTTTATGAGTTTAAAATAGTTGGAGACTGGGAAGAAAAAAATTTGACACAAAAAAAAACAAAAAAAAAATATCAGAATAACCCACTCAAGATAGCTAATCCATCACTTATGTTATCCAAGATACAAATATTTGTAAACTACATTCATTTTGGAAATAAAATACATATGGTTCAAGTTTATACTCTAACTACGTTTTAATTGGCTTCAAGAAAAGGAAAGACACTCTTTTGTCACAAATTTTCTGCGAAACAGGTTTTTCATATAGTGTTACAATGTAAGTGTCAGTTATTTCAAAGTTTTTAACAAATATAGTCATGTTATATATATTTAAAAAGGAAAATGAATGAGGATTGTGAAAATTTTCAGTTTAAAAATTTACAAAATTTTTATGAATATAAAGTAGTTAAAGCCGAGGCAGAAAAATATTTTACTAAACAAAAAACAAAACAAACATATCAGACTTACCAATTGAAGACAGCTAATCCATCATCCAAGATAGAAATCACTGTAAACTATATCCATTTTGGAAATCAACCACACGTTAAGTTTATACTCTAACTACTTTCCATGTGTCATCCAGAAAATGAAATACACTCTACTGTCACAAATTTACAAATAATTGAAAAAGATCACAAATGTGATATATATGCTGAACTGCTCTCACAAAGAACACTCATTACACCCCAACTTATATTTACAACTTTACTTTAGTGTGCCATTTTAGGAAACATTCATCTATGTGCAGATGGGGGTGGCCAGTGCATCCAGCACAGTAATAGTTTGTCCTTTTCCTATCGTCAGGTGTACTGCAAACTTTACACCTCTTGAACTTAGTGCTTCTTTGCATTATATGTATTGCACCCCTCAGTCTTTCCAATGGGTTATCTGATCATTGGTCTCCAAATAAATGCCTCTAAAACTAAAGCTATGAACTTTTCTAACGAGACCTTTGATATCATCTTGAACGGGGAAAAACTACAGAAAGTTGAAAGTTTCAATTATTTAGGCAGTAAAATGACTCAGGATGGTGACACAACAAGAGAAATCCATACTAGAATTGCTTTGGCAGCTAGCGCCTTCAATAGATTATCTAACATTTGGAAATTACGATCATTGAATATACATACCAAGCTTCGTCTGTTTAATTCAAATGTTATCTCAGTGTTAACATACGGCTGTGAGAGTTGGAAAATAACAAAATCATTGGAGAACAAGCTGAATACATTCGAGAACAAATGTCTTAGAAAACTCTCATGAACATCAGTTGGAAAGAATTCAAGACTAATCGACAAATAAGAGAAGACTCTAGGCAGAAATATGTCTCCGACTATATAAGGAAAAGACGATGGTCATATATCGGTCATGTCCTACGAATGCAAAACAACAGAATACCACTACAGGCGCTCACTTGGGTTCCTGAGGGTAAGCGGAAAAAAGGAAGACCAAAAGAAACACTCAGAAGAACAATAATAAGAGAAGGAAGAACGTTGGGCCTAAATAATGTGCAAGAGCTAAGAGGAGTGGCGTCACAACGAACAACCTGGAGAGCACTGGTTTCTGCCTTATGCGCCGTGTTTGGCGCTTAAAGAATTTATTATTATTATCTGATAATTTACTTGGCCTTGGAGGATTTAGCATGCAGCTGATTTCAGTCATTGAGGATGCGGCCGAAGCACACAATTCTCTGATCAGTGTTTGTTTGAACAACTTTAACGTAAGCTGCGATTTTCCAACTCCAACTGGTCTTGTCAATTTGTACAAAATGTAAGCGTTACAGGTGGCTATTTCTAATATTTAAAAGAAAATCTTCTTCCACCACTTCAAGAATTTTCTGTTGAAGAAGCCGTAATACCCTATCATCTGATCTGCCTTGTCGCAACCATTCATGTTATGGTTATATTCATGAATGATAAGAGGTTTCTCCTTTCCATTCACCATGACAGGCGCAGCAGACCCATTTGTGGTAATAATTGTGACAGGTTTTTTAGCTTTTTTGTCCTTCCAAGCAGCAACTAGCATCTTTTGCTCAGAATTGATATAATACTTAGTCTCCATATGTTTTAGGTTCAAAGACTTCAGCTGCTGTGGGAATCCGACTCTGTTTGCTTGAAGTGTTCCAGTGTAATATTGTTTCCATTTAAGCATTTCATTTACTAAAAGTTTTGTAGTGTACCACCTGTCAGCATAAATGTGATAGCCAGTTCCCAGACTAGACAAAAGTGTTCCAAAAATGTTTACGGAATTGGCACCAGCAGAGTCCCTTTTGACTGAAGGATCATAGGAGGTGTCTGATCCAAAATATGTTAGCAAGTTTAGCACATAACCTGTTTCACTGTCCACAAGCCCAAAACTTTTAATGTTGTATCTGTGTGGTTTTTTGGCATTATATTGCTTATATTTCCACTGACCTTTCCATCCTATAATCATCTCATCAATAGCTACATCTTGGTTTGGAGTGTATGCCGCAACAAATTTAGAGCATAACATTTGAATGAAGGGCTCTATTTTATTTTTCCCTTCTGCAACAGGCTCACAGATATGCAACATAGTTTGCAATATAGACAAAAAACTGTCTCTCTCCATTATTTGGGAATAAAATGGAGTGTGAAACATAGGCTCTTGTGAGGAGAAATAATCTTTTATGCTTGGCCTTTTGTCGATACCCATTGCTTAATGCAGAGCAAAAAATTTTAGCAGCTCATAATCGCTTACTGGATTCCATCGATTATATCTTGATCTTTTCAATGAAGGTGTATGCTTCTGTACTTCAATTTCTGCAAAGCAGTTTATGCTTTTTAAAATTTCCTCCCTTACAGCTGATGATACAAGGCTTTCAAAACACTGGATCGGGGTAGATGATTCATTTAGGCCTAAATTTGCTGGCACATCCACCGCTCTTCCGTCTTTAGGTTGAAATCTAAAGCTATTCATTGTTAGTGCACCCAAATTTGCTTCCTGCCATTCTATATTTCTGACACACTCCTGTATTTGTCTTTCCCCTTCTTGTAAAACTAAATTAGGTCTTACTGGGTCTGATGTTAAAGAATCAAAGTTAGGTGATAGAACCACGCCCACTCTTTCTAACATAATAGGCCTACCTTCATTCTCTGAATCGACATCACTGGAAGACGAATTATTCATCGAATTAGCACTAAAATCACTACTGATATAGCCGTCCTCATTTTCGCTGAAATTTTCTAGCAAACTAAGGGCCTGCTGAGCACTTAGACGAGCAGGTCGCTTGCGAGAAGATGAATTAGATGCCATAGAAAATATGTATCGAAAATAGGTAACCCAAATTTTGTAAAACTTACACGAGGTTGCAATCGTAACTGGCTTGAATTTACTCGTAAGAGTGACGCTAGAACTCTCCCGCATTAGAAATAATAATAAAAATGGCTATACTTCCACTTCCCAGTCATCGAAAACTTCTAACTGGGATGAAACGAAACAAAAACTTAGTTCAAAGCGACCGACCAAGATTACTGGACTCCCGTCTTTAGAGGCTAGAAATATCGACCAAGAAAACTTGCTCGTCGTCCTTTAAGAGATAATATGGTTTACATTTACATCTCCACTGTTTGAAAAAGTGTTCACAATATAAATTCATTTATGTTTCATTTATGTTTACACTTGGTGAAAAGTTTGAAACTTCTATTGCTTAAAACGAATATTTTCACATAGACATTTACACTGGTTTAAAGCTTGAAAACTTACATTAATTTTGAAGTGAATATGTTTATAGGGACATTTACACTGCTTTGAACATGTAAGTGTTATACTTAGAATGAACATCATTTCTTTCATCTTTCCCTAACTGCTCCATAGGGAACCTGGAATTACTTTATGCTTTTTAGTTCTCTTTACAAAACTATCAATAAAGCAATCGCCAGCCCGTGCAGTGGTAGTTCATGAATCATCATTCTATATACTGAGGTTGCCAGCCCCAAATGACTTTGACATCCAGTAGCGAGTTTCACACATTAAAATTCACATGGTAATATATATATATATATATATATATATATATATATATATATATATATATATATATATATATATATATATATATATATATATATATATATATATATATATATATGATAGGGTGGGCGAGATGATGATGATGCTGTTGTGATATGTGATCACTTTCTTGCACACTCGCAACTGACCCGATCAACAATAAAACTCTTGATTCTAAGGCAGGGGCTGTATTTATTTATACAACCCATTCAGTGACAAAGAGCACACTGTACCAAACATTAAACAAATAAACCAACAAACAAAACACCCAGCCAGTGCTCAGTTGCTAATCCTGAAACGCATACAAAGCACGAGCTAGTTAAAATCATACTAGTTAAATAATCAGAAACACCATGCTCTCACCTGTCAAACTGTCTTTTTTCCACACTGCGTGAAACATTCAACTATCATGCACACACACGCACACACGCACATGCATGTCGTCTAGCGATACTAGTATGGTGTTGTGCATGAGGCTGGCAATCTCACCGTGTAACATCGGTTGCTACCGAAACCACTACTGCAAGAGCATCTGAATGCTTCATGCGGAGGCAAACCACACTGGTTGCCCCATGCTCCCTCAGGAGCGGAGAAAAGAAATATATATCTCCAAGTGAGCCCACGTGCTCTCACAAACCATTCTACACATAACCATAATTAAATAATAATAAAATGGACATAAAATAATATTCAACTATATGTGCAACAAATACTCTCAATAATGAGAATAAGCTACTACCTTTCAACCGATCCACATCAATACTCGTTCCTGCACTCTGAACATGTCGTACGTGACTACTGGTGCGCCTGGCCACAAGCGTGTCGTATATGACCCCTGATGAGATTGGGAACTCATCACATGAAACATGTCGTTACCGAAACAACCACTGCAATAGCATAAAAAATGCTTCTTGTGGGCTTGTGATGGACACCAGCCGCATTGGTGTTTCCATGCTCCACAAGGAGCAAACAGAGAAACACCTGTCTCAACGTGCCTTACGCACAAAAAAGTGGTATTGCGCTCACCAGAAATCTAAATACCTAAAGCTAGATTCATCTTCTCAAAGGGAACTTTAGCACTACAAAACTGTGTACACAACAGATGTAATTAAACTAATCTCAAAGTAACCCATTAAATATATACAGTAGTATTATGATCAATTATCTTGAAATACACTAAATTACTCTTACACCAAAGAATCAAAATATCAAAGAGTAAAATAAAATTACTCTTGACCTAACAAAACTAGAATTAAATTCAGAAAATTACCTTAACCTGCTTTCACCCACGTGTCAATTCACACAGTCTAAAATAGCGTAACAATAGACTTACTACGCGTGGTAACTAAGCGTGTTATGCAGACTTGCTGGCTCCGCTTTTATACAGTCATCAACACGTGGCTGCCATCTTACCAATAGTTTAACACTATCTAGATTGCAGTTTCTGATAACATCTCTGTCCAGTTTAATGTACAAAATAGTTTCCTACTATATTTGCCCGGTCTGGTGAATGAAATAATTGATACTAAGCTCTTACAGCCGCAATCTGGACTCAGCACTAGTGAAATCTATCCACACCTTATTTTCACTCATCTATCATTTCAAGACTAAATTATAATGTCCTTCAAGAAATCTCCTTATGAAACACATCTATTTATCTATTTCATTAAACATTAGAACAGACTCACGCTGAATATAATTTCAGAATTATAGAACACTAATGCTAATTTGCTTTGAAATCAAACTCACGTGTCATGTCTTTGTTCTACCCACACAGGGCGCCTCGTATCTTCGTTTTCTATTGTCTGGACGGATCTTCAAATAGGCCTTCGCCGGCTCGCGATCTCTTTATATAGGCCCTTGAGCTAATAGCTCAACTTAGTCCGCTGCGCGTATTGATTGTGCCACTTAAATAACACACGCGATTATCGCTCTAGAAATAGCGAAAACACAAATATAAC
The DNA here is from genome assembly GCA_024509875.1 of Oreohelix idahoensis. NCBI lineage: Eukaryota > Metazoa > Mollusca > Gastropoda > Stylommatophora > Oreohelicidae > Oreohelix > Oreohelix idahoensis. The sequence goes on from JAMPIV010018618.1 coordinate 143,125, forward strand.
CCACAACTATCAAATATAACACACAACTATTTTTAGGCTTTATTGTGGCCTAGTAATAAATCTTCTTCTTGAAGATTATGTGGTAAAAAGGCACTAAACCACAGAGACCATGGTAGTGACAAGATGGCGCTGTCACACACACACACATATATATATATATATATATATATATATATATATATATATATATATATATATATATATATATACATATATATATATATACATATATATACATATATATACATGTATATATATATATATATATATATATATATATATATATATATATATATATATATATATATATATATATATATATATATATATATATATATATATATATATATATATATATATATATATATATATATATATATATATATATATATATATATATATATATATATATATATATATATATATATATATATATATATATATATATATATATATATATATATATATATATATATATATATATATATATATATATATATATATATATATATATATATATATATATATATATATATATATGTTAGTTCACATGTTAGTAATGAAAAATATAATGAAAAATGCACTACTTACGCCAATCTTGGCTACAGACGTTTTTGCTTAGAGGACTTAAAAAAGGCACTGGCAGTGGCCTTCTTTCACGTGTACTGTGGTCGTTAATTTTAACTTCAGTTCCCTCTGACTCCGTGTCTTTCTTGAGTTTCCTAGTCCCGGTTTTCCTTATTAAGGTAGAAGTATACCCAGAAAAGCTTAAAAAAAATAAAAATCCAACAATTTTCATTTTCATGCTTTAAATCATCGTCAACATGTTCTTGAACTAAAAATAATTCATAGAAGCTTAGAGATACTCTGGTTTGATAGGAATCAGTGTTTTTCTACACACGCCCCCTTGAGTGATTTGCATAGTAACCAATGTTTATAGTTGGTTACCATGTGAATAATGACCCAACAAGAAGGTGCGTAATTGTAAAACTGCGAAATTATAATTATACGTAGGCAACAGGAAAAAGATATTTATAACTTTTCCACGGAGAATCACTCAATGATTTCTTGTGAATTTTTCAAAAGTGTGTGTCTAGAAAGCTTTGATCGTAAATTTCCACATTTGTTACATGCATAGTGCATTTTCACCAACATCAACTCTATTTATTGCTAGTTTTATACTGATTCTGTATAATAGTAGTTAGCAGAGCTTCTTTTGTTCACAATGAGAAATAAGACAAAGACTGGGAGGCGTGTACACCAACAAACCGTTGCCTGAAAATGAGACACCTATTGTCGATAGTGACGCTATAAAACCTCTGTGCTCCTCAGCAAAGAAAATAAAGGTCATAAAGGTCCAAGAAAGTGAAGGACAAGCTAAAAATGACAACAAAGGAAATGGGTTTATCCTTATGGATGTAAAACTACTGTTTGGGTTTTTATGCGCTAACTTTAGATGTGACAAATGTTATCAGTACTCACTGACCTGTGAGATCGTCGAAGAGACTCGGAATGGCTTTTGTCATGAAATCAGTATCAAGCGCACAAACAGTGGCGAATGGACTGCCAATTTCAATACTTCTGATGTTTCATCTTCAGCTACTCACAAACAAAGAAGTAAATGTGCGAATGGTGGCATTTGTGCGTTCTATTGGGAAAGGCCACAGTGCATTGCAGAATTTTTCGATATACATGAACACAAGTCAACGCATGGCAAAGAAAGCATACAGGAGAACGCTGCACAGGATCTATTCAGCAAGTAAGGACATTGCAATGGAAAGACCCTGAGAGCACTGAAAATGGGATTCATAGACACTGCAGCTGCAGTAGAAGGAGACCTTTATTCAACAGGAGCTCATTAAACTTCATTTTGTGAGTTCTTTTTCTGTTTTTCTTTGTTTTCTCGGAATTGTCTTTTTAGCATAAATGGTGATCTTTGAAACAAGATATCTCTGGATCTGTACATTCAATTGACATGAAAATTAACACAGTTGGTTATCATATAATCTTACAGATTATGACCTAAAATGGATGTGGTAAAATGGGATGTTATAAATATTTATAGGGGACTTAGTGTACTGACTGAGATCAGCTGTGAAGGTATCTATATCTAATAAGAGTAGTGTATTATAGATAACCTTACTTACTGCCACATATGTATACCTCAGTCAGAATTATTCTGGAATAGTGTGATGACTACGTTATATGTCTAGGGTATGTGTATGATGAATTGTAAGTCATAACAACAACAGACAGATAAACAATTTAATTTATTCCACCACACTTGACAACACTGTGACACTCACATACATAAAACACTCTAAGAGGATATCTTAAAGGAGTCACTGATAACTTTTCAAATAACAATATGTATTCATTGCTGTCATGAATGTATATGTGTCCTGATTCAAATACAAAGGGAACCAGGAATCACAATCAATTTTAATTACAATTATATGTACAGAATTTATTAATATGATTCTTATAGTGACATATATTATTAATGGTATCCTATGTGTGTCAGTTGTGTAGTGGTAATATGAGGTAATACTGGTTTTGTTTTGTTCAAGCTCTGTTGGTATTTGTCATCATGACTTCAATAGTTTGTTTCTATTGGAACTATTATTGGAGATGTTCTCAGTTCCTGGTATTAAAACAATTAAATTCCCCTCTTAATTTTAGTTTATAATGTCATTTTAAGATGGGGGTACATAATGTTGAGCTCCATGGCCACACTCTCTTATCTTGCGTGATGACTGCAGTAAAAGACTCCTCTGCTCGTTTACTTAAATGAGTTCTGGAGCCACCCCACTGGTTGCTATATGGACCAAGGAGTATGCTGTCCACCTCTGGCTTCAACAAAGCTCTGACCAGGTGCTGCTCAATAACTTTAAGACCACGGTCCCTGAAACAAGAAGGTTGTACCTTCTACGTCAGAACTAATTTACACTCTGTTTCTACACTGAGCACAATACATCACAAACATTGAGTTCAGAGCGTTAGGCCAACTGTCAGCTTCATCTGAAATACTTTATACCAGTATTTCCCTCCCTAATGGTTACTACGCCTCTGCAATTCCAGCATTATTTCTTTTTAGTTAATAATCTAGGTGTCAGTGTACTGTTTGGCCATTCCATGCAGTTTTACTTTCCTCCGACACCTTCTGTTCAGGCTGGAGCACTATAGGCTTTACATCATGTTCGCTACTGAACCACACATATATACAGACATAAATTATCAATTTACATTCAATTTTCATTAAAAGATATTGAATATTTCAAGCTTACCACAATTCATGGAAATAATAATAAACAGTTTCGTTGACTGGCACTGAATATAGCACAACTCCGATCTGCCGATGTCCCAGGCTTTATTTTATAAAAAATATACACTGGTGCTCAACGCACTGCTTCTTAGTAGGTTTATTACAAGATGTGGCAATGAACAGACGCTCTGAATTGTGTATATTCGCAGCTCTACCCAATCACACCACGTCTACACATCTTTTCAAAAAAGTACCCCTTTCTCACGTTTCCCCTGACAACACAAGATAGTATTTATAGTCCGACCAATCGTGTTTAGTCTTTCATTTGTTGCGCTCCAATCACATAGGAGTTAACATGGTAGGCTATTTCCGTAACGTAATGTTTCTTCAAACACGTTATAAAAAAATTTTATGAGCAGAAATGATTTCATGCTGTCAGGCACCCCCACTATTTTATTTTGGCCATAACTTGGTAATTCCTAGACTATTTGCGTAACGTTTTACATATTCTTTGTCAGCAAACCCTAAGGAATCCAAATATACGAATTTAAGGGAGCTAGGTGGCTGCGTTCAAAATGTGCATTTTCTACCACCTCCTGTTCACTTCACTCCCCATGTGGTGTCTGGGTACTGTCATGTTTTCAAACGTAAACCCATCTAATGTCATCTTTCCCAATAAGCGTTTTTCAGGATTTTAAAACCTAACTCTGGGAAGGATAGTGAATTTTATCACTGTCGAATTGAAATAAAGTTAGTGCATGTGGCCTTACACGCGTGATGGCAGCAATTGTGTATCGCGCGACGCGTGTTTAGTGTTGCACGTGTCTCTGCTTTCTGCCTCTCCCTTCTCTCTATCCTTTAGTCCATCTGTCTTTTATTTACGCCGTGTATAAAATGGAATGAATGAAATATTAAATTTAGGTCATTGATCAGCTTGCGTATCTCAAGGTTTTTCCAAGAAATACTGTACACGTTTCATTGAAGAAAGCGGGTAATAATACAGTAGGCTTTTACTATCAACGTGAAAGCGTTACAATTTGCAGACGAAGTAGAAAACAAGGGGGATTTCGAGTACAGTCATTGTGACAGCACTGTACTTTACCATTCTTCTTTCCTTTTATTAAATTTATTTGTTAGGCTTTGCATTTACGTTTTAATTTATATATGGGGATTAGAATAATTCACGACATCTCCCCTCTTAAAACAGACATTATATGTCAGTCCTTTATTCTATATACACATAGAGAAATTTATTATTATTTCTGGGGTTTACGGTGATTCTCATCACACGGATGGCGGCTTAAAAAATCCGCTCCCAAATTTGTTTTTCCAGATATATACTCAATGCTAAAATTATAGGGAGCCAAAAGCAAGGACCATCAGAGTAACCTAGAGTTCTCATGCCTAGCCTGGGCTAGAAACGATAAAGGTTTGTGATCCGTTTGCAACTTAAATGCCTTCCCATACAGATAAATATTGAATTTCTTTATTGCCCATATTACTGCAAGACATTCTTTTTCGCTAGTTGAGTAGTTGATTTCAGCTTTATTCAATTTTCTGCTAGCATATGCCACTGGGCTTAATTCCCCATCCAATGCATCTGATTTCTGTAGTAGAGTTGCACCCAACCCAATATTACTGGCATCCGTCCTTACTATGAATTCTTGACTTAAGTCAGGTAATTTCAAAATAGGTTTACTTGTGAGCTTTTCCTTCAATTCTTGGTAAGCCATTTCACATTGTGGTGTCCATGTAATGCGATCTGGATGTCCTTTACGTGTCAAATCAGTTAACGGTGCACATATGGAATTAAAGTTTTTGATATACTTCTGGTAGAAACCACATAATGAGACAAAGGATCTCACGTCCTTCTTGGTTTGTGGTCTCGGGGCTTTCTTTAGTTTCTCTAAATTCTTTGGGTCAGGGGTTATGTTTCCCTGATAAACTGTGTGTCCCAAAAATTCCAATTCTTTACATCCAACGCAACATTTGGTTGGTCGGGCTGTTAAATTTGCTTCCCTAAGTCGATCAAACAGCATCTTCAGAGAGTCAATGTGTTCCTCAAATGTTTCTGTTGCTATAAGGATATCATCCATGAAATTTGTTATACATGGATTATTCAGAGGGTCCAATAATTTTCTCATCATTCTAGAGAAGACACTAGGCGCATTCTTCAATCCAAATGGCAATCTATTAAACTCATAGTGTCCTTCTGAGGTACTAAAAGCTAGGTATGGTCTAACCTCAGGCTTTACTGGAATCTGATAGTATCCTTTACTCAGATCCACTTTTGAGAAATATTTAGCTTTATTTAGTCTGGCAAACAGCTGATTTGTATCCGGCAATGGATCCACCTGTCCTTCTGTAATAGCATTCAGTCTCCTGTAATCTATACAGAGTCTATGTTCTCCAGAGGGCTTCCTTAAGAGTACAACACCGGAACTATATGAGGATTCACTGTGCGAAATAATTCCTTCCTTCAACAGATAGTCTATCTCTTCCTTCAAAGCTTTCTCCTTAGCAAACGGAATCGAATATGGTTTCATACAGACAGGTGTGGGGTCTATCAGTTTCATATCATATTCCAATAGGTTTGTATGCCCTGGTCGGTCTGTTAACACCTCTGCATGATTATTTAGAACCTGTTGCACTCTCTCTTTCTGAGTTTTTGTTAAATGTGTACTGATTTTCACCTGTGCTGCTGTCTCACAGGGGTGTAATGGATATTCAAATGATGAAAGTGGTTCCTTTTTCATCTCCATGGCGATGGACAAGGTCAACAAGTGTGTCTCTTCCTGATGTTCTCTTTCCAAATATTTCTTCAGGAGATTCACATGATAGATTTTTTCTTTCCCCTTCTTATCTATCTTATAATTTGTTCTAGACACCTTCTCTAAAACTGTATATGGACCTTGCCATCCAATCTGTAACTTATTCTGACTCCCGGGGAGAAGAAGCAGTACCTTCTCTCCCACAGCCAAATCTCTGTCTTTCGCCTTCCTGTTATAATAGGCAGCATGTTTCTTCCTGGCTTGTTTCAAATTTTCATTGGCAAGTTTCCAGCCAGTTTTTTAACCGAGTGGTCAGCTCATTCACATATTGGTATGAAGATGTAATGTTTTCCTCTGCCTTTTCATCAGTCCACGTTCTTAACAAAGCTTCGAGTGGACCTTTTATTGGCCTTCCAAACAATAATGTTGCCGGGGCCATACCGGTTGAACTATGGGGTACCTCCCGATAAGCAAAGAGGGCGGCGTGCAGGTACTGGTCCCATGTATCTGGTTTTTCGTGTGCCAACTTTCTCAGGATCGACATCAACGTGCCGTTAAATCTTTCCACTTGGCCGTTCCCTTGGGGATGGTACACACTACAATGGAAGTGTTTGGCCTGGAAGATCCTGAAAACTTCTTCAGTTAGTTTCCCCTTGAACTGAGAGCCATTATCAGTCAAGATTTGATTGGGAAAGCCTAACCTTGTGAAAATTGTGAGCAATGCCTCTGCCACATGTTTAGAATCAATCGATGACAGGGCTACTGCCTCTCCCCACATAGAACAAGTGTCCACCAGAGTCAGAATGTAGCTGTTCCTTCTCTTGGTTCGGGTGAGAGGTCCCACAAAATCCACGGCAACTCTCTCAAAGGGTGTTCCCACTATGGGCATTTCCCCCAGAGTTGCTGGTGCAGTCCAATGTTTAGGTGCTACTCGTTGGCACTCTGGACAGGATTTTACATATCGTTTGATATCTTCAGTTATTCCTGGCCAGAAATAATCTTCTTTCTTCTGCTTCCCTCTCTGCAGCTAATCTCTTTTCTTCTCTTTCTGCAGCTAATTTCTTCTCTTCCCTTTCTGCAGCCAATCTTTTGTCTTCTCTTTCTGCCTCCAATTTCTTAGCCTCAGCTTCAATCTGCAACCTCTTAGCCTCAGCCTCAATCTGCAACCTCTTAGCCTCAGCCTCAATCTGCAACCTCTTAGCCTCAGCCTCAATCTGCAACCTCTTAGTCTCAGCCTCTAATTTTCTTTCGGCCTCTTTTTCTAATCTTCTTTCTTCCCGTTCAATATATTTGTCACATTCAGCAGTGACATAAGAAATCATAATTTGCCCGTCCATTCTTAACTCTTTCGCAGTCTGTACAGCAGCAGATCGAAATTTTGCCAGGTCGGCCATTGTCTAACAGATAAATGTCTAAACAATTTTATCTATGACTAATTAACTCAAGACAACACAGGCACTGTGAGCTCAACCTTATTTATTTTCACCCAAGGATACCTTTTAATTCTTATTATTCCCTGAAGTGAGTTACCCCCAATATTTGTAATAGGGAAAGATTCAAAATCCCGAGGGCGAGACCCCAATATATGTGGTAAAATGGGATGTTATAAATATTTATAGGGGACTTAGTGTACTGACTGAGATCAGCTGTGAAGGTATCTATATCTAATAAGAGTAGTGTATTATAGATAACCTTACTTACTGCCACATATGTATACCTCAGTCAGAATTATTCTGGAATAGTGTGATGACTACGTTATATGTCTAGGGTATGTGTATGATGAATTGTAAGTCATAACAACAACAGACAGATAAACAATTTAATTTATTCCACCACACTTGACAACACTGTGACACTCACATACATAAAACACTCTAAGAGGATATCTTAAAGGAGTCACTGATAACTTTTCAAATAACAATATGTATTCATTGCTGTCATGAATGTATATGTGTCCTGATTCAAATACAAAGGGAACCAGGAATCACAATCAATTTTAATTACAAGTTATATGTACAGAATTTATTAATATGATTCTTATAGTGACATATATTATTAATGGTATCCTATGTGTGTCAGTTGTGTAGTGGTAATATGAGGTAATACTGGTTTTGTTTTGTTCAAGCTCTGTTGGTATTTGTCATCATAACTTCAATAGTTTGTTTCTATTGGAACTATTATTGGAGATGTTCTCAGTTCCTGGTATTAAAACAATTAAATTCCCCTCTTAATTTTAGTTTATAATGTCATTTTAAGATGGGGGTACATAATGTTGAGCTCCATGGCCACACTCTCTTATCTTGCGTGATGACTGCAGTAAAAGACTCCTCTGCTCGTTTACTTAAATGAGTTCTGGAGCCACCCCACTGGTTGCTATATGGACCAAGGAGTATGCTGTCCACCTCTGGCTTCAACAAAGCTCTGACCAGGTGCTGCTCAATAACTTTAAGACCACGGTCCCTGAAACAAGAAGGTTGTACCTTCTACGTCAGAACTAATTTACACTCTGTTTCTACACTGAGCACAATACATCACAAACATTGAGTTCAGAGCGTTAGGCCAACTGTCAGCTTCATCTGAAATACTTTATACCAGTATTTCCCTCCCTAATGGTTACTACGCCTCTGCAATTCCAGCATTATTTCTTTTTAGTTAATAATCTAGGTGTCAGTGTACTGTTTGGCCATTCCATGCAGTTTTACTTTCCTCCGACACCTTCTGTTCAGGCTGGAGCACTATAGGCTTTACATCATGTTCGCTACTGAACCACACATATATACAGACATAAATTATCAATTTACATTCAATTTTCATTAAAAGATATTGAATATTTCAAGCTTACCACAATTCATGGAAATAATAATAAACAGTTTCGTTGACTGGCACTGAATATAGCACAACTCCGATCTGCCGATGTCCCAGGCTTTATTTTATAAAAAATATACACTGGTGCTCAACGCACTGCTTCTTAGTAGGTTTATTACAAGATGTGGCAATGAACAGACGCTCTGAATTGTGTATATTCGCAGCTCTACCCAATCACACCACGTCTACACTGTTACGGTATATGATATTAACGCCGTCTGCTAAAGGTTATCAGACGTGCAATTGTAAAAGGTTAAGGCATTTAATATATTGCGATAGATGTTTCAATTTTTGAACGCTCCATACACGATCGATCATGACGTGTATAGCGTTGTTTAGGACACAGTCGGTAACTAAGAAACGCTACCCTTTGTTACTTGACCGCCAAGCTGAATAGCTGCGTTTTTCTAACCTTCCAATTCAATGGCATGATATAGCCATTTTATGTGCATTTTTATGGACCAGGGTCAGTCCTAGAACTCTATATGAGAGGGAAATTTATGGAGGTTAGTATTTAACTAGAATTCTCAGAAGGAGAAGAATAATCGTCAAATTCGTATGAATATATTCAGACTCGCAGTCTCACTGTCGGCAGGTAGCCATGTCTAGCTGCGCGTGCATATAGCTGTGATGTTCTGACGACAATACTGCATTGTATCCTCATAACGGACATTGACACGTAAACCAGCAGTCTACGTTATTGATTAATTTATGCATGACTTATAAGGACTTATGTTCTGTTCCTATTTGAAATGATCATTCTGTGTGTACAACTGTGGATTAAATGTACGGACTCAATGAAATGACTTATCAAATCAATCGTATTCCAAGGTTCAATTATTGTTCGGAATCTTCCACCCCCGCATTCGCTTAATCTCCATCGAAGGCACGATGCACTATCTCTGAATGAAAAAAAAAAAACATATCAAGAAAGAAACAATGGCCAGAAATTTATAAGTGTTTTATTCATATCACATGGAACATTGTTCAGAGCAAACCACCATGCAACATACACATCTTTTCAAAAAAGTACCCCTTTCTCACGTTTCCCCTGACAACACAAGATAGTATTTATAGTCCGACCAATCGTGTTTAGTCTTTCATTTGTTGCGCTCCAATCACATAGGAGTTAACATGGTAGGCTATTTCCGTAACGTAATGTTTCTTCAAACACGTTATAAAAAAATTTTATGAGCAGAAATGATTTCATGCTGTCAGGCACCCCCACTATTTTATTTTGGCCATAACTTGGTAATTCCTAGACTATTTGCGTAACGTTTTACATATTCTTTGTCAGCAAACCCTAAGGAATCCAAATATACGAATTTAAGGGAGCTAGGTGGCTGCGTTCAAAATGTGCATTTTCTACCACCTCCTGTTCACTTCACTCCCCATGTGGTGTCTGGGTACTGTCATGTTTTCAAACGTAAACCCATCTAATGTCATCTTTCCCAATAAGCGTTTTTCAGGATTTTAAAACCTAACTCTGGGAAGGGTAGTGAATTTTATCACTGTCGAATTGAAATAAAGTTAGTGCATGTGGCCTTACACGCGTGATGGCAGCAATTGTGTATCGCGCGACGCGTGTTTAGTGTTGCACGTGTCTATGCTTTCTGCCTCTCCCTTCTCTCTATCCTTTAGTCCATCTGTCTTTTATTTACGCCGTGTATAAAATGGAATGAATGAAATATTAAATTTAGGTCATTGATCAGCTTGCGTATCTCAAGGTTTTTCCAAGAAATACTGTACACGTTTCATTGAAGAAAGCGGGTAATAATACAGTAGGCTTTTACTATCAACGTGAAAGCGTTACAATTTGCAGACGAAGTAGAAAACAAGGGGGATTTCGAGTACAGTCATTGTGACAGCACTGTACTTTACCATTCTTCTTTCCTTTTATTAAATTTATTTGTTAGGCTTTGCATTTACGTTTTAATTTATATATGGGGATTAGAATAATTCACGACAATGGATACAAGTGAATTCAAAATTTTAGTTTTATGACCATCATGCATATATAATGAGGCACAAATATCAAACATTCAAGAAATATAAATTTTGAAAATTCATTACAAATCAACCTTTCGGTCAATATCTGTTATTTTAGGTCAAAACCTCAAGCTATATATACTAATTCAATTTGCCAAGTTTCAGTCAGATCCTTGTAAAAATAACATAGTTATGATGTTTTAAAATAGGTGTATAATTTATTCACTACGGCGGCCATATTGGATAGCTAATTTGCATAATTAATGAGGTCATTATGTGGAAAAAAATGTTAAGTCCATACTAACACTATACCCATGGTTGTTTGATTCTGAAAGGAAAATTTGAGTTTTTTACCCTACAAGGTAATGTAGAGATTTCCTGTGCTTTGTAAGTCTTATTTGGTTCTCCAGTAAAGGGTCCGGTTAACAAAAGGAATTACGAATCTAGTCTTCACTCTGGCGAGGTATGATGTAGTCTTGGAGAGCGTGAAATTCACAGTGAAATAAAACTGCGAAATGGTCAGATTATATCTACCCAAACATTGTTGTTAAGAATCTAATCAGAAAGATCCAATCATATTCAAACAGGTCGGGTGTGGTACTTTCAAAATATTTTCGACATGGAAAATTTTTGCAAAGGTCACGTCTCCCATATATGGTAATATTATGTCCGATGCCCTCGTGTACAAACTTACAGGCAGATCGGTAGACACAAATGACAACATGCCCGCATGTGTCACACAGACAGTAATGTTGGTCTATCAAGGATGACCCGGAAGCGCTTATGTCATAAGTTCTGCCTCGTGCACGGGTTATCCTGTGTTTCGCCAGACAAACAAATCTGGTTCTATTCAGCACTCCTGCCCAACACAAGCTTGGATAAACAAGCCCAGTAGCTTGAAAAGATGGTCAGACAGATTTATGCAATAAAATATTGTCGCAGACCGTCTAATAACCTGGCGTAACTTAACACGTCTTCGTGAAGCGTGAATACGACACAATAAGATAAGAATTACTCCCATAGCAAATACTGCCATAGGGTAGTGGTGTGTTAGAGACTTTCCCCATGCTATGTCCAGCATAAAGAGTAAAATGTATGAAGGGGTCAAATGAAATGCCAAATAAAAGCGATCGGAGAGAAAAATGAAGAAGAAGAAATGATGCTGCCGTAGGGCTGGAGGAGTGAGAGATCACACAAAAGTACAGGGACAGACATTTCGTCACATTCACTACAAATATCTAATGACGGTCGCCTGCAATGAAATGACTACAGTAGAAGTAGTACCGTCTGCAATATACATGTTTCAGGAGGGTCATATTAACACATGCACTTAAACATATTTCATTGAGTGTACACTAAGGCATTTGAAAGGATTATATAGAAAAGAATTTCTCAGCCGGTTGATCTATGTCACTCGAGGATTCTACCAGCTATGTCAAAGTGGCCTGTGTATGATGCTAGTTTTAGTGTGACTGTTTGGTCTCTTATTTCACAATATCTATAACGCCGTTAGTTCATACATACGATTATTGGGTGTCTTATTTTACCATATCTATAATTTAGTTAGTTCATATCTGTGACTATTTGTTATCTTATTTCACCATATCTATAATTTAGTTAGATCATATATGTGACCGTTGAGCGGTTTCCTTAGCCCAACTCTTCACCATATCTTTAATTTCTTTAGTCTTGCAATCGTCTGTTAACTTATCGTTTTGGGTATCTCTTAGAAAACGAAAGCGGCTGGTATCACTGCTACTTTAAGCATGTCGTAAAAGGCGACTATTATTCGGTTATGCATTGGGCTGGGAGCTTGATCAAGTTTTAAACATCACTGCGAGAGCCAACGAACTGTTTTGACGCAGGTTCAACGTAAGAGGACCGACTTGAAGTGACAGCCCCGTGCCCCGTTTCATAGCGTTAGAGGACGAAGATATTCTACTGGAAATAATATTGTTAATAAAGACTGTGGATTTAGCGACAGTGGTCTGTGCTTCCTAAAATGTTGAGAAACATTCTTGTAGAGAACGCTATATTTCATAAATGAATATTTTTGAGGTATTATTACTGCGCTATTCAGATGTTTTCAGCCGCGATGTAAATACCTCGTATAATGTTTGCATTGTCCCTCTATTGATTCTTGCTATATCTTCCTATGTGTTTAGGGCAATGGTTAGGGAAAAACGTATGCGAGGACGCAAGCACCCAGTGTACTTTTATTTAGGTGTCAAATCAATTCATGGAAAGATAACGTGCGTCTCAATTTTCTAGACTGTCATTTTAGTTTATTTTGTTTTTTTTACAGCTTTGACTTTGGACGCATCAAGGTTTAAGCCTTACGTAAGCGCCTTTTCTGGTGGTGGAGGTAAGAAGTAGGGTCATTGACACTACTCATTTAAAAAAAACACACACATCTGTTGCTCAAAAGTATCAAAGAAATGTAAATGAATTAAGAAAGCTACAGCAAAAAGTTTGATATTTAGTTTTAGTCATGTGTATATAACGTTAATGTATTTCTATAGACAGCGTGTTGGATTTTAAGGCAAAGTCTAAGGTTACCATATCGTTCAAAGCAAAAAAGGAGGACAATATGCATTTTTTTTGTCGTGAGCAGGAGGACAAGGGAGGACATTATAAAGAAGAAAAGGAGGATGAGGGAGGACATTATAAAGAAAAGGAGGACACGGGAGGACATTATAAAAAAGGAGGACAAGGGAGGACATTATAAAGAAAAGGAGGACAAGGGAGGACATTATAAAGAAAAGGAGGACAAGGGATGACATTATAAAGAAAAGGAGGACAAAAAAGTAAGATAAATTTATTTAAATTAGTAAATGACAGAGGAACCTATTTTTTAACATATCAAACAATAAGTTCATCAAATCAACTTGATTTTCTGTTTATTCATTATATTTTAAGATAATACAAATCTTCCTTAACAAATAGCCTATGGATTACTTTTTAAATACATTCAGCTTCCCATTCTTCTCTTCCAGGACGAAAACATGGGTATTTTTCTGATAGGTAAAGGTAAGGTAAAGGATCCCGTTACACGCCCATTGAGGCATATTGGGAATATGATGTTAGGCTCATATTTTCTTGACCAACGGCACACTAGGGGTGATGTGATAAGCATCAAGCCGGCCGCCTTAACCTTCCCAGAGTTGCTCTGGTACCCAATTCATGAGGCTGGGTCGACACTGGGGCCGTTTGCAGTCTAAAAAAATCTCACCTCAACTGGGGATCGAACCATGGACCACCGAGCTAGGAAGCCAGTGCACTAACCACCGTGCTACCAAAGTTTGCAAATTTACATTTTCTCTTCGGCAACTGACTGATCATCTGGAACAAATAAAATTTAAAAAAATAATAATAATATTAATAATACGCACGCAACCTTAAACCACGTTCTTGAAACTTTGCCAGACGATTATTGATGTTTTTTTTCCTGAATCCTTAAACAATTATTATATTTCTATATATTATATTGTAATTAATAAAATTTTATTTCTACTTAACATGGAAAGCTTTTTTAAGCAAGCAATTGCTTCGGTGAAGCTTGATGGATAAACTGTAGATTATCATAAACAGTAAACACACGACAAAAGCTAACGCTACACGTGTGACCGAAAAGCGAAGCTGGCTGCTAATGAAGAACGGAACCGGAAACTCGGAGGAAAAGCGATGCTAAAAATGTAATATCGGAAGTGGAAACGCTACTCATTTGTCGATGTAATTGGTCGGGTAGCCAACTTCTGAATTCTACATTTAACGCTATGCTATTACCAATAGAGAAAATCTCCCATTTTTACGTGGGGTACCGCCAGAGTGAAAAAAAAACGTCCAATCACTGGAAATGCGGACAAAACAAGGAATTCACAAAAATGTGTGCGGACAGTAATTTTTACCCCGAAAATGAGGACGTGATAGCATTAATGAGGACGTATGGTAACCCTAGCCAAGTCTCCCCGAGCCAATGGGGATACAGTCGTCCCTCGCCAACTATTTTTTGGATGTCTTGGCCTTACTTATTAACACATACAAGTTTCTTACACTGTGTTTTGCTATTTTCTAACTAAACAAGGAAGACATTTATCTCCCATGGTTGATTCCGCGTGTGTGTGTTTTTTTTCTGTGGGTCAGTTTTAGCGCACCTGAGCCTAGGCGCCTCCAGCCAGTGATTCCAGTGGCTGGTCTCTGGTGCGGGTCCAGTCTATGGGACTGGGAGAGGAAAAAAAAAGCGAGAACTTGTTCGTAAATTGGTGACATGAAACATCCATGCCGAACTCCAGTTCTTATCTCAAACTGTTCTGTAAGCTGCCCTTCATGAAGAACTAGAGAAAGAAATCAAAGGGATAAAAGAAGACATTAAGAGATCTTGAGTGGTCACTACAGGTCAGAATGACCTGGCATAAATGTATAGAAGGCCTTGACTCTTTGAGGAACTGTTAGATTAAGATGGCGTACATTTCAGCGTTCGATTGATAGAGAGATTAGAGCGCAGGTCTTTCGCGCCAAATGCGCCAGGTTCGATTTACGGTATCGACATGCTTCAATCTACCCAGCTGTAAATGGGTACCTGGCTTTGAGTAAGGGAAAGAAAAGGCAGCGAGGAAGGGAACTGCTCACTCTCCACTTCTCGATGCTGGACCTAGTATAGTGAAGTCTCTAACACTTCACTCCCCTACGGTAGTATCTGATATGGGACTACCTTTTACATGAATTTCCTCATGCATACATACACACTAGCGCAGGAAATTTCACACGCACACACACATTATTATTTGAAGATAGTTTGAGAGCTAATTTAGTAGCGTAATCATGACACGCCAACTCGTGATGTCAAATTCTTGAGTGCGATTCAACGACTGGACGCTAAAGGTATACGCGCACTTTATAAATATACTTACTGGTTGAAGGGCTTGGCAAGAAGAAGAAATGTAGGGAGCAGGTAACTGGTGTGGTTCTCCAAATACATGAAGGCAACATACTAGGATCGAAGACAGATCTGAAGATGTCTAAATTGTTTAGACCAGGGGTCGACAACCAGTCTATCCTGACCTACCGGTAGATCCCAGTGGATAATTGGGTAGATCTGTAAGCGACTGCGGCGGGGGAGGGGGGGGGTAATGCAAAGACTTTTTAAACTAGTGAGATTTCGAACTAGACTTCTCCCGCCGGCATTGAAAATCGCAGTGTCCCCGGGATCAAAAGTACTGTTCCGCATTCCCAAAGAAAACTTTGGAGCTGGCTACTAAAATATACGAGTATTTGTGAACTGCGTGAGATATTGTTTAGACCAGGGGTCGGCAACCAGTCTATATATATATATATATATATATGTGTGTGTGTGTGTGTGTGTGTGTGTGTGTGAGTGTGTGTGTGTGTGTGTTTGTGTTAGAGGACTCAGTGTTACTAAAATAGATCCCAAAAGCTTTTGGGTTGCTGACTCCTGGTTTTAGACTGTCGTGTTGGGTCATTTTTATAGTTATGACTTTATAAGGGTCTTTTATATTTGGACTTGTGCCCTAATATACCCGACTAGGTTGAATGGGACCTAAGACGCGTCAACAGTGAGGAATGCAGTTAGCGACCAATAGCTAGACTGCTTGCGTCAGGGTCAGCGAACCAGAGCTGAAAAAGACCCTACTCATTTTCATTTTCGAGTAATGATGCGCAGTGTTTGTTTGCAAAGGGAGTGCCGGTCAATTATCGATCTGGGGGTATAATACAGACACACCTGAATAAACATCCGGACAAGCTAAATGTAAGAAGGTGTAGTGGTAATCATTACCGAGAATTGACGGAAATACCAATTCCATATACGGACAGTGACCGTTTGAGTTTTACAAACGCATGAGTCATGCAGAAAAGTCCACGAGGAAAGTTATCACAACATGCACTTTCGAATGCTATTGGCCTAGTAGTTTAGAGGCTAATATACATTCACGGTGATTGGAAGTTTTGTGGGAAACGCCAGGTGTGAGCGTGGGCAGGAAAACTGCAATATAACGTAGAACATTTTAGACATACAACACTGCATTCCAGAATCGTCTAAGTAGACAGCTCGGACTGAAGCCTGGAAACAGTAGAAGTTAGGATTCTGAACTTATAGGAAGGGAAAACAAGTATTAGAGCACCTTTTGAATAATACAATAAGGAAACTCCACCTTTTAATACGGAAACCGGACTCCTACAGCACCTACTCACAAAGTCACAGAGGGATTCTGTAATAGGAGTTCTCTCAGGGAAACAAAAGCAGAGATAACCCCAGACTCAAAGTGGAGAAGAGAGTGGATGATAATGACATCATATGTATATATTTACTATCATTTGTAATAAGTGTACGTATATTTAAACAAAATTCAAAATGTTATCTCAGTGTTAACATACGGCTGTGAGAGTTGGAAAATAACAAAATCATTGGAGAACAAGCTGAATACATTCGAGAACAAATGTCTTAGAAAACTCATGAACATCAGTTGGAAAGAATTCAAGACTAATCGACAAATAAGAGAAGACTCTAGGCAGAAATATGTCTCCGACTATATAAGGAAAGGACGATGGTCATATATCGGTCATGTCCTACGAATGCAAAACAACAGAATACCACTACAGGCGCTCACTTGGGTTCCTGAGGGTAAGCGGAAAAAAGGAAGACCAAAAGAAACACTCAGAAGAACAATAATAAGAGAAGGAAGAACGTTGGGCCTAATAATGTGCAAGAGCTAAGAGGAGTGGCGTCACAACGAACAACCTGGAGAGCACTGGTTTCTGCCTTATGCGCCGTGTTTGGCGCTTAAAGAATTTATTATTATTATTATTATATTTAAACATGTTCAGCCAGGCACAAGCAACGTGCCTCTGTCCAGTCGAAATCTTTTCAGTAAATTAACTAAAAGAATGTTGATTTTCATCATATCCCCTGAATTGTGTGATATACGCTCAGGGAGAGTAAAAATTCAAAGAAAGGAATCGGTTGACGGACAGCGGAAAGGCACCTGATTTATATCAAGCAAACAAAGACTTTGCAGCAGAATGTGTTCTTTTATTCCCTCTAAAGTTTGTGGTACGAGTTTACGAGACCATTTGAGGTACGATTCTATGATACCAGCTGTACTGATGTTCTGTGGTTCAAAGCTTGCGATCGGCACTTGAAACCTACATTCAACGGTTTGTGAAGATACCTGCCTTGACCAGGAGATGTGAGCTCGCCACAGAGACGAATTGATGGAAACAGTAGCGTCAACATTCCAGCAGTTTGGAAGCTAAGTGGCATTTTTAGCAGGCCAATACAACAGAACTTATTGATCTATATTCCACAACTAAGCTTCCTAAAGCCGATTTCGATGACGAAACCTATTTTTTAGTAATCACCAGTTCATATATATTTACATTTGTTCCAAAGTAATTGATCATTAAATTTATTATATGCTGTTTTGTACAAATTCATAGTTGATTCAGTTATTACAGAGAGAAGTGCACACGGATGAATCAGCACCTTTAATTTATCTATATTTACATCTATAGAGCCAAATAATAAGACGAATTTCACTGTTAATTCAGTTGGGGGCTTCGACGAGCTAAATTAAATTATATAATACCTCTTCACAAAAGTTGTCGGGCAGATAAAAGTTAACATTGCTAAGACACATTCAGCATTGTTCTTTACTTCTGGAATATCTTGTGAGGACTCCCTCAAGGTAGAAGCATCATCATCCTTCTATCTACATCTCTGCCAAGAATAATCTTGTGCGATGGTATACACCTTTGAAGACCCACATTAGATACTCTGGGTTTTGGCCATTGTTGGACCATCACTGCAGAGCAAAGGGGAGGCAACCAGTGACAATGCCGCTTAAAAAGAAATAAAAGACAGTTCTCACATATAACTGAGTCCTTCTGTCCATTTATTTTCGATGGTTGAGTTTGAGCGCAGCTGAGCATAAGGAACCCCAGCCACTGATCCCGATGGCTAGTTCCTAGAGCCAATCTTCTCTATTGGACGGGAAATAAAGATAACATGTTCATGAATTCATAACAAAAGGCATCCATACCGCACTCCAATTCTCATCTAAAACGGTTGTGTAAGCTTATCCTTCATGGAGAACTGGAGACAGAATAAAAAACAGAATGGAAAATGGATTGGAAAACATAATGGAAAACAGAATGGAAAACAGAATGGAGAGAGATGAAGAAGACGTGGACAGATCTTAGCCATGTCGGCACAGGACAGGAAGACCTGGCAACAATTTTTGAAGGCCTATGCGCTATGAGGAGCCGAAGAGTTATGATGACGTTCATGACCTTCCTCTTTTATACATACACACTGGTGCATACACTTCTTATATGCACACACACACACACATACACACACACGCACACACACACGCACACACACACGCACACACATACATTGCAATTAACCTCCTAAGTTGTTTAAGTGAAACGTAATATGTGAAACGAACTAATTCCGACCAGATTTTCAGGAACAGGCGAGCATTGCACCGTGAAAACTAAACTTTCTGAGTGTAATGTCATACTTGTAAATTTACTTGTAGCACAGGCTACCAGAGCCAGATTTTGAACGATATCTTTACATTTACAAAATATTTAAAAAGTTATGATAAAACAGCCGTTAATTAATTAGCAGAATTTCATTTCAGATATGTTTCACTAAAGAAATCCAATGACAGTGAAATGGAATTTAAGGGAATAACACTGCTGAAAGCGAAATAGTCTCGTCACCAAGATTGCAGCAGACAGAGCACAATTTAATTAAAACCCCGTCAATTTTGACGGGTTACGTACTCGAATAAAGATATTTTGACAGCTGATTTAGTAGTGCAATCATGACACGCCAGCTCGTGGTGTCTTCTGGTTGACATTAATGCAAAGAATGGATGCTAAAGTACACCTGCACTCATAATATACTCGTTGATCAAAAGGGTTGGCTAGACGACGAGAAGTGGGGGAAAACAGGTAACTTGAGTTGTTCTGACATTCAAGGGTAGAGGAAGGCGACATCATAGGATCCGAAGATAGATATGAAGATGCAGTTGTCTTACCTAGATGAGTTCAATTGAATCGGAGATGGAGGCAGCACATAGAAATTCACGAATGATAGCTTTAATATCAACATTGCTAAAACTGTCGTGAATTCTCATGTCCAAATTCTTTGTTTCTCTTATCTTTAGTTTCTTACAGTGTTTCCAGTGCATTAATCCCACTTTTCACTGGACACATAACATCGTATCTGTACGTCTTCTTTGTAATCCTTCTCTTAATGTATTATATTTGACCCGCTTATAGCTAACATGTTAAAGTGCTTGCTTGTTGAGGCACGGAGACGTCACGTTCCCGATTCTGTGATGTCATACTTGTAAATTTACTAGCGTACTTTCTCTGATGTCATGATTGTAAATGTATTGGTTTACTTTCTGAGTGTAATACTTGTAAATTTACTAGTTTACTTTCTGTGTGTGATATCATACTTGTGAATTTTCAGTTTACTTTCTGAATGTAATGTTATACTTGTAAATTTACTTGTTTACTTTCTGTGTGTAAT
Source organism: Oreohelix idahoensis (assembly GCA_024509875.1). NCBI lineage: Eukaryota > Metazoa > Mollusca > Gastropoda > Stylommatophora > Oreohelicidae > Oreohelix > Oreohelix idahoensis. The sequence continues at coordinate 163,583 of JAMPIV010018618.1, forward strand.
GTCATACTTGTAAATTTACTAGTTTACTTGCTGTGATGTCATGCTTGTAAATGTATTAGTTTACTTTCTGAGTGTAATGTCATACTTGCAAATTTACTAGTTTACTTTCTGTGTGTAATGTCATACATCTAAATTTACTACTTTACTTTCAGTGTGTAATGTCGTACTTCTATATTTACTAGTTTACTTTCTGTATGTTATGTCATACTTTTAAATATTCAGTTACTTTCTGAGTGTAATGTCATACTTGTAAATTTACTTGTTTACTTTCTGTGTGTAATGTCATACTTGTAAATTTACTAGTTTACTTTCTGTGAGGGATGTCATACTTGTAAATTTACTAGTTTAATTTATGAGTGTAATTTCATACTTATAAATTTACTAGTTTACTTTCTGAATGTAATGTCATACTTGTAAACTTACTACTTTACTTTCTGAGTGTGACGTCATACTTGTAAATTTTCTGTGATGTCATGCTTGTAAATGTATTAGTTTACTTTCTGAGTGTAATGTCATACTTGTAAATTTATTAGTTTACCCTCTGTGTGTAATGTCATACTTATAAATTTATTAGTTTACTTTCTAAGTGTGATGTCATACTTGTAAATTTACTAGTTTACTTTCTGAGTGTGATGTCGTAAATTTACTAGTTTACTTTCTGAGTGTGATGTCATACTTGTAAATTTACTAGTTTACTTTCTGAGTGTGATGTCATACTTGTAAATTTACGAGTTTACTTTCTGAATGTGTTGTCATAATTGTAAATTTACTAGTTTACTTTCTGAGTGTGATGTCATCCTTGTAAATTTAGTAGTTTACTTTCTGGGTGTGATGTCGTACTTGTAAATGTATTTGTTCACTTTCTGAGTGTGATGTCATCCTTGTAAATTTAGTAGTTTACTTTCTGGGTGTGATGTCATACTTGTAAATCTACTAGTTTACTTTCTGAGTGTGATGTCATACTTGTAAATTTACTAGTTTACTTTCTGAGTGTAATGTCTTACTTGTAAATTTACAAGTTTACTTTCTGAGTGTGATGTCATACTTGTACATTTCGAATCCCCAAGGCAAAAGAAATAGTCGAGGCCCAAAAACACACGGAGAAGGGAAGATAACTGATGACACGCTTAAATAAAGTATAAGAAGACATCGAAAGGACTTGACGGATGGTACATGATAATGTGAATTGATGTGAATTGATGTTAATTGATGTGAATTGATGTGAATTAGCTGAAGACCATATTTTCTACAAGGATCTGATGATTTGTGGTGATGGCAGTATTACTGTGCTGTGAAAAGTACAGTTGACTTTATCTATCCAAAATACATTGACAATTGGCTAATGAAAATACACAGACGAATTTGCTATCTAAAATACATTGACCAATTTCGTATTCAAAATACATTGACCAATTTTGTATCCAAAATAAATTGACAAATTTGCTGTTCAAAATACATTGACAAGTTGCTATTCAAAATACATTGACAGGTTTGCTATCCAAAATACATTGACTAATTTGCTATCCAAAGTACATTTGACAAATGAACTATCAAAAGTAACTCCGCCTAGGCCGGTCCCAAGCCCGGCTGAAAAAGGAGGAAGGCGGCCTGCATGGAGGCCGCAATGAGGCAGCCCCTCCACCATGCAAAGGCACAACAGGCCAATCACCTGTTTGCTTTAAACTGTTGATTATGAGAACTACAAGAGAGAAAACCGGACTGATTCTAAAGGCGACGAACTGGAACGGACTACGGACTACGACTTATGAATTTGGAACACAAGAAGTATAAATGGGAAAGAAGAGGAGCTAGTGGAAGAGATGAGGAAAGCAAAACTAGAAATCCTGGCTATAACGGAAACGAAGAAAAAAGGACAAGGAGTCATGGATCACGGTGGCAACACGCTGCTCTACAGTGGTGTACCCACATCTGAAAAAGCTAAATGGGGCGTGGGTTGCATTGTGGCCAAAAACCAAAAAGATAGTATCAAGGGATGGAACTTTGTCTCGGAGCGTATTATGGTTGTAAAACTAAAAGAAGGAGAAACCATAGTCAACCTGGTCATAGTGTATGACCCAAATGAGGATGAGAGAGCAGAGGTCAAGGAGGAATTCTTCGAGCTGCTTCAAAGGACAGTGGATGACTGCCTAGATGAAATTATCATGCTCGGAGATTTCAATGCCAGAGTTGGAAATGACCATGCTAGATGGGGTGGAGTTATCGGAAGATATGGAGAAGATACTCTCAATGACAATGGAAAGCGACTCCTTAGATTCTGCAGTCAGCAGAATCTGATCATTACAAACAGGTCATAAATCTCAGACCTAAGGGTCTTTTGTGTTTGGATTTGCGCCCTAATATAACCGACTAGGTTGAACGGGACGCGCCTCGCCAAAACGAGGTAAAGCTTTATTTAAAAAAAAAAAAATCATTACAAACACAAAGTTCCCCCATAAGCGCATACATGCATACATAGATGTGAACCAACAAAGAATGAGAAGTCAGTGATCGACTATGCCATAGTTAGGAGGAGCTCATTCAAATATGTCCGGGATGCTAGAGTCTGGAGGGGGCCAGAGATTGGAAGTGATCACTACCTGCTTACAATCACAAGAACAACTGAAAGAGTTGCTCAGCCTAGGAACGTCCCAACATCACGCAAGAAACTAAGTAAACAAACGGGAGAAATGAGCATTAAGACCTACAAGCTGAGAGAGCCAGAAATTAAGACCAGATATCAGGGGCTTATTGCTGCAGCGATGAGAAACACAGAAGAACAACCTGATGACTTGGAAACCCTCTGGCTTAGATTCAAGGACACCATAAAGACAGCTGCTGCAAAAGCATGTGGTGAAGTCCGACTTGGCAACAAGAGAAAGAGGACACCTTGGTGGACAGAGGAAGTCAAAGAGCAAATAAGAGAGAAGAAAATGGCATGGAAACAATACTTAGGAGCTAAAAACACAACAGGACAAATGGAGAAATATGGAGAATATGTGACACTCAAAACAGAAGCAAAGAACACGGCGCTAGCAGCAAAACAGAAGTCCTGGTAGGAATTTGGAGAAAAGCTGGAAAAAGATGCGCAAGAAAACCAGAAATTGTTCTATAAGACCCTAAAGAGCATGAGGAAGGAAAAACAATACCCTCTCAAATTTATAAAAGACAAGCAAGGCAAATTGCTTACTGCCCCGAAGGAAGTAATGGAAAGATGGAAAGAATATTTCTCAGAACTCCTGGATGGTGAGCAGGGTGAAGCATCAGAAATGATAACCACTAGCACAGAAGAGAAAACCAATGATTGTGAAGATGACATAAAGATAGAAGAACTGAAGGCAGCACTGGAGAAAATCAAGATGGGCAAAGCAGCAGGGCATGATGATATAACACCAGAAATGGTTAAGTACATGGGAGCATCAGGCGACCTATTACTCTTAAGGGTCCTACAAGCAGCGTGGTGCAACAAGACCATACCAAAGGATTGGGACATTGCCATCATAACACCAATTTTCAAAAAGAGTGACAATCGACAATGTGGAAACCATAGAGGCATATCCCTTCTCAGTGTCCCTGGTAAAATCTACTCTAGAATCCTAGAGCAGAGACTCCGACGCCTAGCTGAGCCACAATTGGATGAGGCCCAGTGCGGATTCCGAGCAAACCGAAGTACTCAAGACCTAATCTTCACACTCAGACAGCTGAGTGAAAAGGCCCTTGAGTATAAGAGTGAGATCCATCTTTGTTTCATAGATCTGGAAAAGGCGTTTGACTCCCCTGGAGCAAACATTGGGACTGTTTGGCAAGGAAGAACATTCCAGCACCTCTGATTCATGCTATACAGAGCTTCTACAAGTCTTGCAGAAATTATGTGAGGACAGCAAACCATAAGTCAGAAGAGTTCAGGACCACCACTGGTGTAAGACAAGGTGATATCATGTCACCTTATCTTTTCATACTCCTCATGGACGATGTCATCAAGGCATGTAAGGAGAGAACATGAAAGTATTCAGTGGGGTACTGGAAGATGAGACAGGTCTGTATTTCAGAGCTGGCATTTGCCGATGATGTTGCCCTGATTGCTAAATCAGAGGCACATCTCCAATCCAACCTGCAAGTCTGGAAGGAAGAGCTGGAGAAGAGAGGGATGGTCATAAGCAGCTCTAAAACAAAATCCATGGTGATATCACGAGAAGAAAGAAGACATCAGATTCAGCTGGGAGAACAGGTCCTGGAGCAAATCGACCACTTTAAATACCTAGGAGCTATTATAGACCAAAAGGGAGGCATCAAAGAAGAGTTGGCCATTCGAAAAGCAGCAGCTGGGAGACTTTTTCAGGCCATAAATCGAGAATTCCTCAGCAAGAGAGAGGTTGGTAAGAAAACGAAGATGGCTGTATACCGCTCCACCTATGTCCCAGTCTTGACATATGGATGTGAGTCATGGGCAATGACTACAACCCACAAAAGCCAGATCCAAACCTCAGAAATGAGGTATCTGAAGAAGGTGGTTGAAGTAACAAGCAGAGACATGGTCCGCAACCAGACGATACGTCAAGGCATAAAATCCCACCCCCTGCAGACCCAAGTAGAACAGTCCCAACTAAGATGGTTTGGCCATGTCTGCAGAATGGGAGAAGATCAGCTACCACGACAAGCATGGGAAACAAAGAGCCAGGGATCCAGACCTTCAGGACGACCCAGAGTCCGTTGGGAGGACAACATTAGGCAATCTTTGAAGGACCGAGGACTAGAATGGAACCAGGCCAGGAGGAAGACAGCCGATAGGATAGTCTGGCGCTTTCTCTCCCAAATCTCTACACCTCAAGGTAGAAGGGGAACGACTAAGTAAGTAAGCTATCAAAAGTACATTTGACACATTTGTTATCCTAAGTAGATTTGACAAATTTGTTATCCAAAATACACTGACCAAGTTCATATTCAAAATACATTGACACATTTGCTATTGAAAATGCATTGGCGAATTTGCTATCCCAAATACACTGACAAATTTCCTATTCAGATTACATACTAGTTTTAAAATGTGCTATCCAAAATGCATTGACAAATTTACTATTCAAAATGCACTGAAAAATTTGCTATTTAAAGTGCAGTGTTGATTTGTAATCTAAATTACGACGCTGTTCACTGCTGTAAGTGAACCAAAACTTTAACATTGCGACTTTTTGAGATGCGGTGACTCTTCGGAGTTTATAAAATCGTTAGTTCAAACCTTCATTGCTGAATTGGTACAAGGAGAGACGTTACACGGACACACCTACCACCTACCATCTTCAGCTATTCATTCACGCACCAGGACTCTTGTCAATGGGCGAAGAGCTGGTAATGACACATTCCAATCTTGCCTACCAGAGTCAACACTCGGTGTTTAAAATAGACCCGAGTCCCGGTTAAATGCGGGCATTATGTTTGTGTGTATGTATGTATGCAGAGCAGGGCCCTAGGGATTTTCAAGGTGGTGCGAGCTAATGACATCTCACAGTGCAGTGCAGTATGTACTCTTACGATACTCAATTTAATGTTAATAAGTTGAATCACGCTGTAATTTCCGCGTGTGATGCTCACTGTAGCACGTACAAGATAGTACTTTTCACAGACTCATTATCAGAGTACTTCTTACAGACCATTATCAGTCATCACAGCCCTCAGGAACAATAAAAACAATGGATTAGACAGCCTTACAAAAGCACTAGAAAAATACCAGCTATGAGTTAAAAAGGGAAAAAGTAAAGTAGATATCTGCCCACTGCAATATATATGGAATATATGGAAATGAGAGAAGGCAGATAAGTTTGCCACAGAAGGAGGAATGAAAATCAAAACAGAGGACAGGGCTACATATGAAGAGATAAAAGCAATAATCAAAAATAATTATAGAAGAATATGGCATAAGGAACGACCAGACTCCAATACTACAGAACCATACTATACATTACCAAGAAGAGATCAAGTGATAATTTTAAGACTAAGAACCAGCCATTGCAGACTCAAACACCATCTGTACAACATATTGAATATCGAAGAGACAGATATGTTACCATGTGGGAGAGGACAAACACCATCTGTACAACATATTGAGAATCGAAGAGACAGATATGTTACCATGTGGGAGAGGACAAACAGTAGAACACACACCCCCAAAATTGTCAGCTCCATGAGGAGCCTTTTCTCCAACTGTTAAACTCTTTCTTTGTGTGTAGTTGTTAACTCATACTGGCTACTAGTTGTTGAATCATGCTTTATTTGCTAAATGATGTGAATGTCCACCAGTGGATAAATGTAGATGTTGGGACTGGTGTAGTAAAGTGTAACGATTGTCAACTCATCAAACCCAGCACAGTTTTGGTCATACAGGTCATCTTGTCCTGGAACGTGATGAGGCTCCGACAAGAATGTGAGTGTAAACAATGAGTGTGTATCTGAATGTCAGTACGCGAATGGTAGAATGATTCGATAGAGTTGACAGGTTGGTAGTACATCACTCATACTCACACTGTTCGAATTCAAGAAGTACTGGAACTACGGTGGTCTTTTTATAACATTTAATGGGACGCACACTTGGACAGTACGTGTATGGTTACAGGAACAAATGTCGACATAGACAGCATAATGTTGATCACAGGAATATCATCTTAAGTTAGCATTCATGCTTGGCAAATATCATAATGGAGCATTCGTAAATAAGCATTCAGCGTTCCATCATGTAAATCATCTGGCTTTACTGACTGGGCACGTCAGACCATAACCAATACATAGGAAGGCTCCTAGACCTAACCTCGTCTAGCGAATATTCCTTCACGTAAAGTTCAATATATATATATTTCATAATATAGGAATCCCAGACATGGGTTCTCACATGTAGCAGTGATCTCTTGGTTCATCGAGCGATAGTACAGGCATCCCTTTTTCTCACTCGATAAATACAAAGTATATGAATTTCAACATGGCTGTTCTCTCTCTCGTGAGCTTCACTCACTATAGAATATAGACCAAAATTAGTCATTCATTAAATGTCCTCATTTCTTCATAGGTTCTCTCATAGAGGTAATTGAATAATATCATACAATCCAGTGCTGATACATAGGAATGTCTTCTTCCTTTGAATGGATATTCTTTTTAAAAGTACCACTGTGCATCTGCTTATCAACAACGATGGCGAAGCCCAAGTTCATAATAAATTGTGGTTTTACCTTTTTATGCGAAAAATAACTTTGCCATTCCTTGGCAAAAGAGAATAAACACTGGGGTAAAGTACATACAACATGTCTAAATGATTATCACTTTTCCCCATCCATATATAGATCACTATTTCGGCAAAAAGCCTGCTACAACAAAACTCGGCATCCTCACAGGATGACAGCCATGGATCACACCCTTTTGCTAGCGATACTTCCGCTGCATAGCCTTTGACCTTTTCTAGCGACAACCAAATTAGTTCGACTTAGAAATGCAAAGATATCCATATATAAGACAGACTCGTCCTACTCATACAAACACTACGTATAAATTCAGGCCATAGATATACTGAAGCAAGAACAATCTATTCCTACCCAGCCAGAATAAATCGCAGTAGGCCTAGAGTCGTCTGCGGAGTCCGATCGAAGATGACAGAACTATTTTCAAGGGAAGCAACCCAAAAATGACTTCTCCTTAAGCACTTAAAAAGGAAATACTTTGCTTCCAAAATATTTGCGAACATAATAAGAATATAAATGTATTATATTGCAAGATAGTAAAAATTGCCCTTTACAGTCTTACCACACCTCCCGGGAAAAAAAAAATAAAATTTTTTTTTTTTAAATACATCTAGGAGCACCGTAGAATAGGCTCACAACGCAAGAATACTGCGCAGATGAAAATATCAGGAATAACTATAATTCCTAATATGACTGGTGAGAATATATATCTCAAAATCTGAGAGAAATTGTTTCCCTACGAATAAATGTTTCCAGGAAGGTGTGATGTACGTATAATACAATTCTGGTAATTATACAATGCATACCAAAAATTCACACTACAATCTTAAATTTATGATTTATGAAGAAACAATCATCAAAGAACAGCGGTGAATTAACATCAATAAACCGCTAAGTAGCGATACCATCATTCTATTATTAAATTACAAATGTGTATCTTAGTAAAAAAACAAAAAAATAACTGTTGTAAAGTTATACATATTAAAAAGATCCAATATTTAACAGTTAAGTGGCATCATGTGGGCATCTGGACAGAATGTCCGCCATCACATTTTCTGAACCACGGATAGCTCGTACCGAAAAATGAAAAGGTTGAAGAGCGATTGCGTATCGAGTTGATCTCGAGCTCTTCAAGTTTTTACTTTGGATAGCCGTAAGAGCTTTTTGGTCAGTTTCCACTACGAAATGCGCGCCCAGAAGGAATCTTTGGAGTTTGAGAATTGACCAAACCATTGCCAATAATTCACGGTCTAAAACCGAGTAATTCCTTTCTGCAGCATTAAGTTTTCTGGATATGTACATTACAGGATGCAGAGTTCCAGAGTACTCTTGCATTAGTGCCGCTCCAATCCCAGTGGATGAAGCGTCACTACGAAGAACAAATGTCTTATCTGTTGTAGGTAACACTAAAATAGGTGGTGATGAAAACATAGTTTTGATCTTCTCTAGTGAAGATTGGCATTCATGAGACCAGTGAACCATGTTAGGCGACCCTTTCTTTAATAGTGTAGAGAGAGGTGCCATGATAGAGGACAGATTCGGAATGAAACGTCCATAAAATTGTATGAGACCTAAAAGACTTCGCACTTGCTTTTTAGTCCTAGGGATAGAGATGTTAAGTATCTTAGTGATATTATGGTCTTCTGTCTTCAAGAAACCGTGACCTACTCGATGGCCTAAGAAAGCAATTTCGCTAAAGCCAATACAAGCTTTAGATGGTTTTGCTGTCAGGTTATACTCACGCAGAGTTGATAATAATTCAACTAATCCTGAATAGTGATCTTCCCAAGTATCGCTGAAAAGACAGATGTCGTCTAGATAAGCAATGACATCTGACCGATACGATAGGATTCGACGCATCATGCGTACAAATGTAGCTGGTGCGTTCATAAGGCCGAAAGGCATAAAATTCCATTGGAAAAGGCCTCTGGGAGTAGAGAAAGCGGTAAGAGGTTTGGCGCGTTCGGATAATGGAACTTGCCAATATCCTTTAGACAAATCAAGTTTAGTGAAAAAATGCGATTTAGAAAGACGAGTAAGTAACTCTTCTAGTAAAGGCATAGGTTCAGCATCGAACTTCGTAACTTGATTCAATTTGCGATAGTCAACGCAAAGACGTATGTTATTGTCTTTTTTTTCGAACAATAACCATCGGCGAAGAATATGCAGAAGTGGATGGTTCGATTATTTGTAAATCTATCATTTCATCCAACTCCTTTTCAACCTGTGTTTGGAAATGTATAGGGATAGGATAAGGCCTAACCCTAATTGGAGTATGTTCAGTTAGAACAATGTCATGCTCAATGACATGAGTTTGTCCAGGGATGTCAGTGAGGACATCCTGAAATGTTTGTAACATAGACGAAACTTGTCGCCGTTCTCCTAGAGACAAATCAGGAGAAACAGTAACGTCTTTCCATGATTCACTAGAATGAAGTGGGATCATTGGAAGCGGGAGATTAACATCCGAAAAAACTTGTTTCCTCATCCTGTATTACAGACAGTGATGAGTAATGACCATGTTTGACATGAGAATCGTCCGTTGCCTGGAAAATAGGCTGTAGATAGTCAGGACGTTCATGGAACTCCGTAAGCATATTGATGTGGAAGGTTTTATGCTTCCCGTTAATATCGACGATGTAGTCAACATCTGAAATTTTCGATATTATATCGTACGGACCTTTCCAACTAATAAGGAGTCTATTTTCACGACAAGGTAGCAAAACAAATGCTTTGTCACCAGGACAAAGTTGTCGTAAAGTTCTCTTCTTATTAGCAAATTGTCTTGCCTTCTGCTTAGCAAATTCAGAAGAGGACGTTGCCAATTTGCATGCTTCGATAATCTTTTGTCTCAGCGCGATGACATACTCGTAAGAAGATTTTGTGTCATCGTCAATATTGTCAGCTGTTATAAGATCATGCAGCAAAGACATTGGGCCGCGCGGTCGCGCGCCAAAGACAAGTTCAAAGGGAGAAAACCCTGTATGTTCATTGGGGACCTCTCTGTACGCGAAGAGGGCCGCGGGTAAAACCCTATCCCAATCCTGAGGATGATCCTCAGTTATCTTCCCTAATAAGTTCTTAAGTGTTCTATTTAGTCGCTCGACCATCCCATTGGACATAGGATGATAGATGCTACTCAAAGATCTCTCTATCTGTAGAGTAGACATTACTTGAGACATGGTATCCGATATCAGTTGGGTGCCATGATCTGATAATATTTCTCCGGGGAATCCCAGCCGAGAAAATATAAGCCAAAGAGCATCTGCAATGTCAGCGGTAGTAATGCTCTTTAGAGGGATAGCCTCTGGCCAACGTGTGCACATGTCTACACACGTTAAGATAAACTGATGTCCTCTAGCAGATTTGATCTTGAATGGACCAATGATGTCTATCGCCATTTTCTGGAATGGACGAATAGGAATATCTGCAGCCTGAATAGGCGCAGCATGACGAGGACCTTTGGATTTGACTTCTTGACATACTTTACAGGATCGACAATAGATCCGTATGTCCTTGTTCACAAAAGGCCAAAAGAAAGCCGCAAGAACTCTTGACTTTGTACGGGAAAAAAACCCATGTGACCAGCACACTGAGAGTCGTGTGCATGTTGTAAGATTTTAACTCTCAAATTCTTGGGTACAAGAATCTGAGAATGACTTGACTTAGTGGAGTCTTGCACCATACGTACAAGTACGCCATTCTTCATTGTAATCCAAGATTTACAATTTGAATCTTTATTCGGATCACCTTTTGTTACAAGAGTGAAGAATTTCTTAAGAGTCGGATCTTCTTCTTGTTGTTTTTATAAACGAGTCACGAGAAATTACCAAGGGATCATCTTGGTTATGCACTTCATTTATCTTCAACAGATGAAGTTTCAGGCATATTGAGAGCTTGAGCTCTAGTGACTACTGCATTAGCAGATTGCATATTTTGATTTTCCCAAACGGAAATTTGCTCCGGAGTGCATTCTTTGACTCCGTGAATGCGACCGATGATAAGATCAGCGATCGGATCCGGCAAAAGACATGCGTGTACATCTCCTGTGAAGAAAGGAGTAGCAATCCTAATGATAGCGGTAGAGTATTTCTCTATGGTGCCGCCAAATGTTACGCATTTGACTACTTTGCCTGTAGAATGAGAAGGATCTATGAGTGACTGCCTAACCCCAATAGTTGTGCATCCAGAATCAAAAAGTACTGAGACTGGATTGTCATTTACTAAACCTTTGTGTAAGACAAGAGAACCTCTCCCATCATGCGCGATTGACGCAGGAAGAGCGGGAAGAGGATGGCCACAGCTTAAAGTAGACACTGTGGTTGGCTCAAATAATGTTTTGCATTGGGGGCACTGAGATGCTCTCCCAAAATCAAAAGCGGCACATGCCATATTATTAGAGTCATCATTATCTTTATTTTGTTTATAGGCTTCGTGGGACTCTTGCTGTGCAGAGTTCGCCTGGTAATGAGCTTTATGTTTTTTGAATTGTGCTCTACCTCTGTTATTATTGCCTCTGTACTTATCATTGTTTCCACTATTATAACCTCTACTCGGGTTTGAATCATAGCTCCTTTGGTTACTATCATCATATTCATTATAATGAGTATCTCGGTAATTATGATCCTGTTGTCTCCATGAAGGAAAACTTGGATAGTTTCTAGAATGACTTCCTTTGCGAAAGTTCCTGTAATTATGACCACCCCTGAATCGAGGGCTGTCAGCTCTTCTCCAGGTATTCGAAGAAGAACCCTGAAATGATTGGTTACCTTGGTTCTGATAACTGTAATAGTTACCTTTTTTTATTAAACCTATTTTGAGGTCCTTGGAATTTGTGAGAGTGATTAGGGTTGTATGGTGTTGCAGAAGCAACTGGCATACCTTCTTTAACCTTACTGTTGCTAATGGCTACGTCCGGATGTGCAGTGACGTATTGGGTACAATACTGTTCCATTACTTTTAGAGACTTAGGTTTACGCTCATGTAAGAATTCGAGGAAAGGTTTATTTATACTTGACATAATCTTGTCTCTGAGTATCAAGTCCATAAGGGCTTCATAAGTCTTTTCTGTTTTGGATAGCTCAATCCAACGATCAAATGTAAGACGTGTTCTTGCAATGAATTCTGAGAATTCTACACCTGCCTCAGGCACCATTGTCTTAAACAACTTCCGATAACCCTCTTCAGACAACTGATACTTCTTTAATAAGGCTGCCCTAATAACATCATAGTTATCTTTGTCAGCCTCTTCAACCAAACTTAAACTAGTCAGAGAATCACCTTTCAGATTTTCTGATAACTGGTTAGCATATTGTGATTTGTCCACATTATGTGCTCGACACGAGCGTTCAAATCTGTTTAGCCAGAATGTTATGTCATCACTGGAAGGGTTGAACGCTGGTACCTTGACCTTGTAAGTAAAGGGTTTACCATTACCACTAGATGCTTGATTAACATTACTTATGTTTGTTAACTTTAACTTTTCTAACTCAAATGCTAAAAGTTCTTTTTGGTGTTCATGTTCTCTTATTGCTTTTTTTTCTTGAGCTTCAGCTTGTAATTTTTTCTCTTCTGCAGCAGCCTGTAATTTTTTCTCTTCAGCAGCAGCTTCATCTTTTCTTTTCTCTTTTTCCATTTCCATCTGGAATCTTTTTTCATCAGTCTGTATCTGCAATTTCTTTTGTTCATCCTCTCTTTGTAATTTTCTTTCCTCAGCTTCTAATTTCTTTTCTTCAATCAATGCTTTTCTTTCTTCAGCAGCCAATGCTTTGTCATATTGAGCAACTGCCCATTCTTCTAACTGCTGACCAGTCTTATCAAGAGCCCTGCCTTGTGTGATAAAATAATCCAAGGTAGACATCTTGTCTAATAAGATCTGTAATTTGCAAAAGTAAATAAATTTACTTTCTTAGTCTTAATCAAAGACTTTGTATGATAACTTTGTAACCTGTGAAAAATAGTACTTAACTATCCCAATCACTGTGGGAAACAAGCCTTACAAAGGTCTTGTATAAATCCTTATATAATAATAACAGCTATAAGTTGCTGGTTCACTCTATAATATAAGTGCAGTGCACCAGAAATAGTGTTTTATATCATCAACTGTGTACCTTTAGTAATAGCAATTAACTATCAGTTGATTCTTGTACATCAATTTATATGATCAACTATATTTTAAATAGTGTATGTCGATCAGGCACAAAACAAAACAGTTATACAGAAAAACATGAAAACATTTGCGGAAATGAAATAAATAAAATTGGAAAAAACAATAAAAGATAAACCGCAAGAGGATAACAAATACAAATAACGCCACAGTATATAAATATAAATTGAGAATAGAACTGAAAGATAGAATAGGGTAGACCAACAAATTACAAACAAATCAAAACAAACTAAAGAACAGAGGAATATTACAAAAACAACAATGAGTACAGACTTCACAGCTAACACTAATAGCAACAGCTGTCGCAGCAAATTTTCAATGAAGAAAATTGCACCTATAGAAACGCACACATCAGACCCTCTATTACGTGGGATACTATGCTGTGTGACACCGCCCAACCGAAACAACAACCCGCTGGATACAAACAAATATCACATATAAATAGTTAAACATAAATACATAAATGCATAAATAGTATGGCAATATGATGTAAATAGAGTGTTGCAGAAAGAATGTGTTGGAATGAAGGCTCAGTTACACTGCCTAATAGTACAGTACTGTGGTACTTTATAAAACAAATACTTCTGGTCTAATTATTTTAAATTCAACACAGAAATAGAAGCTCCATCGTTGATTTGAATGATAACAATCAATGTAGGACTTCTCAGTTCAATAACATTTTCTTTCGCAAACACTGTCAAATATTCTCCAGTCCTGATGTGTAATGTTCTATGTTTCAACCAAGCTCGCTGTGTAACACTGTCAGTTGTATGGCAAATGTCCAATGAACCAAATGTCAACAAACCCTGACCTAGTTACTGCATACTCTCGACAGGACAGGTCACGCTGACATCACTGTAGAGTTGTACTGCTGATGTATTTGTGTGTCGTAACAGACCCCAAGGAAGTCTGGTCTCAGTAGTTTACTTCTCAATATGGTCACTGTGCAGGTTGACCCAGGAAGCTGGCACACCAGTTGTTAAACTCTTTTTCTTTGTGTGTAGTTGTTAACTCATACTGGCTACTAGTTGTTGAATCATGCTTTATTTGCTAAATGATGTGAATGTCCACCAGTGGATAAATGTAGATGTTGGGACTGGTGTAGTAAAGTGTAACGATTGTCAACTCATCAAACCCAGCACAGTTTTGGTCATACAGGTCATCTTGTCCTGGAACGTGATGAGGCTCCGACAAGAATGTGAGTGTAAACAATGAGTGTGTATCTGAATGTCAGTACGCGAATGGTAGAATGATTCGATAGAGTTGACAGGTTGGTAGTACATCACTCATACTCACACTGTTCGAATTCAAGAAGTACTGGAACTACGGTGGTCTTTTTATAACATTTAATGGGACGCACACTTGGACAGTACGTGTATGGTTACAGGAACAAATGTCGACATAGACAGCATAATGTTGATCACAGGAATATCATCTTAAGTTAGCATTCATGCTTGCAAATATCATAATGGAGCATTCGTAAATAAGCATTCAGCGTTCCATCATGTAAATCATCTGGCTTTACTGACTGGGCACGTCAGACCATAACCAATACATAGGAAGGCTCCTAGACCTAACCTCGTCTAGCGAATATTCCTTCACGTAAAGTTCAATATATATATATTTCATAATATAGGAATCCCAGACATGGGTTCTCACATGTAGCAGTGATCTCTTGGTTCATCGAGCGATAGTACAGGCATCCCTTTTTTCTCACTCGATAAATACAAAGTATATGAATTTCAACATGGCTGTTCTCTCTCTCGTGAGCTTCACTCACTATAGAATATAGACCAAAATTAGTCATTCATTAAATGTCCTCATTTCTTCATAGGTTCTCTCATAGAGGTAATTGAATAATATCATACAATCCAGTGCTGATACATAGGAATGTCTTCTTCCTTTGAATGGATATTCTTTTTAAAAGTACCACTGTGCATCTGCTTATCAACAACGATGGCGAAGCCCAAGTTCATAATAAATTGTGGTTTTACCTTTTTATGCGAAATATAACTTTGCCATTCCTTGGCAAAAGAGAATAAACACTGGGGTAAAGTACATACAACATGTCTAAATGATTATCACTTTTCCCCATCCATATATAGATCACTATTTCGGCAAAAAGCCTGCTACAACAAAACTCGGCATCCTCACAGGATGACAGCCATGGATCACACCCTTTTGCTAGCGATACTTCCGCTGCATAGCCTTTGACCTTTTCTAGCGACAACCAAATTAGTTCGACTTAGAAATGCAAAGATATCCATATATAAGACAGACTCATCCTACTCATACAAACACTACGTATAAATTCAGGCCATAGATATACTGAAGCAAGAACAATCTATTCCTACCCAGCCACAGAATAAATCGCAGTAGGCCTAGAGTCGTCTGCGGAGTCCGATCGAAGATGACAGAACTATTTTCAAGGGAAGCAACCCAAAAATGACTTCTCCTTAAGCACTTAAAAAGGAAATACTTTGCTTCCAAAATATTTGCGAACATAATAAGAATATAAATGTATTATATTGCAAGATAGTAAAAATTGCCCTTTACACCAACCCAGTTGAGAAAGAAACGGATCTTGACGAGAGGAGCCTGAGACGAACTACCAACTTTGTTAAGAGAGATAGATGTGGCTATTTGAAAACGAACGACTACGAAGAAGAAGGACTGCAGCAATATATAAAAATATAATATATTTATGTTTCTCAAATATTGTAGGTAAATTTTTCTTGTTTCAGTATGTATTACAGGTGGGCGCCCGATGCAGTTGTTGTGGTAACAGCCCTCATTAACGCTGTATGAATTTATGTAAATTTACTTTATGTAAATTCTAATGATTCTCCTATATGCCATGTTGTATTTTATTACATCATGTCAGTACATGTCAATGTATTTTCTGGAGAATAAAGATTCTGATATGTATGTATGTATGTATGTATGTATGTATGTATGTATGTATGTATGTATGTATGTATGTATGTATGTATGTATGTATGTATGTATGTATGTATGTATGTATGTATGTATGTATGTATGTATGTATGTATGTATGTATGTATGTATGTATGTATGTATGTATGTATGTATGTATGTATGTATGTATGTATGTATGTATGTATGTATGTATGTATGTATGTATGTATGTATGTATGTATGTATGTATGTATGTATGTATGTATGTATGTATGTATGTATGTATGTATGTATGTATGTATGTATGTATGTATGTATGTATGTATGTATGTATGTATGTATGTATGTATGTATGTATGTATGTATGTATGTATGTATGTATGTATGTATGTATGTATGTATGTATGTATGTATGTATGTATGTATGTATGTATGTATGTATGTATGTATGTATGTATGTATGTATATGTATGTATGTATGTATGTATGTATGTATGTATGTATGTATGTATGTATGTATGTATGTATGTATGTATGTATGTATGTATGTATGTATGTATGTATGTATGTATGTATGTATGTATGTATGTATGTATGTATGTATGTATGTATGTATGTATGTATGTATGTATGTATGTATGTATGTATGTATGTATGTATGTATGTATGTATGTATGTATGTATGTATGTATGTATGTATGTATGTATGTATGTATGTATGTATGTATGTATGTATGTATGTATGTATGTATGTATGTATGTATGTATGTATGTATGTATGTATGTATGTATGTATGTATGTATGTATGTATGTATGTATGTATGTATGTATGTATGTATGTATGTATGTATGTATGTATGTATGTATGTATGTATGTATGTATGTATGTATGTATGTATGTATGTATGTATGTATGTATGTATGTATGTATGTATGTATGTATGTATGTATGTATGTATGTATGTATGTATATGTATGTATGTATGTATGTATGTATGTATGTATGTATGTATGTATGTATGTATGTATGTATGTATGTATGTATGTATGTATGTATGTATGTATGTATGTATGTATGTATGTATGTATGTATGTATGTATGTATGTATGTATGTATGTATGTATGTATGTATGTATGTATGTATGTATGTATGTATGTATGTATGTATGTATGTATGTATGTATGTATGTATGTATGTATGTATGTATGTATGTATGTATGTATGTATGTATGTATGTATGTATGTATGTATGTATGTATGTATGTATGTATGTATGTATGTATGTATGTATGTATGTATGTATGTATGTATGTATGTATGTATGTATGTATGTATGTATGTATGTATGTATGTATGTATGTATGTATGTATGTATGTATGTATGTATGTATGTATGTATGTATGTATGTATGTATGTATGTATGTATGTATGTATGTATGTATGTATGTATGTATGTATGTATGTATGTATGTATGTATGTATGTATGTATGTATGTATGTATGTATGTATGTATGTATGTATGTATGTATGTATGTATGTATGTATGTATGTATGTATGTATGTATGTATGTATGTATGTATGTATGTATGTATGTATGTATGTATGTATGTATGTATGTATGTATGTATGTATGTATGTATGTATGTATGTATGTATGTATGTATGTATGTATGTATGTATGTATGTATGTATGTATGTATGTATGTATGTATGTATGTATGTATGTATGTATGTATGTATGTATGTATGTATGTATGTATGTATGTATGTATGTATGTATGTATGTATGTATGTATGTATGTATGTATGTATGTATGTATGTATGTATGTATGTATGTATGTATGTATGTATGTATGTATGTATGTATGTATGTATGTATGTATGTATGTATGTATGTATGTATGTATGTATGTATGTATGTATGTATGTATGTATGTATGTATGTATGTATGTATGTATGTATGTATGTATGTATGTATGTATGTATGTATGTATGTATGTATGTATGTATGTATGTATGTATGTATGTATGTATGTATGTACATGTATGTATGTATGTATGTATGTATGTATGTATGTATGTATGTATGTATGTATGTATGTATGTATGTATGTATGTATGTATGTATGTATGTATGTATGTATGTATGTATGTATGTATGTATGTATGTATGTATGTATGTATGTGGTAACAGCCCTTATTAACGTTGTATGAATTTATGTAAATTTACTAAATGAAAATTCTAATGATTCTACTATATGCCATGTTGTATTTTATTATATCATGTCAGTACTTATTAATGTTAATTACAAAACAACTATGTCACCAGCCTACTGCTATGGAAACACCTGTTAAAGGTAAATTAGGGAATTCAATACCAACAGAAAAAGAACAAATGAAGAGATGGGCTGAGCACTTCATGGAGGTGCTAAACAGACCACCACCAACAGTAACACCTGATTTTAATAATGAAACACCCACAACCACCTTGCCAATAACTTGCGATGAATTCACGCTGGACGAGATCAAACAAGCCGTTAAAAGATTAAAAAATTTTAAAGCTGCTGGAGTTGACGAAATTTCAGGGGAAATGATTAAAGCAGTTAATGACAACAACCTCTTGAGAATTTTAGATATTATAAATGAAGTATGGAGAGAAGAACAACCACCACAACAATGGAAAGACAGTATTATTGTAAAGTTACCGAAGAAAGGTGATCTATCAGACTGTAATAACTGGCGTGGTATATCTCTATTATCAGTACCTGGAAAATGATTATGTTGCATGATGTTAGAAAGACTTAAATTGCATGCTGACGAAAAGATCAGAGAAGAACAAGCGGGTTTCAGGCCAAAACGATCATGTATTGATCAAATATTCACACTAAGAACAATTATAGAAGAATCAGTGGAAAGGCAATCGCCACTTATTATCACCTTCGTCGATTTTCAAAAAACCTTTGATAGTCTACACCGCCCATCATTGTGGAAGATACTTACAATCTATGGTTTTCCAACAAAATATGTGAATATAATCAAAGCGCTATATGACAATGCAAGATGTTGTGTTAGAACAAATAAAGGGAATACAGAATGGTTTACAGTAGAAACAGGGGTGAAACAAGGCTGTATTATGTCACCACTACTTTTTGGAATAGCTATTGATTGGGTTATGAGAAACTATACCCACAATGAACAATTAGGTATAAAATGGACAAATGGAAAATTCCTGGGGGGACCTGGATTTCGCAGATGATGTAGCATTCTTAAGTTCAACACCAAGACAATCCCAAGAAGCAATAAATAATTTGTGTCATCTCTCGGTTAAAATAGGTCTCCAAATAAATGCCTCTAAAACTAAAGCTTTGAACTTTTCTAACGAGACCTTTGATATCATCTTGAACGGGGAAAAACTACAGAAAGTTGAAAGTTTCAATTATTTAGGCAGTAAAATGACTCAGGATGGTGACACAACAAGAGAAATCCATACTAGAATTGCTTTGGCAGCTAGCGCCTTCAATAGATTATCTAACATTTGGAAATTACGATCATTGAATATACATACCAAGCTTCGTCTGTTTAATTCAAATGTTATCTCAGTGTTAACATACGGCTGTGAGAGTTGGAAAATAACAAAATCATTAGAGAACAAGCTGAATACATTCGAGAACAAATGTCTTAGAAAACTCATGAACATCAGTTGGAAAGAATTCAAGACTAATCGACAAATAAGAGAAGACTCTAGGCAGAAATATGTCTCCGACTATATAACGAAAAGACGATGGTCATATATCGGTCATGTCCTACGAATGCAAAACAACAGAATACCACTACAGGCGCTCACTTGGGTTCCTGAGGATAAGAGGAAAAAAGGAAGACCAAAAGAAACACTCAGAAGAACAATAATAAGAGAAGGAAGAACGTTGGGCCTAAATAATGTGCAAGAGCTAAGAGGAGTGGCGTCACAACGAACAACCTGGAGAGCACTGGTTTCTGCCTTATGCGCCGTGTTTGGTGCTTAAAGAATTTATTATTATTATTATTACTTATTAATGTATTTTCCGGAGAATAAAGATTCTGATATGTATGTTTGTATTTGTGTAAGTATGTACGTATGTTTGTATGTACGTATGCTTGTGTCTTTGTTGTTAAAGTACACGTTTAATGTGTGTATTTATGTATTTATATGTGTACGCACGTCTGTGTACATGCGTGTGCGAATGTATATATGTGCGTACTTATGCTTGTGTCATTGTTTCTTTGAATGTATGTGCTTAATATGTGTATATGTGTAAGCACTTCTGCGTACATGCGTGCGTACGTGAATGTATTTATGTAAAGAAATTCTTCCCCGCTTTTATAATCTGCTTTTTTTAAAGTTAAGAAAAAATGTTTTAACCGGCTATGAAGTGCGCCTATTTATGTCTATAAGTATAAATTGACATTCCTGGGCACAGCTCGACTGTATCTTCCCATAGGAGTTGTTCGTGGGTGGAGAAAAAAACCCAATAAAATTGACTGCCAGACCTAGCGACTGACGCTTCGCGTAAAAGAAATGGAGCGAGGAAAATGTTTTGAAAAGAATTTACAATGCGGAACAGTCATTGAGCTGAAAATATATACATGGAATGCATCGGCACCATGGGCAAAGTGAAGGAAGTAAAAGATTGCCATTTTGCTTACTCCCAGCTCATGAACGGGCCTGTCAGTTTAGATCAGGGGTCCCCAAATTATTTTTGAGTCCCGACCTTTCCATTGAATCCTTGATCCTTAAACGACACCAGGCTAACAAAAATAAATAAATAAAATAAAGAAGTGAATATAGAGGAATAATACATTAACATAAACTTCTTTTAGTGAACTGGTTTAATTCATTAATAAGAAGGACGTGTCTGATGAGCATTAACGAGGGCATTTATATTTGGTTGGAAATGGGTGAGTGTTAGTCGTAAGTCACCACGCTCTTCCAGCTTCAGTCTGTCCCTTTACTTTGATAAAACAATATTTGCGTGGCTAAAACCAGCTTCGGCCATGTAGGAACTTGGAAATGGAAGTAGAAACGGCTTAACTGCTGGACAAGGCTTGGGGTATTTTGTAGCAGTATTTGCAACGCAATAATAGTCACTGAAGCTTTTATTTTTAAACAATGATTTAGCTACGAGTTTTCATACAGATATCACTTGCAAATGAGATTTAATGACTGCGTTTTCTAGTTCTACTTTAAACGGCGTAATTTATTACATAATATTACGGTTAACAAAAAATTCATAGTAACGTAATTTTTTATGACAAATCTGAAGGGAAAACTCTAAAACATAAATAAATAAGACCCCATCACAGACATAGATAATTACGCAAGAAAGTCGAAATGTGGCAGCCACTATAACTCAGTGCAAATATTCTATTTCTTCGAACACCCTCAGATGTCACTTGCACGTGTTCGAATACAGAGATGATCAGCCGAATGTTGTACTTTTTTGATGGTGGAAGGGTGTTTAGATGATGTATCATTCAATGCGTTTTCACACGTTTAAAATCTAATATTTTAATTAACAATATACATTTAATGCTGGTCACGTATTTACATTATCATCACCAACCAAGATCTGCTTACTCGGAGCAAGCAAGAAGACATGCACACCATCATAGCTGGCAGACGCTGGAGCTGGGTTGGCCATGTCCTCAGAAGAGACCCCGATGCCATCACAAGAACAGCTATGCTATGGACCCCTGAAGGAAAACGAAAGAGAGGCCGACCAAAAACAACTTGGCGGAGGACTGTGGAGGCTGAGATGCAAAGAATGAACCAGAGTTGGGGCACTGTACGAAGGATGGCCGCCGACCGAGCAAAGTGGAATCAATTTGTTGTTGCCCTACAAGACGCCACCAGGCGTAATGGCCACTGACTGCTTTGACGGTCGGCGGCTAAGGATCAAAGAAGAAGAAGACGTATTTACATGCTCGCTTTTATTAGGAAAAAGACTTTGTATTTAAAAAAAAAAAGAAAACGTACATAAATACGCGAAACCAAAATGCAGCACGCATGTTTTGAGGCTTCAGAATATTTGGACTTTGAAGTAAATACTGCCTTATGTAACTTGTATCGCTGCTGGGCGATATGATTCTTACAACGCCATTAAGAGAGCGGTGGAAAATTACAACTAAATATTTAAACACATCTTAATTTCACTTCCACGTAAAGATCGCAGTTGAGAAATTAGTGAATTCTAGTCAGCTAGCTTTCCCTGGGAATGCAGTGAAAGTATCTTTAAGCCTAGGGACAGAGCGCTTTTTAAGAGTCGGCGGGAGAGAAACTAGTTCGAAATTTACGTATGACCGACAACAGTACCATTCGTGGAAAAGCTCTACGGAGATTCAAAAACCTCAAACTGACTACTGCTTTCTTTGAAAACATTCAAGTGGACGTATGAGAGTGGAAGAAGAAGAAGAAATTTACGTAAGTTAAAGATTCTTTTTATTTCTTCTCCGTTTTAGGATTTACCAAAACGATCCATGGGATCTGGCGGTAGTTCAAAATGGAGGGTTTGCCGACCCCTGCTGTAGCTGTCGCATTGAGACTCTATTACATTGTAACTTTATTACATCGTAACTTTTATATTGCGACTTTGTTACACTGGTGTTTTACACTGTCAGTACTGCACTTATGACTTCTTTGTACTTCAATTATTTCATTTTGTTAAGTTGTTATTGTAACGCTTTAATATTGCTACACTCTTGTTACATTTATATCTTTGGCAATGAAAGTAAATTTAAAAAAAAAAATTAATCTATGAGCGAATCAACGAATGAAAATCTTTGTTTAAACAGAATTAAGAAAATAAACACTTAGCTGTTTTTGACATTTCGGCCCGAATAAAAGGCAAATTACTATAAGATAAACGATAAGTGCAATTTAAATACTTATTAAAATGCATAACCATATTAACTTTGACATACGCGAACTAAAATAAACAATTAAACTGGTAATAAAATAATAAACTTTATGTTTTGTATGAAAGTTCTTAAGTGTTATATACAGCCAACATTGTTTTATGGAAGCGAGTCTTTGACAATAAGAAAACAAGCAAGACAGTCCTTGGAGGCCAAAGACATGTGATTTTACATAGGAATGTTAAGAACATCGCGGGCAGCGGAAGAGGGTAAATGAGGATGACATGAGCGAGACCGGTGCACAAATGTAAGCTGTTATTTATTTTAGAAGGAAAGACCGAAGAAAGCGAAGATAGCGGACGATAATGAGATAAGCTACTGGACGGTTTGACATGGTGGCATTGACAGAAGTCAACAACAGAATTGAGGAACAACATCCCCATCGAGGCCAGCTCCTTGACGTGGAGATGAGGCTCAAGTACAGCCATCAGCGGCCGAAACACCAAGACTGGCCAGGCCCTCCTACACTCGAGCAAGACCACAATCTGCCCTAGCAAGTCAAGGTGCTGAAGGCGGAGGCAACCAGCCAAGAGGCGCACCACAGCAATCAGGATGCCACGCACACGTGCAATGGAAATATGATTATATCTACAAAACGGTATGGCACTCGCCCTGTGACGGACACCCAGGCAGGCACAGTGCCGGACCCTCTGCCTCAAAAGGGCCCAACCCCTACTACTGGGGGTCCTTCTCAATTGCCCCGTGGAGCCAGGAGGCATAAGAATAGAGCTACTGGCCAAGCAAAGCAAAGACAACTTAAAATAATGCACTGGAATGCTGAAGGCGTCAACAGTAAAAAAGACGGCTACAGCAAAAAAATTAGAGCTCGAAAATATCTTGAATGAAGAGCAAGTAAATGTATGCTGCTTGCAAGAAACCCACCTCAACAAAGACATAGCCTTCAAAATCAGAGGCTACCAGTGCTACCGATCCGACCGAATATACAGGGGAAAGGTTGGAATACTGACACTCGTGAGGAATAACATCAGTGCGAGTTAGCTTGAAATATATATGGAGGGGGCGGAATACCAGATGCTTCATCTCAGGACAGAAAGTACAGAATTCCACCTGCTCAACTACTACTGTCCGAGCGACCGCCCACTGGCACTAGACACAATCCCAGCAAAAGAAAGAATGATTGTGTGCGGAGACTTCAACAGCCACTCACAGAGCTGGGGCTATGATCACATGGACAGGAGAGGTGAGGAGCTTGAAAACTGGCAGGATGACAATGGGCTTATCCTGATTAACCAGCCAATCGACCCACCTTTTTTTTTCTTCTTTGTTTTGCACCTTATCTAGCAATCGACCCACCAACCTTCTACTCGAGATCATGGCACACCACCTCTACATCAGACCTGGCATTCCACTCACCCGGCCTGGAGTGGAACACCGCACGCGTTGTAGGGAAATAACTTGGAGGCAGCGACCACCGGCCAGTCTTCCTAATTGTGGAAAATGAACTTGTCAAGGAGAGCAGCACTCTCTCTAGGTGGAACTACGAGAAGGCAGACTGGACAATGTACCAGCACCGTACTAGTATACTGGCTAGAGATCTGACTGTAGACAAAGACATCAATATGCTAGTCGATGAATTCAGCAGATGCATATTACAGGCTGCTCGTGAAACAATACCTAGAGGGGCTCGTAAACAATACCTAGAGGGGCTCGTAAGCACTACAAACCATATTGGAATAGTGAACTAGAGCAACTGCACAACGACGTGGAAACATCTGGAAAGCAGG
Organism: Oreohelix idahoensis; assembly: GCA_024509875.1. NCBI lineage: Eukaryota > Metazoa > Mollusca > Gastropoda > Stylommatophora > Oreohelicidae > Oreohelix > Oreohelix idahoensis. The sequence continues at coordinate 188,586 of JAMPIV010018618.1, forward strand.
CAGATACCAGTCCATGCCACACCACAATAACTACCAGCAAGCTAAAACCAAATTTCAAAGGGCCAAATTGCAGGCCAGGCGGAGAAGCTGGAAGGAGAAAACAGAGCCCTTGAACTTCGAAAGAGATACAAGGAAACTGTGGAAGCTGGTAAAACAACTTAACGACGAGGGTACAGGGAGAAACTCAAAGATTGCACTGTACAAAGATGGAAACATCCTCATGGGAAAACAGGCAGCTGATCATTTTGCAGACTCCTTTGCTAAAGAAAACAAGATCGAAGTTAGCCCAGAGAAGCAACAGGAGACTCATGAGAAACAACCCTCCGCAGGACGAGCTGGAATCATACCTGAAGTTATGGAGGCACCAATCACATTCATAGAACTGGAGCTTGCAATATCCAAATTGAAAATGAGAAAGTCGCCAGGAGTTGATGAAGTGTCCAGTGAAATGATTAAGAACTTGGGAACCGCAGCAATATCTGTTGAAACTCAGGCAGAGTTCCACAGACCTGGAGGGAAGCAATCATGATATCACTCCTAAAGCCAGGAAAAGACAGTTCCACGGCCTCCAGCTACAGACCAATCAGCCTTACAAGCTGTCTCAGCAAAACAATGGAACGTATCATCAACCTCAGGCTACAGTGGTACCTTGAAAGTGAAAACCTTATTGTACCAAAGCAGGCGGGCTTTAGGCAGTGTTACTCTACCGAAGATCAGGCAACTTACCTTTCCCAAGAGATTGGGGATGCGTTCCAAGATAAGAAACTGGTACTAGCAGCATGGATAGATATAAGGAAAGCATTTGACAAGGTTTGGAAAGAAGGGCTTCTGAAGAAACTGAGAAACTGTAGAGTGAATGGTAAGATGTACAAATGGGTGAAAGCATACTTGCATAACAGAAGAGCCCGAGTACAACTACATGGCCTCAAGAGTAAGAAAATTCTACTGCGTCATGGCGTCCCTCAGGGAGGGGTTCTGTCCCCCACACTTTTCCTAGTCTACATCAACGACCTGGTTGCTGAACTACCACATGGAATGAAAGTGGCAATGTACGCTGATGACCTGGTAATATGGTGCACAGATGAGCATGCAACAGTGGCCACCAAACTGCTACAAAGATGAGCATGCAACAGTGACCACCAAACTGCTACAAAGAGCTATAGATGCCTTAACCTCATGGGCAAATAGATGGTGTGTCAGCATCAACACAGACAAGTGCAGCACTACGCTCTTCACCCTCTCTCCCAAACAAAAAGCTGGTGTCATCAAGATAAATGAAGAGTTCCTGAGAGAAGATAAACAACCCACCTATCTCGGAGTTACATTCGATGATAGGCTGAAATGGAAGCAGCACATCAAAAAGGCAGCAACAAAGGCCAGGAGGAAGTTAGCCATCCTGAGAAAACTAAGTGGAACCACATGGGGAGCCAGCGGGAAAATACTTAGTAAATACCCTGGAATATGGGTCAGCTGCGAGGTGTCCAGCATCAAACACCACATTATAAGAGCTAGATAAGGTGCAAAATTAGGCGCTTAGGGTCATCATGACGGCAATTAAATCAACGCCTGTAGTGGAGATGGAGAAAATGGGGAGGATACAAGCACTGAGAGAATGCAGAGACACGAAAGTGCTAATACAGGCAGAAAAGTTCCTCTTTATGCCGAGCCATCCAATGAAGGACAGATTCCAAAACCTAGCAATGGGGCGACTGAAAAGAAGTAGCTTTATCCACCAGGCAAAACGATTTCGTAGACAAACCTCAGACCTGCCTGAAGTTGACAGCCCCCTAAAGTCTGTGCCAGAACAAACCCCTTGGAGAGAGGAGCCTGGCTAAAGAAGGTGCTGCGGACGAGCAACCGGATGTACCAGTTACGTACCATCAGAAGAAAAAGATGATCAAATCAATCAGAAAGCCACCAACACCAACACAGGATCACTACCAAGCTATTAACAGATCAGAACAAATTGTCATTCTGCGCCTCAGAACAGGACACAACCGACTCCGCAGCCACATGTATACAAAATTCAAGATTGGCAATTCAGCCATGTGTACATGTGGACAGGCACCCCAGACTGCGGAGCCCGTACTTCAAGATTGCCCCGAATATGATATATTGAGGCAAACCCACTGGCCCAGAGAAACAACACTGGAAGCAAAATTATACGGACCTCTGTATGAACTACAAAAGACAGTGAAGTTTATACAAGAAACAACATTGCAGATATAGACAATATATTTCAAGCGAACGAAAGAAGAAGAAGAAGAAAAACATCATGGGGACATGTAGTTGTTGAAAGACAGTATTCTATGCCAGCTGGCGGGACGATCCATTAGCAGACTAAAACGGGCTAGGGAATTCAGAACAATAATTTATATACAAAATAATGGTTACTTTAACAGTTCAGCCAGCAGCATGAATAAGACTAGGAGTGAAGTTAAAAGCTGCAACCAAGGTAGAGATAGTTTAATTTCAATCACAGGCAGGAAAAACAACTGGAGTCTGACACTCGGGAGTAATGACCAAAGTTATATATATATATATATAACTTTGGTCATTACTCCCTATATATGTTATATATATTATATATATATATATATATATACATATATATATATAAATATATATATATACATAAATATATATATATATATATATATATATATATATATATATATATATATATATATAGTTATATATATATATATATATATATATATATATATATATATATATATAACACTAGACTGATGTTGATTTTTGTTTTAGTGTAATTGTTTGTTTTCTTTAATAAATTGTTGCAATGTTGCAAAAGATAGATACCAGACACGCAGTTTTCCCAATCTTTATTTTGTCCCTCTCTATCGGTCTGATCAGGAAAGAGAGAGAGAGAGAGAGTGCGTGGCTATAACTTAAACAAACGTGGAGGTGAAAACAAAGATCGAGGTCACTTAGTAACCCGTTATCTTGGTTGTCGTATGTCACTCAACCCTCACACCCTGTGAGCCGGTCTGTCCTACTACTTCTGCGCTGCACTAAATTTTAGGCAGTCCAATGTTTTATGCCTTTGCCTTATCTTTAAGTTATCATTCACTCCACGATACCCATACAGCTTACAAAGTGTTAATACATTTCTTATTCTATCAATATTAAAGGATGCTTGCCCGGATCCCCTGAAGTGGTCATTTTGTCCACACTGGAATCAGTGACAACAACATCAAATTTATCCATTTTCGGGTCATACGAATTTTATTCACCTTTATTAGTTCTCATTTTCTTTCTCTTCTGTTTGTGTTCGTTTGTTCCTCACGGAGGCCTGTAGCCGTTACGAAGGCATTTTTTGGTCCAGTATTCCAGTATAGACGCATTGCATGTTTTCGTTTGAGCCTCCGTTTAATCACACAGCTTACTGCTGCCCCCGCCCCCTCATTGTCTTGATCATTCAATATAACAGCTGGAGTAGTATGTAGCAGCAGATTCTGTCGTGCATTGTGATTATTTAAATCGCTTATGTCAATCAATAAATCAATCAGTCAATCATTAAATCAGAAAATACCCTTTAGCTCCTCAAAGGAGAATAGGTCTTTAACAAACACATGACAAGTCTCCTTATCACGTGCCATCAGTCCAAGTTCTTGTCCATGTCTTCCTCATCATTTTCATTTCTGTTTCCAGTTCTCTTCTCCGTGTTTTGTTTTTCGTTTTGTCTCCATCTGCCTCGCTTTTTTCTTGGTATTCCAGAACAAGGTTTCATTTTTTTTCCATCACCATTCAGCTTCCAAAGGAGTATAGGCTTTCAACAAACTACGCGTAACACCACATCTTTCTGTCTCGGCGCCTTCGGCGCAAGGTATTTTCAGTCATCTCAGTTCTTTCATTCCTGCCTCCAGTTGTCTTTTCGGTGCATTTTCAGTCTCTCCTTATCTCTTTTACTTTTGGGATTCTAGAATAAAGATTGCCTGTAAATGCTATCAGTTGGTATCTTCAGTGTGTGTGTGCTATCCAACGCTAGTGTCTTCGTTAGTGTCTCAGTTAGTGCTTCACAACAACTCGACATCAGATTTCTCGAAGATAGATACAGGAGTACCGCAGGGATCTATTCTTGGGCCCCTACTCTTCGCACTGTTCATCAATGACCTGCCACTATATTTAAAATATTCAACATGTGGCCTCTTTGCTGATGATTGTACTATCTACACTAGTGACAATGACTGTGTGGCACTTGAAATGACTCTTCAAAGCGATGTAGACAATCTAACAAAATGGAGTAATATGAATCGTATGCCAGTAAACACAGCAAAAACGAAATCTATGTTGATTACCACAGACAGAAACTCCTAAACTGCACCAACAGATCGCTACAGCTACACGCGGAATCAATACAAATTGAACAAGTAACAGAACACAACGTTCTAGGGATCACGATTGACCAGCACTTAACGTGAAACTCCCATGTACGGAACTTAACCAAACACTTAGCTCAAAAGACGTACCAGCTGGCCAAAATAAAACACTTCTTAGACCCAGACACTAGACTATTGTTCTACACTTCACATATACAGACACATCTAGATTACTGCTCTACACCATGGGATGGTTGCCCTGCTTCCACCTCACAGAGACTGCAGTCCCTGCATAAGAAGGTAGTACGTCTGATCACTGATAATCGCACGATACCACACACAAGGATACGAAAAGAATTCAAAATACTGTCCCTAAAAAAACGTCTCCTCTACAACAAAGCCAAGCTGACTCAGGCAGTTCTATCTAACAATGTCCCGCCGTACCTACGATCATTGTTTCAAACCAGTAGAAGAGAGGGACTACAATTACATCAGTTACGTCTGCCCAAACCTAGGATCGACCTGTACAAAAAGAGTCTAGCCTACTCTGGAGCCTACTTATGGAACAGCCTTCCACACCACCTAAAAAGCTTACCTACACAATATTCATTTAACAAAGCACTTTTCAAACACTTCCTCAACACTGATTATCTACCCCCATAGAACCAGCATTTGCCTGTCAACATCTCATCCATAGGTCAACCTTTCTTTTCCTCTTCCGCTCGTTTTTATTTTATTTTTATAAATGTGAATAATTTGTTGTATATCCATGAAATATTATTATATAATGTAATGTATGTGAGAATGTGCCCGAATACCACTGTACTTTCGAAATGTGAATGTTTTTGTTTGCTTAAATGGGATGATGTTTATGAGAATAAGCAGAAATAGATATATATATTTTTTTTAACTGCTCAAAGACTTTTCCTGCTACAGGAGTGCGTAAGAAAGTGTTATTATTATTATTTCATTTTCCACCAAGAGTTTACGCATACAAGCGAGAATGTGTTTATGTAATTTTGATATTGATGATTAATGACACTTTCAAAAATGCAGATTAATTGTAGGCGGTTTGACCGCATGAGTGAGTGTCGGTATACAGAATTTATTTATCTCATTTATTTTTTGTTTTGTTTATTTTATATTTTTAAAAATTAATTAATTGTTTGTTTTATTATTTATTTATTTTTTTGGTTTTTTTATGTTTTGTCGTTTGTTTGTTTTTTTCATTAATATCGTGTTTGTTTAAAAAAAACCTACTCATTCTTTTATTATGATTGTAAACTGTAAATGAATGTTGTTATGTTAACTTTATAATGTTGCATGCCTTAAAATTAATGCTTAAAGTAACATGTGGGAATGAAAGGATATATATAGTATGCAAGATAAATGAAAGTGGAAGGGCAGAATGTTAGACGGGCCTGCGCGCACAATTCTTAACCCTTCGAAAATAAAGTTCGTTCGTTCGTTCTGTCTAGTTCTTGCCATTAGTTCCACTTTGGTGATCTTGTCACACCATTTCAATGCTTCAATTCTACACAAGCACCTGTTTATGAAAGTCTTATGAAAAACTTCCCGGTTGTTACTTGTGTTGTCTCCATATTTCAGAGTCATACTATAGAAAGGAGCGTTAGATTGCCACAGTGGTTAGAGCTTTGGCCTCGCGTGATATAGGTATCGGGTTCGAAACATGATGTCGCCACGCTCCAATCTACCCAGCTGTAAATGAGTACCTGAATCTGTTCTTGATTTACGGAAGGAAAAAGGCAACGAGGAAGGGTCATCTCACTTCTCAAAGCTGGACCTAGTATAATGAAGTCTCTAACACTTCAGTAACCTACGGCAGTATCTGTTATGGGCGTACCTTTACTTTACTATTACACTAGCTTGACGTTAGGGCTTAGGGTTTTAATGTTTGTATTTAGTCTGGATTTCTGTGATATATTTTCCACTGCAATGCAATGCAGTTTTCTGGTCTGTTGTATTCTTACTGTAATATCACTGTTTATCCCTCCGACTTTGTCTATAATACTATCAAGACACAAATTTGCGTTCACAGTATCCAACAAATTCCAAGTGCTCCAACAGCTGGAAGATGTAGAGAATACAGAAGACTATTGGCAGCAGGTCAAAAGTGTATGGAATGAGACATGTGAAGAAATACTGGGGAAAAGGGAAAGACAACAAAAAGCATGGATAACAACAGAAACCATCAATAAGATAAAAGACAGGAAAAAACAAGAAAGCAGATTTAAACACAAGCAAAACCAGAAGTTCCAAAGCCAAGTGTAGCAAAGTTAGATTTTGCTGGGGAGGTTATGATGGTATCCTAACAAAGAATGAAATCGGTGTCTGCATAAACCGTGTGAGGTCAAGCACATGTAGGCCCCTGACTCTAAAAGATGATGATGATGAATTATGTGCAGGGAACCTAACGCTACCTCCCTAGATCTCACACGGTCCCTCTTGTGGCTCTAGTGTATGGTGTATGATGTACCTAGTGTCTAGGGGAGAAATGAAATGATGGTACACAACACAAAACACTTTAAGTTACTATGAGGAAGTGAATAAAACCTGTGGTTAAGTTTTTCTTTAAATTAATTTTTTTTGTACAATTTATTTTGCCTGTCCAGTCATATCGTTTGGACAGGTCTTTGAAAATGAGGACAAGATAGTTTACATAAAAGATTAACTAAAATTATGTGGACAATTTGCCCAAATACTACAATGTTATTATATGTATTTCCTATTTGAATGTTTGTGGTAAAATCTGCGAGGATAATTACTCATTTCTATAGATTTTAGTCATAAAAACAAAATAAATAAGACCAGCCCGATTGTGTCTGACGGGATTGCTCTCACACGCCCGCCACTGCCTTTTGTGCAGTGCGAAAAGCCTATAGCATATATAATATACAACGCGTTGCAGTTTCGGTTTCGCCCACGTACTACCAATGTTTAAACTTGTAAGATCTGCTGCATACACGGCCGCCTAACCCGATAAAATTAACTAATTGGCGGAAGAGCGCCGCACAATACTATCTGAATTAACGTAATATTTTGTTTTTAACAGGTTAATCAGTAGTAAGTCTTAAAATTTGGTAGTGAAACACGATAAAATTCAAATCATAAAACCCAACTTGTTAACCCGCCACGTCTACACCCGATTTGCCTGCCACACTCTGCCATGCGTATCTACACGCGGCGGCAAACGCCATCGGAGGCAAACACACAGACAGTTTGTCCCCACTCGTTGTAGAATTACTGGCGTCACTAAAACAAGTAGTATTTGAATCCCATAGGCTAAGCGGGAGAGGAGAAAGGAGGAAATGGTGGTCTTGTGTAAAATCTTATTTGACGAACGAACAGTGACAAAAATGAAAATCTTTATTAATAGGAAACTGAACATAAAACTTATATGATAAGATAGCTGAGACTCCCCTAAGCAAGAATATGTTTTAAATACTATGATAGCCCCAGTATTAGTGAAGTTATGAAGGAAAAAAGTATGTCCAAGACGGTAGACCAGACAGATAGTCAACCCTACTTGAATTTTTCATAACGTTAAGGGACGATCGCGTAGAAAGAGGCATTGAGGTGAATATTCAAATTCGCTTGAGTACAGAGGGTATAGGGTGAGAAGGGGGGGGGGCGATAGGAAATTGGTTATCAACGAAACGTTTTTGTTGTAATGGCAACTAACATAGGCTAGCCAATTAAATAGCAGACGCGGTGTAGTTTGGAATTGTTTTTTTGTTTTTCAAAAACTGCATTTTGAAATCTGGTAGTCGCCAGCTTCTGATTGGCTAGTGGTACCCAATATTAGCAAGGGGTTTTCCTTATTCAATTGCCAGTTGTCAAAATTAACTTACATTAAACATTTTGCTGAGATTCAGCTGTGGTAAATTTAAAGTAAAATAAATATTTCCCAGCCTGAGACCAGTGCAGAGTGAAACTGCGGCCATTGCTTTGCAAGTCAGCATCATTTGTTTATATTTCTTGAAATTGTGCGTTTTATTCCCTGTTACCGACTGGTGGCAGGAAGCCAGCTGAAAGTGAATACAGCCCTCAAGCCTCCATCCAGTCATTTCTACTATTATAAGAACACGGAGGATCTTGAACGAGTGAAAGAGTCTGCATCTTCATGAGAGAATTTCCTTATAAATAACCCCAGGTGATGTGCCATACATCTGGGTACATCTGACACTTTTTGTAAAAAAGTAACATTCACTGAGTTTCCCTATGATATTCAGGAATTTCAAGGGGTATGATGACACAACAGCCCCCTCATACACAGTGACTCTCCCTTTATAGGATTACAGTAGTAGCTGTGAACTGTTCTTCAGTGAAAAATATATCTTGATTTTAGTTGTGTGGACAGAAAGTCCAGTTGTTTTATTACCCTCTTTCTGTAAACTATCTTGTCCTTATTTTCAAGACCTGTCCAAAAGATATAACTGGACAGGCAGATTAAATTGTAATATTCAGTTCAAAAGAAAACTTAACACCTGTTTTATTAACTTTCTCATAGGAAAGTAAAGTGTTTGTGTGTTGTGTACTATCATCTCATTTCTCCCCTAGACAATAGGTACATCATACACCCTACACTAGAGCCAACAGAGCGACCCGTGTGAGATCTAGGGAAGGTAGCGTTAGGTTCCCTGTACACAATTCATCATCATCATTTATAGAAATCAGGGACCTACATTTGCTTGACCTCGCACGGTTACTGCATGCACTTATTTCACTCTTTGTTAGGATACCATCATAACCTCCCCAGCAAATTCATTTTATTTGCTACATAAATTGGTAGGCTTGTCCGAGATTGAACTTTCTACATAAATTGGGGACAGTCTAATTTTCCCAGGAAATACCAATATAATATATTTGCCCAAGATTTTGGGAAGTCAGAAGAAAGTGTCAGAAACCCAGATTTAATTAAATAAATTATAATTAGTTATATTTAGAAACTTTGTTGGTACATTTTTCAGGATGGCAGATCTGGCCAAGTTTCGCTCTGCAGCTGTGCAAGCGGCGAGAGATATGAATATGGAGGGACAAATTTTGGTTGATTATGTCACCTCAGAATGTGACAAATTTATTACTAGGGAAGAACATAGGTTAGCTGAGGAAAGGAGAGTGCAGTTAGAAGATGCTAGGGAGGACTAAGAAATTAGAGGCTGATCGAGAGGCTGAAATAAAGAGGCTGCAGTTGGAGGAGAAGAAACTTGAGGCTGAGAAGGAGGCAAAGAAACTTGAACTCGAGGCTGAGAAGGAGGAAAAACGTCTACACAGGAGGGGGCGGAACGAGAGAAAGAAGAAAGAAGATTGGAGGCGGAAAGGGAGAGATAAACGGTTACAGAGGGAACATGAGTTACGCCTAAGGGAGTTAGAGCTACAAGGCCATGCTCTAGAAAATGGAACTAGCCCTTCCACTTCCGACTCCGCTGCAAGCCATGCTGCCTCCTCATCAGCCATGGGGTTCCACTGAGATTATTTTCTAGAAAAAGATGATGATATTGAGTCGCCTCTAAGCAGATACGAAATATTAGCCACTACTTATGGGTTGGAAGAGAAAAATGGGGAGTAAAGTTGTCTCAAGGACTTCGCGGTACAGCTTACGAAGTTTTTTCTAAAATGAGTAGGGGTGACCAGGACAACTATGACATGTTGAACCAAGCTCTTCTGTTAAGATACGAAAAGAACGGAGAATTTTATAGAAAGAAATTTAGGAATGCCAGGCTACTGTCGGGTGAGACCTATCACCAGTTCTCCGCCCGGTTGGAAACGTATATGGAGAAATGGGCTTCTTTGGGGAAAACCCAAGATCTCAAAGAGATGATACTCATTGAGCAGATGAGAGAGTCCATGGCTCCAGACATGAGAAAGTTTCTCATGGAACAGGGTTCGGAGAGACTGGAGGAAATAATAAATGTCGCTGAAAGGTATCATGCAGCCCAGGCAGAGGTAGCTGGTATTAAAAAGAAACCAGTAGATCAGTTTAAGGCTCCTCAAACCCATAATAATAAATTTGATAACAGAGGTAAGCAGAACTTCGATAGGCCTCGAAATGATTATAAAAATAAAACCGCACAATTCAAGGACAGAAGGAATGAGGAGAGAAAACCGCAGCATCAAAGTAGATGGTATTGTACTTATTGTAAGAAGGAGGGACATGACATTAAGTATTGTAAAAGTAAACCTGCTGGATTTGCTGCTATGAAAAGGAGGGAAAAACAGGAGGGAAAGGACAAACCTGCTGAACAGCAGGAACCTTATCACCCCCAGTTTGCGAGGATGTTGTATGCAATGATGTCACCATAAGGTGCCTCTATGATACAGGTTTGGATTTTGAGGCTGTGGTGAGCTCGCACTTGGTGAACCCAGATCAGTATACCACAGAAACAGTGGAGATACAAGGGGCGACCAAGGACCTACCCCTCATGAAACTTCCGATGGCCAGGATACAGGTGAAGACTCGCTATGTGGAAAGGGATAATCAGAGCAGCAGTGATAGACGGCACCCATCTACCCTCTGATATTGGGGTGTCGTTATGTCTACTTGGGAAATCCAACGAGACCTGTGGTCTGGCAGCAGTCCAGACCCGATCACAATCCAGAAAGGAAGAAGATGAACCTATAAATACTCATCCCGAAGAGATGAGAAAGGCACAGGCTGAAGATAAGTCACTGAAGCCGTGCTATAAGAAACTCCCAAAGAGCCATACTCCTCCAAATAAAGGAGAATTCTATATGAAGAATAAATTGCTATACAGGAAGGCCGGCACTGGTGCAGCTGGTCATGGTCAGCTGGTCCTTCCTAAATCATATAGAGAAAAAGTGATGGAGTTAGGTCATGCTATCCCCTTCAGTGGTCACATGGGGATTAGTGCAACAGGATAGCGTATAGCTTGTCATTATTTCTGGCCAGGGGTAACGGAAGACATAAAGAGATACGTACAATCCTGCCCCGAATGCCAGAGAGTAGCTCCAAAGCATTGGACTGCTCCCGCAACTCTTGGGGAAATGCCCATAGTGGGAACCCCTTTTGAGAGAGTTGCTGTGGATATTGTGGGACCTCTCACTCGGACCAAGAGGAGGAACAGTTACATCCTTACACTGGTAGACACTTGTTCTATGTGGGGAGAGGCGGTAGCCCTGTCATCAATCGATTCGAAACATGTGGCAGAGGCATTACTTACGATATTCACAAGGTTAGGTTTCCCGCATCAAATCTTGACAGATAATGGCTCTCAGTTCAAGGGGAAACTAACTGAAGAGGTGTTCAGGTTGTTTCAAGCCAAGCACTTTCACTGTAGCCCGTACCATCCCCAAGGGACGGCCAGGTAGAGAGGTTCAATGGGACTCTCATTTCTATCCTGAGAAAGCTGGCACATGAGAAACCTGAAACGTGGGACCACTACTTGCCCGCCGCCCTGTTTGCGTACCGGGAAGTACCACATAATTCCACCGGAATGGCCCCCGCAACACTGTTATTTGGTAGGCCAATAAAAGGTCCGTTAGAAGCTTTGTTAAGGACCTGGACTGATGAGAAGGCAGAGGAGACTGTTACCTCATCTTATCAATACGTGAACGAACTGACCAATCGTTTACAAACCGGTTGGAAACTGGCAAATGAAAATTTGAGACAAGCCAGGAAAAAGCATGCTGCTTATTATAATCGAAAAGCGAAGGATAGGGAACTTGCTGTGGGGGAGAAGGTACTTCTTCTATTGCCCAGCAGCAATAATAAACTTCAGATCGGATGGCAAGGACCATACACAGTTTTGGAAAAGGTATCCAGAACCAATTATAAGATAGACAAAAAGGGAAAGGAAAAAGTCTATCATGTGAACCTGTTGAAGAAATATCTGGACAGACAAATCCAGGAAGGGACACACTTATTGGCCTTGTCTATTGCAACCGAAATGAAAAATGACCCTCTCTCCTCATTTGAATATCCACTGAAAAACCAGTGAAACGTTTGAGCAGGTGAAAATCAGCAATCACTTGACAAAAGGGCAGAAGGAGAAGGTTCGACAGATCCTCGAGAAAACATACAGATGTGTTGACAGATAAACCGGGTAACACCCATTTGTTGGAATATGATATGAAACTACTAGACCAAACACCTATCTGTATGAGGCCCTATTCTATTCCATTCGCTAAGGAGAAAGCTTTTAAAAGAGGAGATAGATTATTTGTTACAAGAAGGGATTATTTCTCATAGTGAGTCTCCTTATAGTTCCTGCGTGGTTCTGTTGCGGAAACCATCGGGAGAACATAGACTGTGTATAGATTACAGGAAACTGAATGCTGTCACAGAAGGTCAGGTGGATCCATTACCTGATACTACTCAACTATTTGCCAGGCTGAACAAGGCAAAATATTTTTCTAAGGTGGATCTTAGCAAGGGCTATTACCAAATTCCAGTAAAGCCTGAGGTTCGATCTTATTTAGCATTTAGCACCTCGGAAGGTCATTATGAGTTCAACATGTTGCCGTTTGGGTTGAAAAATGCTCCGAGTGTGTTTTCAAGGATGATGCAAAAAACTGCTGGATCCCCTGAAAAATCAATGTATTTCGAATTTTATGGACGATATCCTCATTGCTACGGAAACATTTGAGGAACACGTTACCTCTTTGAATATGCTGTTAGATAGACTCAGAGAGGCTAACTTAACCGCCAGGCCAACAAAATGTTGTATAGGTTGTAAAGAGTTGGAATTCTTGGGACATACTGTGCATCAGGGTAGCATGACCCCTGATCCCAAGAATCTGGAAAAATTGAAAAAAGCTCCTCGACCCCAAACAAAGAAAGACGTGCGATCTTTCGTGTCGTTGTGTGGTTTTTACCAAAAGTACATTAACAATTTTAACTCAATATGTGCTCCGCTGACAGATTTAACTCGTAAAGGTCAACCTGATAAAATAATTTGGTCTGCTCAGTGCGAATTAGTTTACCAAGAGTTGAAGGAAAAAACTTACAAGCAGGCCAGTATTGCAATTGCCTGACTTAACGCAAGAATTTATTGTGAGAAGTGACGCAAGCAATGTGGGCCTAGGTGCTACATTGTTGCAAAGGTCTTCCTCACCAGATGAGGAAGTGAAACCAGTCGCTTATGCTAGCCGCAAGTTGAACAAGGCGGAAAAAAATTATTCAACAAGTGAAAAGGAATGTCTCGCTTTGATATGGTCTATAAAGAAATTTCAGATTTATTTATATGGCAGGACATTTGTGGTCCAAACGGATCATTCACCTCTTGTGTTCCTGTCACAAGCCAAGCATGAAAATTCCAGATTATTGAGATGGTCTTTATTACTGCAGCCATACTCATTCCGGATAGATTATATCCCCGGTCCGACGAATGTGGGTGCCGACTTTTTAAGCAGACATCCATGTGATGAAAATCAGAGAAACGCATAAGACTTCATTGAGCTAAGTTATCTCGCAGATAATAACCTGCATAGTGATGCATGTTTAAGAGGGGAGGTGTGTGGTAAAATCTGCGAGGATAATTACTCATTTCTATAGATTTTAGTCATAAAAACAACAATAAATAAGACCAGCCCGATTGTGTCTGACGGGATTGCTCTCACACGCCCGCCACTGCCTTTTTCGCAGTGCGAAAAAGCCTATAGCATATATAATATACAACGCATTGCAGTTTCAGTTTCGCCAACGTACTAAAAATGTTTAAACTTGTAAGATCTGCTGCATACACTGCTGCCTAACCCGATAAAATTAACTAATTGACGGAGGAGAGCCGCCGAATACTGTCTTAATTAACGTAAAATTTTGTTTTTAACAGGTTAATCAGTAGTAAGTCTTACAATTTGGTAGTGAAACACGATAAAATTCAAATCATAAAACCCAACTTGTTAACCCGCCACGTCTACACCCGATTTGCCTGCCACACTCTGCCATGCGTATCTACACGCGGCGGCAAACGCCATCGGAGGCAAACACACAGACAGTTTGTCCCCCACTCGTTGTAGAATTACTGGAGTCACTAAAACAAGACGTAGTATTTGAATCCCATAGGCTAAGCGGGAGAGGAGAAAGGAGGAAATGGTCGTCTTGTGTAAAATCTTACTTGACGAACGAACAGTGACAAAAATGAAAATCTTTATTAATAGGAAACTGAACATAAAACTTATATGATAAGATAGCTGAGACTCCCCTAAGCAAGAATATGTTTTAAATACTATGATAGCCCCAGTATTAGTGAAGTTATGAAGGAAAAAAGTATGTCCAAGACGGTAGACCAGACAGATAGTCAACCCTACTTGAATTTTTCATAACGTTAAGGGACGATCGCGTAGAAAGAGGCATTGAGGTGAATATTCAAATTCGCTTGAGTACAGAGGGTATAGGGTGAGAAGGGGGGGGCGATAGGAAATTGGTTATCAACGAAACGTTTTTGTTGTAATGGCAACTAACATAGGCTAGCCAATTAAATAGCAGACGCGGTGTAGTTTGGAATTGTTTTTTGTTTTTCAAAAACTGCATTTTGAAATCTGGTAGTCGCCAGCTTCTGATTGGCTAGTGGTACCCAATATTAGCAAGGGGTTTTCCTTATTCAATTGCCAGTTGTCAAAATTAACTTACATTAAACATTTTGCTGAGATTCAGCTGTGGTAAATTTAAAGTAAAATAAATATTTCCCAGCCTGAGACCAGTGCAGAGTGAAACTGCGGCCATTGCTTTGCAAGTCAGCATCATTTGTTTATATTTCTTGAAATTGTGCGTTTTATTCCCTGTTACCGACTGGTGGCAGGAAGCCAGCTGAAAGTGAATACAGCCCTCAAGCCTCCATCCAGTCATTTCTACTATTATAAGAACACGGAGGAGCTTGAACGAGTGAAAGAGTCTGCATCTTTCATGAGAGAGAATTTCCTTATAATAACCCCAGGTGATGTGCCATACATCTGGGTACATCTGACCCCCACTTTTTTGTAAAAAAGTAACATTCACTGAGTTTCCCCTATGATATTCAGGAATTTCAAGGGGTATGATGACACAACAGCCCCTCATACACAGTGACTCTCCCTTTATAGGATTACAGTAGTAGTGTGAACTGTTCTTCAGTGAAAAATATATATCTTGATTTTAGTTGTGTGGACAGAAAGTCCAGTTGTTTTATACCCTCTTTCTGTAAACTATCTTGTCCTTATTTTCAAGACCTGTCCAAAAGATATAACTGGACAGGCAGATTAAATTGTAATATTCAGTTCAAAAGAAAACTTAACACCTGTTTTATTAACTTTCTCATAGGAAAGTAAAGTGTTTGTGTGTTGTGTACTATCATCTCATTTCTCCCCTAGACAATAGGTACATCATACACCCTACACTAGAGCCAACAGAGAGACCGTGTGAGATCTAGGGAGGTAGCGTTAGGTTCCCTGTACACAATTCATCATCATCATTTATAGAATCAGGGACCTACATTTGCTTGACCTCGCACGGTTACTGCATGCACTTATTTCACTCTTTGTTAGGATACCATCATAACCTCCCCAGCAAATCATTTTATTTGCTACAATGTTCACAGCTTAAATTTATTCTTCTAAGAGAGAGAGTCACTGTGTATGAGGGGCTGTAATGTCATCATACCCCACATAAGTCCTGAGTATGACTTGAATTACCAAGGTTTATTTAAACCGAAACTGTCAGATGTACCCAGGCCCTTAACATATCACCTGGGGTTTCTTGTTGAAAGATAAGATATTGTGTAGTTGCAGAAATATCGATATCACGTCACACACCCAAGCTCCAGCTGTTATCTCTTGACAGCATATGTAAAGTGTAGGAGACTTCTTGGCGTAATCGTCACTCCTCAGGTTTCCTGTCACCAGCTGGCAACAGGAAACGAAACCTCACAAATCAAGAAATATAAACAAATGACGCTGACTTTGCAAAGAAATGGCCTCAGTTTCCTCTGCTCCGTCCAGACTGTGAAATACTCATATAGTTATTTACTTTACTTTTAAATTTAACACAGCTGTTCTCAGCGTATCTGAATCAAAAATACAGTTCAACTGGCAATGAATAGTGAAAGCTTTTTGCTAATATTTAGTAGCACTGGCCAATCGAAAGCTTGCGACTACCAAAATTCAAATGCAGTTTTTGAAAAACCAAAAATAATTCCAAACATACTCTGCGTCTGGTAGTCGATTGGCCAGCCTGCTTTAGTTATGCCAATGCAAAACGATGTTAGTTTTTGGTAACAATTTTCCTATCGCTCCCCTCTCCTTCTATACTCTTGTTACCTAAGCTAATTTGAATTTCCTCAATGCCTCTCTTCTAAGCCGGTGTCCCCACTAACGTTAAGAAAAAAACAAGCAGAAACAACAGTCCGTCTGGTCGTGCGTCCGTAGACATTTAGTATTTTCTCAACCATTTGGGTAATACTGGGATTATCATGTTATTTAAAACACATTCTTGCTCAGTGAATTCTAAGCTATACTACCATATATTTTTTATGTTCAGTTTCATTATGGTTTTAGATTTTCAATTTTGTCCCCGGTCATCGTCAAATAAATATTTTACACAAGACGGCCATCTTCCCCTCTCGCTAGCATGTATTTTTCAAATAACTAACTTGTTTTTGTGCCGTCAGAAACATTACCGCGAGGAGGCAATAAAATTGTCTGCGTGTTTTGCCTCTCTTGGCTTTGTCGCCACGTGGCCACATCCCGGGCAACAGTCTTGGCTGACTGGCTAAACTACATGGGTGGAGTAGGAGCAATCTTACTCAAGGGAATGTCCATCCCTAGTACACAAAGACTGAGACGGTGAGTGAGGCGGAGGAATCTGAGAAGATCAACGGCTCGCAAAGCGAAACAGCAAAGTGTGTGGCGCACTGGAGGCGTGTCGGACATAGAAAAAGACAATGGCTAGCCACCGTGGAAGAGATTGGGGCCTTACCACGTACTTCCTACAGAATGTAATGGGATCACAACAACAAGATAAGAAACGATATGTAGAGAACTCTCTGTCCCCTGGGGAAGAATCTACTGTACAAATTAACAGGGAAGAGGCAACTCCTCTAATGAGTAAGGAAGTACATAATGACGAGTGTTCCTTAAATTCTGTTGAAAGGGAGCATTCTGAGAAAGACCACCTAAAAACTAGTAGGAGAAGCCTAAAAAATAGGAACATGGAATGTTAGAACTCTGAACGGAGAAGGAAAGCTTGACAATCGTATATTAGAAGCAACAGACATGAAACTCGATATACTGGGAGTTGCAGAGGCAAGACTTTTGGATACAGGCTACATAAAAAGAGACCAGTACACGCTTATACACTCAGGCGGAGAAAAACATGAAAGAGGGGTAGGAATGTTGATAAAGAAGGAGTTAGAAAAATACGTATGTGGATACTGGACACACAATGACAGAATGATGTTACTAAAAATGAGAGCAAAGCCATTCGACATATCAATCTTACAAACTTATGCACCAACTAAAGATCACAGCGAGGAAGAAATAGAAGAATACTATGAAGAGCTACAACACACACTTAAACCAGTCAAATCAACAGATGTGTTGATAGTAATGGGTGATATGAATGCAAAAGTAGGAAAAGGAAAATACAAGAAAATAGTGGGACAGTATGGATTAGGGACAAGAAATGATAGAGGAGACAGACTTATCCAGTTCTGTGAAGAAAACCAGCTGGTCATATGTAACACCTTTTTTGAACACCACCCAAGGAAATTATACACATGGAAAAGCCCAGGAGATATAACACGAAATCAAATCGACTATATCATGATAAAACATAGATTTAAGAACAGTGTCACAAGTGCAAAGACATATCCTGGCGCCGACATAAATTCAGATCACAATCCAGTCCTCATCAAAGTAAATATAAAGCTGAAAAGAGCAGGAAACAGAAGACAGGAGGAACCCCAGATAGAAATATCAGCGCTGAAACAACCAGATATAAAACAGAAATATTTAATCGATGTCAAAAATAAATATCAACAGTTATTGACAGAAAGCATGGAGCAGTGCAGAAGAGAAAACCAGAAGAAAAAGCAACCGCAAAATGGGAATGCTTAAAAACAAGCATACAATCAGCAAATGCAAATTTACCTAAAAAGGAGTCTAAGAAAAATCAAATTTGGATGACAGATGACATCTTGAATAAAATGACCGAAAGAAAGAAAGCAAAAAACACTCCAGAATATAAAACAATAGACAATGACATACGTACTATGTGTAGAGAAGCAAAAGAACGGTGGATAGAAACAAAATGCAAGGAAATAGAAGACTTGGAAGCAAAGCACAGGGAAATAAAGAAATTATCAAATCGGTCACGGTTTGCACAAGGAGGAAGCTGTATCAAGAACAAAAATGGTGTAATATTACTTGATGAGAAAGACATATCAAACAGATGGGCAGAATAAGTAAAAGAATTATTCGAGGACAACAGAGGTAAAAAACCATCACCAGATTCTAATGAAGGCCCAAACATTCTCAGATCAGAAGTAGAGAATGCCATTCATATGATACAAAAGGGAAAATCAGCAGGCATGGATAACATAAAAATTGAAATGATAGAAGCTCTGGAGAGCTTTGGTATAGATACAATCACAGAAATATGCAACGATGTATACAATACAGGATATATACCACACGACATGAAGACATCAGTTTTTATAACATTGCCCAAAAAACCAAATGCAACAGAATGTTCAGACTTCAGAACAATCAGCCTGATGAGTCATGCAATTAAGATACTGCTCAAAATCATACAGGAAAGAATAAAAAGTAAAGTAGACAGCGAAATCCAGGAAGAACAGTTTGGTTTTAGACGGAACAGTGGAACAAGAGAGGCAATATTTTGCCTAAGAATATTAGCAGAAAAAATATACAGAGGTCCAAAAAAAGTATGTATATGTGCTTCATTGACTATAAGAAGGCTTTTGACAGAGTCCATCATGAGAAAATAATTGAATGCCTCGAAGACATAGGTATTGATGGAAAAGATATAAGAATACTCAGTAACCTTTATTGGGAGCAAACTGCCACAGTAAGAACTGGAAGGAATTATTCACCATACATAGACATAAAAAGAGGTGTCAGACAAGGTTGTGTGCTGTCCCCCTGCCTATTTAATTTATGCACTGAAAAAATTTTCAAACAGATACAGGAAATACCAGGACTGAACATCAGTGGAAGGTCAATAAACAACCTTAGATATGCAGATGATACCGTGTTGTTAGCTGAAAGCGAACAGGAGTTACAGGAACTAGTGAAGCAAGTGAACAGTATAAGTCATGAATATGGACTCGACATTAATATTGAGAAAACAAAAACTATGATAATTAGCAAAACAGACGATAAACCCACATTAAAGATAAGCGTAAATGGGGAAATCCTGGAACAAGTCAAGAGCTACGTATATCTCGGTCATATAATAACAGAAGATGGCAGATGTGAAACAGAAATCAAGAAGAGAATAGGAATGGCCAAAGCTACATTCAACAACATGAAACATATACTGACATCCAAAAAGTTATCTCACAAATTAAAACTGAGAATCATAAAGTGTTATATATATTCTGCATTTCTGTATGGTGCAGAAACATGGACGATGAATAAGCATTTGGAAGAAAGAATTGAGGCTCTTGAAATGTGGATATATAGAAGAATGGGGCGTATCTCATGGAAAGAGATGAAAACAAATAAGCAGGTCCTAGAAAATCTAGGTATGAAAAGAGAACTAATGAGGGAGGTCAAAGTTCGACAGCTAAAATACTTTGGCCACATAAAAAGGCATAACACCTTGCAGAAGACCATAACAGAAGGGAGAGTTGAAGGCAAACGTGCAAGGGGAAGACAGCGCTATAAGTGGGAAGACAACATCAAGAGATGGACAGGAAAGAGTCTGTCAGAGTGCACCATCAAGACAAGAGACAGAAGACGTTGGAGATCCATTACAGCCAACCTTCGTTGTGGAGATGGCAACTGATGATGATGATGATGTATATATGCATGGCAGAATGGGTCAGGCGAAGCGGGGTTGTGCATGGCGGGTTAAGAATAGGCGTTAATAATTTGTATTGTATCGTGTAACACTACCAAAAATGTAAGGATTACTACTAAATTTGCGTTAAAGTTGACAGAATACGTTAATTCAGATAGTTATTTTGCGGCACACTTCCTCAAAATCGTTAATTATAAGTCTTGGCTGCCAAATGTATGCAGCAGATCTGGTAAAATGTTAGTAGTACGTTTTCGAAACCGAAACTGAAACGCGTGTTAGATTTTTACTGTGGTATCGTTCTATAGGCTTTAGCACTGCACAAAAGGCAGCGTTGCTGGCGTGTGAGAGCATCACCGTCAGACACAATAGGGCTGGTTAAATATATTATCATTTTATGACTAAAATCTTACTGAAATGAGCGATTATTCTCGCAGATTTTACTACACCAAGGCTCAAGAAGTGTACACAGAAGCAAACAAAGAAGTAAAAAGAAGTATCAAAAGAGACAAGAGGAAGTATATTGAGGAGTTGGCAAGAGAGGCAGAAGATGCTGCAGCCAAAGGAAATATGAGCGAACTGTATAGCAGCACAAAGAAGCTAACAGGGAAATACAAGCAAACAAGTTGCCTCATAAAAGACAAGAATGGGAAACTGCTCAGCAATATACAAGAGCAAATGAAGAGGTGGACAGAATAGTTTTTTTGGTGACCTTTCTCAATAGACCAGCTCCACAAACCCCCCCAGACATCGAGCCAGCAGAAGAAGAGCTACAAATTAACGGTGAAAGACCAACGAAGGAAGAAATAAAGAAAGCCATAAAGCTTCTAAGAGATGGAAAAGCGTCTGGACCTGATGGCATTCCAGCAGAGGCCATCAAAGCAGATATCGACACGGCTACAGAGATGTTATATAAATTACTTGGTAAAGTCTGGGAAAAGGAAGAGATACCAGCAGATGGAAGGAAGGATATCTGGTTAAGTTGCCTAAGAAGGGAAATTTACAAGAGTGCACAAATTATAGAGGAATAATGTTACTATCAGTGCCAGGAAAAGTATTAAACAGGATTATCCTTGAGAGATTAAAAGAGTCCATAGACAAGAAACTGAGAGATGAACAAGCAGGTTTTCGACAAAACAGGATCATGTACAGACCAGATAGCCACTTTGGGAATATAGTTAAACAAAGTCTGGAATGGAATTCACCACTTATACAAGCATTGACATAAGTCTTGGGCCTGACCATGAGAAGGACAATGTCACAGAGAGCTGAAATTTTGTATAGTGTTTATTCCTTTTCAATATAGCCACCGTCTGAATTGAAACACTTCTGCCATCTCTGCTTGACCTTGAAAAGACCTTGGGAGTAGAACACCCTATTTTTCAAACTAAACCAGTCATCACATGCCAGTATAACCTCTTCCTCGCTGTCAAAATGATTTCCTTTTAGCTGTTTTTTAAGATTTGGGAATAGAAAAAAGTCTGATGGAGCCAAATCTGGAGAATATGGTGGGTGTGGAAGAATTTCAATATTCAAATCGTTGGCTGCTAGCTGAACAAGCCGTGCTTTGTGAGAGGGCGCGTTGTCTTGAAGAAAAGGAAGATTTTGAGTGCGCGTTATCCCTCGTTTCCTGGTCACAACCTTTCTTAGTTTGGTGAGAAGATCTGCATAGTACTGTCCATTAACTGTGTTGCCACGAGGCAGATAATCTTTCAAAAGGACACCTTTGCCGTCCCAAAAAACAGTCAGCCTCACTTTTCCTGCAGATTTCTGCGCTCTCGGCTTGACAGGCGTTTGGGAGCCCAGGGTTTTCCATTGCATGCTGACAATTTTGGATTCGGGGTCATAATGGTTGTAGTGAAATTGACAGAGATACAACGGTAAAATACCTCCAAAGATAACATGTAAGGATAAAAACATAATGCGTAGGCTGCTGATAGTACATGATCGCCCAGACCGCGGGTCATCACCCTCCATAAAAATTGACTTGCTAGACAGGAGGGGAACGGCGGATAAAAAGGAAAAAAATATGACTGGAAAGATTGCGTGAGACTAGAAAGGCTAAGGAGACGCAATTGGGGGGGAAACGGAGAAAAGTCACGTTTCCCAAGTTGACATAAAGTAAGGAACTCGACAGAAGGGACCTTGGATATGTTACGCCACAGTCATTTATTGGTCGCTTTTGCGATACCAAGCCTTTGATTTGAATTCAGCGGCAGAACGCAGATGTTTGGAATATTACAAAAATTAAAAAGTAACTTTTTCGTAATATTAATGTTAGGAAGATAAAAATTAGCTGGCCGGATGGCCCATTCTGAGCAGTGAACTAATATGTTCTTAATTTTACAGACGGATAGATAATATTGAAGATAATGACAAAAGACAGTGTTGTTCACATCAGCGACAGACTGTATTGAATAAAAAGTGTCGCTATTTGCACAAAAAAACACGACCTCGAGACGCAGGTGTTCAAATCTACTTAGTAGGGAAGCGAAGGGACATTGGTGGGAGCTGTGTCTAAATATAACTTTTAACGACAAAATTTTGGAGGGGAGAGAAAGGTTGGTTCAAAAATCAAGTACGTTTTCGAAAAAAAAACAAGTAGAGACGGACAGACT
Source organism: Oreohelix idahoensis (assembly GCA_024509875.1). NCBI lineage: Eukaryota > Metazoa > Mollusca > Gastropoda > Stylommatophora > Oreohelicidae > Oreohelix > Oreohelix idahoensis. Next base: position 211,544 of record JAMPIV010018618.1, read on the forward strand.
AACAGATAAACATCCATACTTGACTGAAGCATGACTGAAATGACTTTAGGGTAGGAAATTTGAATTTGAAATAAACCTAGGCAGTGATTGGCCACAGACAATCATTTTATCGGCGCTCAGACGCGCAAGTGGGGCCATTCCTCAATAGTTGTTCGATGATAGACACAGTATTTTAAAGTGTGGTGATTTCCAAATGAAAGAAAGTGAAATAAGTTCAGGGACGCCATACTATAGCCAGCAGCTCAGCTGAGTTTTGCTAGCATTTCTGTGTTCTTTATTCATAATCTGGTAAGATTGAAATTATTTCTTTGTATATTTTGAATATTGTTTAATGTTCGAGGGATTTGATACTGCCATATCATAATCTAGCCTTACAAACAAGTAGGGATTTGCTCTAGACCCCCCGCCCAAGTCAGGGTCCAGGGACCAACAATATACATAAACTCCAGCAAGGGTTAGGAAAGACAGATCAAGTGTTGAGAATAATGAAACATATTACCTATCCACTTTTAGGGAAGGAAACTAATAAATATTTTTCAGAATCTATAGTCTGGGAGGACCTATCTGATGTAAAACCACCATGGTAAATGTGCTGTTTGGTCAGAGAGAGATCTGACCTGTCTGTATGATGTGGTTGTTGTGTCCGTGTTGTGTCCAGACGTGGGTAGAGAATAGAATTTTGACACATAGCCAATACTTTGATTGCAGAGCTGTGAGTTTCAGTTGTCAACAAGGCGGTGTCCATTCAGTTGGTGATTTTACTCGAGTGTATCTGTGCAGTACGTTGTGACAGAGACCACTATTATTGCCCGCCAGCACGGAGAGGTGGGACCACCAGATTTCAGCACCAGAGCTACATATGCAAGATGAGTGAGCCTCTGGTCTGCTGGAAGTTCACCAACGCCTTTTAGTTACTAATACCCCATAAAATTCCTGTAATTTACTGGACACTGTGTAGTCAATATAGACAGGTGTGATGAGGCCACCCCAACAGCACAAGCATTTAACTATCCTCCCAAGTAGATGACTACTAGAACATTTTAATAAAACTAACTAGTCTAGTACTTATATATGTACTCTCTTGCATTTAGTATGTAACATTCCATGCATTTCTTTCATAATTTTTAAATCCTTTTTTTAAAAAAAAGTTCTGGTCAACATAAAACTTGATCCAGAACAAATAAATGTAAGATAATTCTATCAAAAATTTTACACTCTTGAGTTAGTTCAGTGTATTATAATATTTGTTAAATATTATTAGTCTGCTTAAATATCTGTGGGTGTATCCATAACTATCACACCACATTACATATCATAACCCTAGACATTTTACATAGCTACATTCATTAAGAAAAAAAATTGAGTGTGAGGTCGTAGTGGTAGCAAGAAAGGCCTTCTGACAATTCACAACTACATTTTATCTCAGGAGCCTTCACAGCTGGCCTCATACATTACATTTAGTAATATCACCATCATACAATACCATCAAACCCACTACAATGGTATACCCAAGTCTCATCTACTGTCACCATGGTCTCCAAAAAAATTTTTGACTGACACTTTTTGAGCAACTGTTGACAGCAATTTACCCTCGTTTGCTTCTGTTCACGTGTCAACAGTCGCGGAACCCAACGTGCACACACTTTTCTTATGTTCAGTTTGTTGTGTAAAATTCTATAAACTGTTCTTTCATTTAGTTTTACTCTACTAGCTATCTCCACAATTGTCATTTTTCGATCCTGGTCAATGAGTTTCTTCACTCTTGTTGCATTTTCATCGTTGCACTCTGAGGCTGGTCTACCAGATCTTGGCAGATCAGCAACATTTGAGCGGCCGCACTTAAACTGTTGACACCAGTTTTATACCGAAGTATATGAAGGACAAGAATCACGAAACACTGGTTCCATCTACCTGTGTATTTCTGTAGGGGTTTTCCCTGAAACATCCGAAATTTTATCACAGCTCTGGCCTCCTTCTTTTCCATTGTTTTGTCAAATCTTTGGCGCAGCAGATCCGGTCAATAGGGTACATTGTGCCGTGCACCGTAGCGGGAAAACCCATTGAAGAAACAAACGCGTACTTCACACATTCAGGGCAAATATGATGATCTTTAAATGTGCCAAGTTTCATCTTCCTCCTGTGACTCCTTCATGGTCAGGCCCAAGACTTATGTCAATCCCCTTGTACATCGGATTTGTGGACTACGAAAAGGCATTTGACAGTGTAGACAGAGAATCACTTTGGAAATTGATGAGGCATTATGGAGTTCCCCTGAAGATCATTAATTTAATAAAGAAAACATATGAAGACATGACTTGCAGAGTTCTTCACGAAGGACAGCTTACAGAACCGTTTAGGATAAGAACAGGAGTGCGACAGGGATGCCTCTTGTCTCCATTTCTTTTCTTCATCATCATCATGTGACATATTCTTTCCAGAACGTTGTCTCCATTACAGCTGCTCTGAACGCATCACGATTCTGGGCAAGTCGACCTGCATCAGCCAAAGACAAGTTCAGACTCTCTGTGATGTCCTGGGTCCACCGTCGTCTAGGTCGACCCCTTCCCCTTTTTCCAGGGACCATGCCTTCCATCACTGTTTTTTTCCAGACTATTATGTCTTTTTATATGACCGAAAAATTTCAGCTTCCTTATTGCGATGGTATTTAGGAGCCAATGTTCCTGTACGTTTAGTGAGTGCAGTACTTCTCTGTTGGTCTTTTTTTCTATCCAGGGTATTCTCAACATCCTTCTGTAGCATTTCATTTCGAATGATGTAATCTTTTTTGCAACAGTTTTATTGAGTGTCCAAGTCTCGCAGCCGTATGTTGCTACTGGGAATATACATGCTCTGATCAGTTGTAACTTTGTTTCTTTGCTTGTGCCTTGCCATACATGTAGGTTTTTTCATCTGTATTAGCTTATGTGAAGCAATTGCAAGTCTTCTTTTAATTTCTACTGCACAGTCGCCAGAGCTGTTAATGATTGATCCTAAGTATTCGAATTCATTGACACTTTCCAGTTCTTCGTTATCAATTTCAATTTCTGGTTTGGTCTTTACTTTGTCTGGTTGTCAATACTTTGGTCTTCTTGGTGTTTAGGTATAGATTTCTGGGCCTCGCTGTGTTTTTTGGTGGACAGAAGTAATTGTTCAAGTCCTTTTGGGTTGGTCGATAGGAGGACTGTGTCGTCAGCATATCTGATTTCCGGGAATCTGGTACCCGCCGATGTTAAATGAGTCAAACTCTGTGTGTTCTTGGTCATCTCTTACGTTTCTCATGATATTCTCGGCATAAATGTTAAACAGGTAAGGGGAAAGGGTACAGCCTTGTCTTACTCCTTTCTGTACTTCAAACCATTCTGATGTTTCCCCCTCTATTCTTACGGCTGCTGTTGTTCTTGGTACAGCAGTGCGATGAGGAGTTGTATAAGGTGGTTTGGAAATCCCATATTTTTCATAATAGCCCATAACTGCTGATGTTGTTCACAATCGAAAGCTTTGGTGTAATCAATGAAACAAGTATGTAGGTCAACGTTGAATTCTCTACACTTTTCTATGATGATCCTCATGTTGAATATATGATCTCTAGTGCCTCTACCTGGTCGAAAACCCGCCTGTACTTCATTTATTTCTGTTTCTAGCTTTTGTTGCATCCTTTTCATTATGATTTGTAAAAGTATTTTGCTGGCATGGCTTATAAGAGCTATAGTTCTGTAGTTTGTGCACAGTTTCAGGTTGCCCTTTTTTGGCAAGGGTATGTAAAGGTGTAATTTTCTTTTCTTACTAGCAATAAACTGGGTTATGAAATCATCGACAACACACAACAGAAATGGAATCCAGTGGACTCTGACTAAGCAGTTGGATGATCTGGATTTTGCTGATGACTTGGCTCTTCTGTCCCATAACCGTAATCAGATGCAGGACAAATTGAAAACACTCGATGAGAGGTCACAGCAATTGGGTCTGAAAATACACAGGGAAAAGACAAAAATAATGAGAATAAATGCAGGTAATGATAACATGGTTGACCTTGAAGAAACACCAATACAAAATGTAGAATTATACACATATCTTGGCAGTAATATAGACAAAGTTGGAGGGACAGATAGCGATATCAAAATAAGAATACAAAAGGCAAGAGGAGCTTTCATTGCATTGGGAAATATATGGAGATCAAGAGAAATCGGTTCCAACACGAAAATAAGAATCTTCAACTCAAATGTGAAGTCAGTCCGATTGTATGGCTCTGAGACATGGAGAACAACAAAGACAACAACCAAAAAGCTACAGACTTTCATAAATGGGTGCTTGCGTAGAATAGAGGGATTAAAATGGTATGACAATGTTACCAACGTGGAACTGATGACAATAACTAGACAAGTGCCAGTGGAACAAGAGATGAGAAGAAGACGATGGCGATGGATAGGACACACACTGAGGAAACCTGTTGATAGCATTACAAGGCAGTCTTTGTTCTGGAACCGCCAGGGCAAGAGAGGCAGAGGTAGACCAAGAAGCACATGGAGAAGAGAGCTGGAAGCAGAGGTGAAAATGATGAGGAGAACTTGGAAAGAACTTGAGATGATGGCACGTGAAAGGAGGACTTGGTATGTGTTTGTTGAAGGCCTATGCTCTTTGGGAGTGGAGGGTTATGACTATCAAGATGTATGTATAATTCTACATCTTTTAAGTGGTCTTTCTTCCAGTACAAACATATTATCGTTTCTTGCATTTACCATCATAATCTTTGTTCCCTGTGTATTGTCAACCAACGGGGGTTTACATTACTAAAGCTCGAATGCGTCTCGTCTTTCTTTTCCGTTTGGGGTTTCCTACGTTCCCACCAACATCTGGTGTTTTATTAATGCCAGATAGTGTTTGGGTCCCCAGATAAACGATAAGGGCAAATTATCTTCCATATAGTACGCGAAGGTAGACTTGTTCTCTCACCGCAGACGTATCGATCAGAATCAGCCTAATCGCCTACAAAGGCAATAATTATCAAAATTACCCGGCACCCCACTGCGCCAGTTAACAATATAGAATAAAGTACATTTCTACATGCGCTGTAACAGAACACCGGGTCCTTTTGTTTTGAGCTCGTGACGTAACTATTAATAGATTGAGAAAGTAGTTCCTGGCTGGAACTCAATAGGAAACGCACAAAGTTATGAAAGATCACGTGATTTTTTTTTTTGTTGAGCATGTGACGCAAAAGATACGTTTACCTGCGCAGAACTCCGCGTGCCCAGTGTTTGTAAATAAAACCACGTGATACTCCGGTTTTTGAACTAGCTGCGGTACGAAAGCGTCATCGCGTCTTGTCTGCGTTGGTTGCCAGTAGGTCACGATTTATTCCAGTTGCCTTTAGCTTGTAGACAATTGAATTCTTTTTTGTCCGTTGTTATTGAAGGGAAGAAAGTTTTAAGGGTGCGCGACTGTTGTTTGTTGTGTTCACTGAATACAATTTTGTTCTCATTAGATGTGTTATAAGAAGCCTGTCTTGTTGTTATTTTTTATTATTGTGCGATTTGTTATTTCTTTCGGTTTTTCAACTTATTTTCATTCTCATTCCCCAGTTCTTTTCGGTAAGCCCGAGGTAGACTTTTCCCATAATCCTCTTCACATCTTACCCCTTTTTTTCACCAACTTCACCGTATTTTGTATTTATACTTTCCGTCTAATTCACCAGATCCTCCCCTTATCTAATATTTTCTTTCGACATCGCCATCTTTACTTCCTTCTGTTCTTCTCGGGGAAAGGGGGGGGGGGGGAGGGGGGAGACAAACAATGATCGGCGCACGGGGACAAAAAGGGTAATTGGACCCTGGTATCGTTTCCATATGCATTGAGGCTAGAGAACTAACTAGTTTTTTCATATATAAAATGAACTGGTCTACCATTCTGCCCGTCCACCATTCTGGCCCGTTCCACCCAGATCACCATTCTGCCCGTCCTCTCTCTCATCTTGTAATACTGTATCCCTTCATTTCCTCACGTGTATTTTAATCATTAACTTAAAGGCATGCAACATTGTAAAGGTAATATAACGGCATACATTTACATCTGTCCTAGCCATGATGAAGAAAAAATAAAGAATGTTTATAAAGCAATCAAAACAATAGCACAAAACAAACAAAACAAAACAAAACAAAAATCCAACCTCTCCTTGAAACATTTATCAGATTATAATGACATGTAATTTAAACCTCAGGAAATATTCGCAGTACAGCCAGCGACTGAATGAGTAGGGACTGAGCATGTTCTTTGACTCCAGAACAACGCTCAGCGCGTTGGTCAGGTTGGACACCTGTGCCAAAAACAACTCTCTGAGCGTTGTTTTTAGTTTTTAACATGACACGCTCCCAAAACGAAATTGAAATTATGGCACAGGGCGGAAAAATAATCGCTAGTCAAAGAGTTTAAGGCATGTTTAAGATTGTTCCAAAGATGACTAACTCGGTTTGTCCCATAGCAGTTACTGCCGTAAGGGAGTGAAGAGTTAGAACTCTTATCACACAGAGTCAAGCTTCGTGAGGTGGAGGTACCATTTCCTTTTCCCCCTGTTTTGCTTCCTTAACTCAGGGAGCAGAAGCAGTTTGCCCAGTGACAAGCTGTTTAGACTGTAGCGTGGACACTGCCCAAGTTCTGAACCCCTCCAACGCCTTACATGAAATAAGAGTATATCTGGTGTCCTACCTTTACATCAGGTAGAATATTTACCTGACTGAGCTTTGATTCTCTACTGAGCAGACGACGGACGTACGAAGGGTTAAGATGATAGATAGATAGATAGATAGATAGATAGATAGATAGATAGATAGATAGATAGATAGAATAGATAGAATAGATAGAATAGATAGATAGATAGATAGATAGATAGAATAGATAGATAGATAGATAGATAGATAGATAAAGATAAGATAAGATAAGATAAGATAAGATAAGATACGATAAGATAAGATACGATAAGATAAGATAGATTATTCATTATAAAAGTAGTAGAGACATTTAGAGACAGGGTAGGGGAGGTTAGGGTAAACGTGAACCCCCTCTACTTCTACTGCTGTGTATCCTCGGGCAGTGCCCCAAATGCCTATCTTCGTTATTTTCTTATGATATTTCATTCTCATCTTCTACTAATATCTTATTGTCTTTTACATTACATTCTTTTTTCTGTAGTTTCTCTCTCACTATTTCTTGCCTCCTCCTCATCTTTCACTCCTTATTTCATCTTTAACGTTCAATAATCCCATAACAGAAACTGTAGTACTGTAGAGGAGCGGAGTGTTATAGACTTCACCATGTTCAGATTTTTATGAGGTGAGTTATCAGTTCGCTTCCTCGCTGTCTTTGCCTGTCATAACTCATGAACAGAGCCATGTACCCATTTATTGCTTGATAGACTGCATCGTGATGCTACCAGATTTCGATGTCGGAACCCGGTGATTGTGCCGCGAGAAGAAAGTGCTCTAACCATTTAGCCAATCGGAAGACTGTTACGTGCAGTCTTTGATATCTTACAATATTATACATTGGTATACTTGTAAACAAAATAGTGCTTAAGGAAAAGTCATTATTGAGTTACTTCCCTTGAAAGTTGTGCCGTCTCTTCGATCAAACTCCGCGGATGAATCCATTTTTCTGCGATTTATTCGTTGTTTGGGTAATAATAGATTGTTCTTGCTTCAGAATATCTATGGCCTGAATTTATGTGTATTGTTTGTCTGAGTAGGACGAGTCTGTCTTATATCTGTATATCTTTACATATCTAAGTCGAACTATATGTTCTGTTGTCGCTAGAGAGGTCAAAGGCTATTCGGCGGATGTGTCGCTAGAGTGTGGTGTGATTTGGCTTCGTCCTGATAGGGACTGTGTCTTCTATGTCGGCTTGTAGCCGGGGAAAAAGTGATCTCTGTATTTGTGGGGAAAGTGATAGTCGTCTAAACCTATCGTGTATGCTTTACCCCAGTGTTTATTCGTATTGCCAAGGAATGGCAGTTTCATATTTCCTATACCAAGGTAATCAAAGATACTCTTATGAACTCTCGATCGAAGCCACCATTTTCGATAGTTACGATTTGAATGTCTAAGAGAATATATTTGACTCGATGAAAACGACTTCGATTCCTTGCAGCACTATATCCTGTAGATTGCAGTCAATTGTTCATGATCAAATCTACAGAGCAATGAAATGTTTTATGAATGACTAACTTTAGGACAGATTCATTATCTGTATCCAAACGTGAGTGACAGCTCACGAGTGAAGCCATCTTGGAACCAAAACATGTAGTGACTTTCAAGAAGAGAAAAGGGATGCCCGTATTATCGCTTGATCAGTCCAGAGATCACTGCTACACATGAGAACCCATTGCTAGCGGTTCAATATTATTATATGGAAAAATATGTGCTGAACATTATGTGAAGAATCGTCGCTAGACGAGATTAGGTTTAGAAGCCATCTGAAATATTGTTTATAAGCTGACGTGCTCAGTCAGTGAAGTCAGATGATATATGTATGGGCGATACTGAGTGCTTGGCTACTGACAGTCCATTATACAATTATTCTACATGAGTGCCCATGTAACATTGCAAGACCATTTATCCACTGTACTATGATGTATTATGCCAACCTGTGATTTGTCACTATCTGTGCTGTCGAGTGTGTACGTCCAATTAAACTTTAGTAAAGGTACACAGTCGTTGGTGTCGATGACTTCCAGTCATACATGAGTGTGAGAAAAGAACATTTGTCAACAACACGAACCCTTATTATCATTCGCACATTATACACTCAATCCATGTCTACACACCACTGCGTAGGTCAAGTTGACATTCCATACACTACAGTGGAGCAAACAACACCATAGAGATCTTATCAACTGATGATGATGATGATGTCTGCTTCCATCCACTTATATCTATCTTTTGGTGGATATCATTAACGGGAATAAAAATCCAACTTTATCAACCTTTATCAAAGCTCTACTTCTTACTATCTTTGCTAAAACCCATGCTGTGGAGTCGGAGGAGTCAGGAGTCGGAGTCGCAGAGTCAGTCGTTTTTAGTGGAGTCAGAGCCGGTGTAGGAGGCAGGAAGGACGTACCCGGCAACACGCACAGTACAGTGCTTCCTACCGTCAGGTAGGGAACACTGGACAAGTGATTTTTGCCTAGGTAGCAGGCACTTAACTCAGGCAGGAAGCACTGTACAGTAATTCTTGTCTGAAAAAAATAAATTGGTATATCGCACTGCGTTGTAGTTAATATAATCCATTATGCAGATATTTCCTTCTTTCCTTCCTTTATAGGGGCAAAAGACTGAGAGAGAGATAAGAGTAAAGATGTTTTTATGCTTGCTTCATATGTTTTTCATTTACAGTGTGCAAACAAATTTTATGAATTTTTTTCTAATCTCGTCTAAAATATATGATGGGAAATTATTATTTCAATGTTCATTCCAAACAGGTATCGGTATTGTGTGTGTAGTGCGGTATGGGTGCATGTAGTGCAGTATGGTGCCGTGTAGTGCGGTATGGTGCGTGTAGAGGGATCATAATTTGGGCAGTAAATAATAAATATAAGGTAAAGGTGGTCCCATTGCAGATACTGACCGTAGTGGAGTAAAGACGTAAAAGACTTCACTATACTGGGTCCAGCATCGAGAGGTGAAGTGACCAGTCCCATGTTTCTCTGCCTTTTCCTTCCCTAACTCATGAGCAAAGTCAGGTACCCATTTAAAAGCTGGGTAGACTGGAGCGTGTCGATACCGTGAGTCGAACCAGCACCTATGCCAAGAGAGACCAGCGATCTAACCACTCTGCCAATCGGAACGCTCAATAAATAAATAAATAAATAATATTGCATATAATTGTACTTCTGAATAATTGTTATTAAATTATAATTGTTTTAGCTAAAAAAAAAAAATTGAAAGAAAGATCTTGGTTTTTTAGATCACAATTTGTATACAAACAGACTTTCCGTTAAGGAAAAGACATGAAATAAGCTTCATTTAATTAAGATTCGTGTGTGGTTATTTTTTTAATGTGCTCTTGTAATATTAAATTCAAAATATCTTAGTTATCAACAGCAACTTAACTCGATTTTTACAATTAAACTTGTAGGGGTACGAAAAAAGCATGAAGCTTCGTTGCCCGCTCCGCTACAAGTTGTTTATGGACATTTTTAGAAGATTTATTTCACATTACACTGGCGCCAGTACTGCACCATTTGAAAATGGACATGAGGTATTTCTGTCTAAAGCATACTTTGTGCGTGAGCCTGGCAGGCGAGGAAAGCAAACCCATAACAATTTCGTGCAGAAAATCGGATGTGTTGGGCCGAAAGGCGCAGATACCGCAGCTCAGCTGTAAACAACGACACAACGTAAGCCTAAATACCGCTAAGAAAAAGCTAGCATGTAAGAGTGAGATATGGTCCCGAGCGAACGCAAACAACAACACATTTCATAATGGGAGCAGATGACGTTATAGATTATTTGACTTTTTATATTTAGATAAAAAATAGTTTTTAATGCTCTTTTTGGTAAAAGTAGTTACTAAATAAGCAATATACATATTTTTAACAGATTACTGACGCATACTGATTTTCGTTGTTCATATCTATGTTTCGAAGGAATGTCATCTATCCAGTTTTACTTTATTAATACTCGTTATTTATATACTTCCAAGTAGAAAAAAAAACGCAATTATCATGTATTACTGCCATGGTTTTACTGGCACATTCATTTCTCAATACATACAATACATCATTAATTATATTTATATACGGGTTTCCGATTTTTTTAACCTTTAAAATGTTAAGTCCTTCCTACCCATGTTGAGTGCTTCCTAACCTAGCAAGTAAGGTTCACTGTACAGTGGGCGGTACCTAGGTTACCGCTCACTGTTAGTGTTAGACTAACCGTTAGGTAGGAGGCACTGTACAGTTTTTTCATATCGTACAGTGCTTCCTGTCTGCTACACCGGTAACAAGTGAACTGACTCCGACTCCTAAGTTTATCCCATATGACTAGTAAAGAATGCTCAGGTCGGAGTCGGGATTCAGAGTCGAACTTCTAAATTGTCAGACTCCACAACTATGCTACACCCCCTCCCTTTCCGTAGTGAGAGATTTCCCTTTGTTATTTGTGGATGCCCTTTACTGATAATTATTTTTAGCCTACCTTTTACCGGGGGTGTTAAGAATCATGCATGTAATTCTATACCATTTTACCCCTAAGGTGGACCAAAAAACTGCCCAAGTCACATTGCAGGAAGTCATGCATCCTCCCCCGCAAACCCAACCGGGCGGGACACTTCTTCCCACCATCGTAATAACCTATATTTTGTTCAACTTAAACGTCAACCCGGTTCACCTTCAATTCTTGATTACCCCGCAGTAAGTTTACCCAAAATGACATCTGAGTCTGGACCCTGTCACCGAAAATAAGTCTAGCATGACCAGTAGATTTTTTAGTTGTTTTTAGTTTGTGGGTTTTTACCTTCTTGTGGCGAAGGCGCGTGCCTTTCAAACCTAATGGTTTGGTTATATCAGAGCGCAATTTGCCAGTCAAAAAAAAGTGAACTCTGTTTAACTAGAAGCGATGTGTTGACAAACTCTAAGCCCTGAAAAGGACTACTAGCATCTATCAGCATAGCATGAAGAAGTTCCCTGAAAAGGACTGCTAGCCCCGGTCAGCGTTTGATAGATACTAAGTCCTGAAAAAGTCCTAAACATTATCCACTTGCTAGCATAAAGCCCTGAAAAGGACTTGCCCTAAAAAAGGACTCACCAGCTACACCAACTCTGCCCGTACTACCTCAGTGTTCAGCGAAACACCGGTTGTAATGTGAACTATTGAGCAATCCAACCAGGATTGCTAGCACGGTCAACGTTGCATAAATACTAAGTCTTTGAAAAAGGACTAACATTATCCATCTGCTAGCATGAAGCCCTGAAAGGACTTGCCCTGAAAAGGACTCGCCAGCTACACCAACGCTAGTATAATAGGTGTCCAGTAGATTGTCGTACAAGGCGCTTCTTATATATGAGGCTGCCTACAAACCCCATCGTGTTAAAACCTGTTGCTGCAGAAAGTACCGCTTCAAGAGCATGCGTGTACTTTGTGCAGGCTTTGCGGCAAAGGGGGTTAACTGCGGTGGTGCCTCCATGCTTCATATAAGGAAAGAAAAGACAACATGGTGATGGTCAATAGATACACGTGTAAGCTTTTTCTTAAAGGAAGACACAAGAGTCTACTAAAGATCGTCGTTGCCAGGAGTTTTAGGTAAAGGGTAGTCCTATAGCCGGTACCCCCGTAGGGGAGTGAAGTGTTAGAGACTTTCAAAAAACACTAGCTTCAGGTTTTTTTATGAGAAAGGGGCGAACCATTTTCCCTTCCCCCTGTGCCCTTTTGTCTTCCCTAACTCAAGAGCAGATCCTCAAGTAAACACATTACAGTTGGGTGAATTGGCGCGCAACGCTAACATGCGTCGATCACAGAACCCAGGGCTGTGACGTCGGAGTCGTGTAGTCGGTCATTTTTTAGTGAGATCCTTAGTCAGTATTTCAAAAATGTCTCGACTCAGAATGTTTTTTACGAGACTTAAGTGCAAGGCAGATCCATATTGATCCATCGGGGGAGGCGCTTCTTCTTCTTCCTCGTTCGTCCTGAAAAGGACGTTGGTTCCATTTTTGTGTCTGTTTTCGTTTTTACAGCAGAGCTGCGATATCTGCGCTTTCGGCCAACACATCGCGACTTCAGCACGGCATTTTTTGGGAACTGCGTGGGTTGCCTTCCCTCTTCGATCACTACGCTCATCATCAGCCAGACATGATTCCAGGACCACCACTTGTCGAAAGTACTGGAGTTGGGTCCTTGGTCAGCTCTGGTTACGCTGAACCCTGACGTAAGCAGGTCAAGCTATGGTCGCTGAGTGCAAATTCTCTATCGGCTGCCGTGCCTTCAGGGAAAAAAAATCCCGAGGTGCCTGCGCTTAGAAAATGTTTTTAATGTGCTTTAAAAGTAGTAGAAGTCTTACAACCACTTTTATGTTAAATTACATCCAATTCCACATAATGTGAAAAAAATCTTAACTTGCTTCTGATCATAAATAACATCGTGCAACCTCCAATCACAATTGGAAACTCGTTCCCACATAGGTTTGAAAAAACAACCACACCCCCACACCCACCACACACTGCCATAATGGGACCTATACTCTTGTAGCGGTTAATGCAGCCTTGAAATACCCTGACAATCCCCCATTATCAATGCCCAGTGGGGGAGTTTTACTCCTGGTAGGTTCAACCATGCTGGACTGGTCTGCGTGGGTAGGGGTCAGACAAAAGCTGGTACCCTGGTCCTCCAGGTTGGGGGTTTTAGCACAGGGCCGACACCCCTGTCTATGTAAAAAATCCCGCACATACCGTTATGGAAACAGCAATAAATGGAAACACTTTGATGCGGGACGGACATCCGGAGTCTCAGGCTCGTATGACTGACAGTGGTGAAAGCCGAAAGGAAGCCACTGGCATGAAAACGGATGCCCAGACCGCAAAACACGAAACCAGAATTGGTTTTTTGGAATGTCAGAACTATGAATGAGGCAGGAAAGCTGAGACAGATCACAGCAGAGATGAGGAATTACAAACTACATATCCTGGGAATAAGCGAGAGCAGATGGACAGGGATGGGGAGAATAAAAACAGCTACATGGGAAACAGTACTTTATTCTGGTAGAGAGGACGGTCAGCACAACGAAGGTGTAGCCATTATCCTTAAGAAAGGAATGGAAAGGTCTCTACTGGAATGGAAACCCATCAACAACAGACTAATAAGAGCAAGACTGAGAGGGAGATTCGCCAACACCACAATTATACAATGCTATGCACCAACAAACAACAGCGATGAAGAGATCAAGGACGAGTTCTATAAACAGGTACAAAAGGAAATGGAAACTGTACCCAGGTATGATCTTATTATAGTAATGGGAGACCTAAATGCGAAAGTTGGAACACACAATAATTATAACGAAACAGTAATGGTGAAATGCGGCAGTGGAACAGTAAATGACAATTGGGACAATTAATAAGCTTCTGCAGTATTAACAACCTGGTCATTAGAGGAACACTTTTTCAACACAAAGAAGTGCACAAGTTAACATGGGAATCACCAAACGGACGAGACAAAAACCAGATAGATCACATAATGATCAATGGCAGATGGAGACATGCACTACAAGACGTGAAAGTAAGAAGAGGTGCAGATGTGGGAAGTGATCATCACCTAGTGTAGCAAGACTGAAGGTGAAACTCAGAGCTGCTGGACCAGTTGCAGTCAAACAGAAAGATATAACAACATCACGAAACTTAAGGGACCCCCTCACAGAAAAATCCATTCACGGTCGACTTAAAGAGGCGATATCTGATTACCAAAAGCCAGGAAAGAACAGAGACCGACGATGTGGACCAGAAATTCAACACCATCTCAACAATATACAAAGAAGCAGCAAGTCATGCTTGGGATTCCAGGAAAGAAAGAGCCAAGACTGGATAACACCAGAAACGCTAAACACCATAGCGAAGAGAAAGGAAATGAAAAGGAAGAAAACAGAAGCTAAGTCTCCCAGGTTAAAGGCAATATATAGTGAACAGTACAGTCAGCTGGGCAAGGAAGTAAAACGTCAAACCCGTGCTGACAAAAGGACATTTCTGGATGACCTTGCAAGACAGGCAGAAGAGGCAGCACTGAGAAATGAACAAAGCACAGTTTATAAAATAACTAAAGCTATCAGTGGAAAACGAGGTGCAAACAACATAACGTTAGTAAGAGACAAGCAAGGAAATCTCATCACCACAGCACAGGGGCAGGAAACAAAGATGGGCAGAGCACTTCAGAGAAACACTGAATAAGGAACCACCAGAGACTCAGCTGAATGTTCTTGAGGCTGAAAGTGACTTAGACGTAAATACAGACATTCCACGAAAAGAAGAAATTATCACAGCTATCAAAGGGCTAAAAAATGGAAAAGCGCCTGGTCACGACAATCTGAATGCTGAGCTATTCAAGACAGACCCCGAACTAGCAGCAGAAAAATTAGAACCACTATTTTCACAAGTCTGGGAAACTGAGACAACACCAACAGAGTGGAGTAAAGGAATAATTGTCAAATTGCCCAAGAAGGGCGATCTTGCAGACTGCAACAACTGGAGAGGAATTACCCTCCTCTCAGTTCCCAGCAAAATACTAGGCAGGATAATCATCCAGAGAATTTCAACAGCAGTTGACCATAAACTGAGGAAAGAACAAGCGGGCTTCAGAAAGAACAGAAGATGTGCAGATCATATATTTACCCTCAGGAACATTATAGAGCAGTGCTCAGAATGGCAGAGACAGCTGTACATTAACTTTGTTGATTTTGAAAAGGCTTTCGACAGCATACACAGGGACAGCCTATGAAAAATTCTGAGGGCTTATGGAATTCCCAGCCGCATTGTTTCCATCATAAAAAGCCTCTATTCTAACTTTACGTGCAGTGTTGGATCGAGTAATGTAACTTTCGAAGTAAAAACAGGAGTATGACAGGGATGCCCCTTATCAACAACATTATTTCTGACAGTCATAGATTGGGTGATGCGCCAGACTACAGAGGGCAGTCCAAGAGGAATTAGATGGACAACGTTTTCTACACTGGAAGATTTGGAATATGCAGATGACATTGCACTACTCGCGCATTCACACCAACACATTCAAGACAAACCGATAGACTGAATAAGTATGGCCAGCAGGTTGGCCTGAACATCAATTTGAAGAAGACAGAGGTCATGACACTAAATGTGGGCAATCCTGAGCCAGTAACAGTAAGGAACCAGAAGTTAGAACAGACAGACACATTTACTTACCTAGGAAGCATAGTAACACCTGACGGCGAAAAAAAACAAGCAAGGACATTAAACAACAGAATGAATAAAGCGAGAACAGCTTTGCTGTTCTCAACAACATTTGGAAGTCTTCCCAGTACAGCACAAACACCAAATTAAGACTGTATGAGAGCTGTGTACTTTCTGTGCTTCTCTATGGTGCGGAATGTTGGAGAGTAACAGAGAAGGAAATGTCGAAACTGTCCTCTTTCCACACAATCTTCATAAGGAAAATTTATCGAATCTTTTGGCCGAATACCATCACCAGTCAAGAACTGCTTACTCGGAGCAAGCAAGAGGACATGCACACCATCATAGCTGGCAGACGCTGGAGTTGGGTTGGCCACGTCAACAGAAGAGACCCCGATACCATCACAAGAACAGCTATGCTATGGACCCCTGAAGGAAAACGAAAGAGAGGCCGACCAAAAACAACTTGGCGGAGAACTGTGGAAGCTGAGATGCAAAGAATGAACCACAGTTGGGGCACTGTACGTAGGATCTCGGCAGCGGCACCGAAGCCAAAGCGGGAACCAATTTGTTGCTGCACCCTACACAAGCACGCACCAGTCGATGCTGGGACGATGACTGCTTTTGACGGTTGGCGGCTTATGGATCAAAGAAGAAAGACGACACACAAATAACACAAGAAATGATAATTAAACTACTATACACTGTCAATCTGTTCTCGTCATGTTGTGTGTAGATATCTACGCGCCACTAATCTCCTCTTTCGACACGCTCTCGGTCGCGCGCGCGGCTCTCACCATCCAGACTCGCTCTACTTCTGTCGCTACAGGTCCGTGACTTCGATTTCGGTCTAGCGCCTCTGTCTTACTGTATTAAGAATGCATAGTTTATAAAATGTAGCTCTACAGAAAGGCCACCGCATAATTTATTCTCCAACATATACGCATACTTTATACATATAACTCCATTTAAGTGCTTAAATTTATGCCAAAATCACTAGTTTAAAAAAAGTGTAGTCGGAAAGGGAGTCGGACTTTAAACAATTTCTGGAGTCAGTGTCGAAAAATTTTTGGACGACTACCACAACCTCGACAGAGCCTCCAGTGGCCACGTTGAGAAATCGCTTTAACCGCTTAACCAATCATTGGCCTAGACAGTACATAGCTTCATTTGTGCGTCTTAAATACACTTACAGGAGTTTGCAGATATAACTACCATATAGGAGTATAAGTGTTCGAGACTTCACTATACCTAGGTAACCTAGCTTTCTTTGATGTGGGACAAGCCCAGTTACCTTACTTGCTGACTTTTGGCATCCCTAACTAAAGATATCAGGTACCAATTACAGCTGGGTAGACTGAAGCGCATGGACAAGCTCACCTGGTTTCAAAACCACAAGTTACCTTTGCCGCGAGAAGCAAGCGCTGTAGCCACTCTGCCCACTCGATACCCACCAGTGTTACTAGAGAAAAAAAAAAACAGTGTCAATAATAGTCTTTTTTGTAATAAATCTGTGTCATGATCATGTGACGTTTTCTCGCCAGAAACGTTGTCTCCTTTACCAGATGCTCTGAAGTATCACGATTCTCGGGGCAAGTCGACCTGCATTCAAACCACAATAAATCTTGGAAGAAATCGATATACTAAGGTGCGAAGAATTTAGTACTACATCATTAATCATAACACGTGCATTGATTTGTTTATATCTGCAGTCTATTGCGTTATTTAAATTTTCCCGTTTATAAACTAAATATTGTGTAGTGTCAAAGAAATATTTAAAAATTAAAAATGTAGTAGGGAATAAATACGTGCTGCAAAAAAATATAACACAAATGGAGCATAGGGTAGGTCTGGGCGAGAAGGTGACTATCTATCAGTTCTCTTGTACAGCTATCATCGAGAACTGTGCAGTTAATTAACCTGATTGTCTCTTACGCCCTCTAAAATAAAACCTGCTTGCGTCTGCGGGTCCTTTATATGTATTATTATGATGGGATTGCAGCCATGACTCCATGCATATAGTAATTCTCGGGTATTCAGTCACCGACAGATTGCCTACGACTCGCGCCTTGCGAAGGGTACTCACAGACATAACTTATGGGTGGAGTCCAGAACTACCCATATTAGACAGCTAATGACCATCAAAAGGCTACTGACTTATGGTCAGGCTCTAAAGCGCAGAGAGGAAGGGAACCTGCTAAACGCCTATCTCCAATGCAGTGGTTCCTAGGTATAGCGGTCTATATAACAATTGACTCCTATAACGGCAGATATCTACTATGGGGACTACCTTTATCATTAATAATACTGGTCGGAGAACATGTCCAATGTAAATGCGGCTGAATGGAGGGTAAAATCAAAGAAAACAAAAACGAGGATATTAAGGGAAGGAACAAAAAAAAAACGGGAAGAACAGAAAATGAGAAGACAACCATAACAAGTTACGCGGGGCTCACAAATGCAGCAGTAAGCAACAAACACTACATGAGAATGGGACACAATAGATATATGTACATGAGAGGGGGGGGCAGGGTGACCAAACAAACCGTAGAATATGTCAACTTGAAAACTGTCGGCAGCCATGAGAGGAGCAGTAGTGGCCAGCGCGACCCATTTGCACGGAGAGATTGTATGAGTGACGGTAGAGAAGCCTGAGACGGGACTGCAAGCTTTACAAGAGAGGTTAGACGTGGCTCTATGAGATGAATGACGACGAGGCCGAAGATAGAAGAAGAAGGAGGGGGGAGGAGAAGACGAAGAGGAAGGAAGAAAGGAAGAAGAAGGAGAGAGAAGAATTAGACGACTAAGTGAAGACTAGAAGAAGGGGGGAACAAGGAGAAGAAAGAGGAGAAGAAGAAGGAGGAGAAGAAGAAGATAAAGAAGAAGACGAAGAAGAAGGAGGAGGAGGAAAAGAAGAGGAAGAAGAAGAAGGAGTAGGGGAAGACGAAGAAGAAGGAGGAGGAGCAGACGAAGACAAAGAAGAAGGAGGAGGAGGTGAGGAGTAGGAGGGAGGAGTAGGAGGGAGGAGGAGAAAAAAAAAGAACCTTTAGAAGAAGAGAGAAAGAAGAAGAAGAAGGAAAGTCGACAGGAGGAAAGAAAAGAGAAGAAGATGTTAATAGGAGAAGGAGATCGAGGGAGGGTAAGAACTAGGGGGGTACTAGGAGAGACTGTGACGGGACTACATTAAGTAAGATTCGCGAGGAAGGAGAGAGGAAAGATGGACGAAGAAAGGAAGATGGGAGTCATAAGAGGGGGGTAGGAGGGATTGCGAGAGGCTGTTGAATGGGTGGAAGGGCATTTCGGGGAGGGGAAGGACGAGAAGTCAAGAAGAACAAATTATTGAGAGCACCTACGGAGGATGCAGAAGACACGGCGAGGGATGGAAGTCAGGGGGGTACGGACTGAGGCAACGGGGAAGGTGGGCATAGGATCATGATTAGTATTTCGTACATGGGGCCACAGGGCGGGAGGTGAGATGATGTGGAGACATTGATCTGGAGTGCTTCTCCACAAGAGAAATACGCTAATACACCGTCTATGGGAGCAAATGGGGCACTACCACTAATGACGGGGAGGGGGGAAGGGAATCGTTTCGAGGGAGTAGGGTCCTCGAGGGAAGAAGATCCTACATGTGAAACCAAAGGGGATCAATCCAGTGCGGATTCAGATGTCTTAGGCAGGGAGGGCAGAGCCGAAGGGGTAAAACAGAAGGAACAACATGCTAGACCGTAGACATCTCTAATCGCAGAGATGGTCTCACTGAAAGTAGTTAGATCCCTTTGGAGTTCATGGCGACTCAGGACAAAACACGCAGGGGGGAGTTCCGAATGGTTTAATCCTTGAACCTACATCAGACTACTAAAAATCAAGAATCATGAATAAGTCTTCAGGTGGATAGTGGGAGAGGTTGTAACTAGATAATGTCAGATTTTTAAAGAAAGACAATGATGGACTCAACATGGCATGGGGCATGGGAATTAGTAAACACACCAGCCCGATCATGATCATACTTAGGGGGAGGGGGAGTCAGTCCTGGTGGGGAGTGGAGCAGGGCCCACAGCGGGGGCCCTAACCAGCAGGTACGGCATACATGGAAGACCACTAGGCAATAAGGCAAACAATGAGACCATCGGTACCGCTAGACACCAAATGTCCCAAACGTCTCATTGACTGGGGGGATAACCGAGGAAGAGGAATGGGGCATCGGGCGGAGTATGACCGATTTGTAATCAGTTTGGGGTGATGGTCAGAGGAGGGGACAGTATCAAGGAAGTGAGGGAATGCGGAGGAGTCTGGGCAATCATTGGATGAGAGGGAGGAGGATCAGAGGATTTACGGGACTTTTCGAGAGAATCGGTGGTTGGGAGATTAGTCGTGTTTGATTTCCTGAGAGGTCTTAAGGGAATGAGGATGGATAGGTGGAGGGCAAGGTATGGGTGAGTGGGTCATTTCAGGGGTTGAGGGGGAATAAATAAACACTACTCACTACCTTTCAGGAATCCCCCCCATTCCTGCTTAGATATGGAGACTCCAATGAAGCCGAAGGGGAGGTGCATGCATACTTGGGTGAGCGAGGAGTGGGGCGGACTTAAAAACCGTTTCAAGGGATGAGAACTGGGGTGAATCAGGGGATGGCCACTCCCCCTCCTCTCCATGTGTTGGAGATGTTGGGGCTTACTAGGCACAAGGATTGCGGATCTCTCCCACTCGAATGGACGGGGAGGGGACAAACAGGGCGTAGGGGGAGAAAGTTTGGGTGTCAGTGGATGGGCCTGACCTACTAGGGGGGCTTGATGACTGCTGCTGGATTTCCATGGGGAGGATCCTCTCCTTATTCTGGAATATCCTGGCCGGCCATCTTTCTGTCCTTCATAGAGAGGGGGTAATTCGGATTCATTAAGAGATTAGGGGGGGGAGAATCTCCTCGGATGACAGTCCTCCTTCTACTTCTTAGGAGATAGGCCTGAAAATCTCACAGGAGATGATGGGGGGATGGGCATTCATAGGATAATAAAATGGGGAGGCAATGGTACCAGGGGGTTGATCTCCGCTCACCAGGCTGGGATCTCTATCTTCGTGTTAGCTCTTGCGCGCTTATTATATGCAAGCCGTCATGACTCTATTTGTCCTACAAGATTTTCCTAGGTTTTATTATGATCACTCTTATACTTGCCTTTATCTTCTACTTCCTCATTCCTATTATAGTCTTCTTGCTCCTATATTTCTCATTCTCCTTCTGACGTACTCATACTCTCTTTTCCAACTCTTTTCTTAGTCATACTCAATCTTTCCTCTATCGGCACTCTCTAATCTTCAACCTTATCTATCCTTCTTCTCATTTCTTCTCACAAACTTCCTCATCTCTTCCTCTTATTAATCATCTCTCCTCTCTGACAACTTTCTTTCATTTTTTCCACCTCTCAAATTCTCACTCCAACTCTCCTCCCTACAAACTTCTCTTCTCCTCTCTTCTTCGTATTTCACCTTCTCCTCCTTTCTCTTTATTCTTTTCCATTCAACTTTCCCACATACCTCCCTATCCAACTCCTATCTCCTTCTTTCTCTCATTTACTCCTCTTCTTCTTCTTTCCTCCTCCTTTCTCCCTTTCTCCTCCTCTCATTCTTCTCGCTTTCTGCTTTCTCCTTCTTTTTCTTTTCACTTCTTCTCATACTTCTCGATGAAAGTGTTCTGGCGAAAACTATTTTTTTCTTTTTATTTTCTTTTCCTATTTCTATTTTCTCTTCTTTTCTCCTTTTGCTTATTCTACTCTTCCCCTCCTCCACCAAAGACACCCATCCTCTTCTTGTCGTCCTTAATCCTCCTCATCTACCTCTTCCCCTCTTGCTCCTGCTCTATCACTATCTTCTGCTTCTTCTATCTTCTTCTCCTTCTTCTCATCTTACTTCTCTCCTTCTTCTTC